>JANRMT010062815.1:16272630-16313211 GCA_026402145.1 Polypterus bichir lapradei | reverse complement strand
AGCGGCAGCCTGTCTATGAACTTAATTTAAAGTTTAGGTTTACATCGTGCTTTGTTTCCGAAGTAGCAGAACTCATGAATATGGTTGTATATGTCACTCGCTCGCTTCTTATTGTTTCGCTGCCTTCTCAATTATATAATGCATGTTTTCTTCAGCGCTTTTTGGGCCTCTTCCTGGTTTTCTACCTACTGCGTGATTACGTGGGAGGCGTGATGATGTCACACGAAACTCCGCCCCCATGGGTTTCACGCTCATCTCCATTACAGTAAATGGAGAAAAACAGCTTCCAGTTATGACCATTACGCATAGAATTTCGAAATGAAACCTGCCCAACTTTTTTAAGGAAGCTGTAAGGAATAAGCCTGCCAAATTTCAGCCTTCTACCTACACGGGAAGTTGGAGAATTAGTGATGAGTCAGTCAGTGAGTGAGTGAGTGAGTGCTTTGCCTTTTATTAGTATAGATACAATAAGCATAAATAAAATAAATTGAAATAAAGTACATTAAAAGAAAATACAGCCAGCAGTAAGTTAAAGAAAAAGAAAGAAGATGATTAAGAGTAAAGAAACACTCAGTATCAGTGAAGGTCACTGAAAGCTAGTGGATAGAAATGAGTCTTCAATCTAGTTTTAAACAGTTCAATTGGAGATGACTCCTTAATGAAGTGAGGTAAAGAGTTCCATAGATGAGGTGCAGCAGCTGCAAAAGCCCTGTCCTATTAGTTTTACATTTAGTGTGGGGGACCATAAGAGACAAGTGACTGGTAGACCTAAGCTCTCTGGATTGCTGGTGTAAAACACAGAATTCAGATAAATAGACTGGAGCATATCCAAGTAACGATTTAAAAACTAGCCATAAAATTTTAAAGTCAATTCTGAAACGAACAGGCAGCCAGTGTAAAGAAGCTGATGTTGGAGAAACAGAAACAAACTTTCTTGCCCCAACCTAAAAACAGCAGCTGCATTCTGAACCAACTGCAACCTACGTTATCAGGGATTTGCTGATCCCAGAATACTTGTTGCAGTAGTCAAGCAGAGAAAAGATAAAAGCATGAGTAGCTTTCTCAAGATCCCTAGGAGATAAAAAAAAAAGGTTTGAAATTCGCTAAAAGACGAGGCAAGAAAAGCAACCATTAACTACAGAGTTAGTTATGGTAATCTGTTTCTCAAAAGAGAGTTTACTGTCAAAAATGACACCAAGCTTATGGACTTAAGGTTTGCAAAAGTCAGCGAAAGAAATCAAGAAGTTAGAAACCAATCTGAGTTTTGGCAGGAGGACCAGATATCAGCACTTTTGTTTTATTTTGATTAAGATGAAGAAAACTGTCAAGCATCCAGGATCTTATTTAAAAAAGACAATTGTGTGCTGCCAATTAATTGCAGAGTTACAAACAGGAATATAAACCTGTGTATCATCAGTGAAAAGAAATATTAAAATTTCCTGAAAATATACCCTATCGGATGAACATATATGAAAAATAAAATAGGACCCAAGATGGATCCCCAAGCCACACCACATTTAACCGGAGCAGTAGACGAGAAAGAGGAATTGCAAGACACTGCAAAGAGTCTACCAGTAAGATATAACCTGAACCAGTTCAGAGAATCCCCGTTAAGTCCCACTAGATGTTCAAGCCACAACAGCAAGATCAATAGTTGATTTCTAATATTTTTGCTAGAAATGGCAATTGGGAAATTGGGCAAAAATTAGTTAACACTCCAGGGTCTATATCTGCCTTTTTTTAGACAAAGTTGCACCATCGCATGTTTAAAAAATGAGGCCACAATCCCCTCATTAATAGAAATATTGATAATAACTAACAAAAATAGACCCAGAACTTCAAAAGCTTCAATTAGGAAACATGATGGAATTACATCAAGAGGACTAAAAGCAAGTTTAAAGTGTGTTAATAGTGCTTTTTAGCTTTGAAAGTGAAACAATATCAAAAGATTTCAAGACAATGCCATGACTAACAACAAGAAGTACATAACCAGTACGAACAATGCCAGAGCGAATAGTATCAATTTTGCTGACAAAGAATAAAAGAAACTACTCACACGAAAGAACAGTATTATTTAATCCAATCTCTGAATGGGGATAACCAGCCACATTAATTGCATTAAATAAAACCCTAGGCTTATTAGAATGAGAGGATATCAAATCAATGAAGTAATCATGTTCAGATTTCTTAACTGAAACTTGGAAGTTGAAAAGAAAGACCCTAAAAATATGCTCAGATACAGTCACTCTGTCTTTCTTCCAACGCCATTCAGCAGTTCTACAGATGCAGCACAGCTACGGTGTAGTGTCATTAAGGAGCAGGTCTTTCCTTTGTGCAGTGTATCTTGAGGGGAGTACTGATTCTATAATCTATTTACATGACAAATTTGAAGGTAAGACAGAATCATCAATACTATCATACTGGCCTTGTATAACAAAACTGGAGAATTTGGTTTTAAAATCAGTGACAATAGAAGAATTTAAAAACCGAGAATAGTGTGGGGCACAGCTTATAGCAGTAACGCCAACATTAATATTCACATCCATCGTTAGAGAAAAATGATCAGTAAAAGGAACATCACATATATCAACATTATTAACTGAAATACCACATGTAAGAATGAGATCAAGGGTGTGACGGAGAGAATGAGCTGGAACATTAATATACTGGATAAAAGCAAATGAGTCCAATAATTATAAAAATGTAGGCCCTATTAACCAAAAGTTTAGATTGACAACAAACGTGTATGTTAAAATCACCAACAATAAGTACTTTATCATAGGAGAGCGTAATATCAGCCAGGATATTAAAGAATTCAGAAATGAACATACCATTAATTACAGGAGGCCTATAAACCTCAGCACACAGCAAAGAGGAAGAGCTACACACTTTGAAAAGTTGCAGTTCAAAGCTATCAAACTGACCCTTTGTAAGTCTCCAACAAAAGAACATACTTTTAAAAACACCGGCATCAAGACGCTAAAAATCCAAGAGTTTTATTCTCAACTATTTTCTAAACCCATTTCATTCAATGGAATGCCTCCTAAAAACTACTAGCAAAACTTGGGAGGCTTTTGCATATTTTTTAAACACAAAATAAATGATAATAAAAAAATTATACAAATCCACCATACATTTCAGTCTCACCATGTAGAAATGACAACACTCATCCACCTATTTCAAGGCACCATAATGTTTGGGACATAGCAATGGTATGCACTGCATATTAAATCAGTTATATTTAGTAGTTTGTTGCATATTCTTTGCATGCAATGACTACTTGAAGTCATTCATAGGCATCACTAGGTGCCGAGTATCTTCTCTGGCCACTAATGTAGCCATCTTCAGCTCCTGCTTCTTTTGGGTGCTTGTTCCCTTAGGTTTTTTCTTCAGGACATGGAATGCGAATTTAATTTTGATTAAAAATGGGCGACTGGCTTGGCCATTCAAGAATTTTCTATTTTTTAGCTTTAAAAAACTCCTGCTTTGCCTTAGCAGTATGTTTGAGATCATTTTCTTCTTGTAGGATTAAGCACCGTCCAATGAACTTGTAGGCACTTACTGCAACTTGAGCAGATTATATTTACCTCAGAAGTCATTTTGCAACTACCATCAACAGTTACATCACCAATGAAGGTAAATATGCCAGCACCTGTGGCAGCCATATTATGCCATAACACTCCACCACCATGTTTAACAGATGAGATGGTATGCTTTGAATCTTGTGCAGTTCATCTCCACAATTTGCTCTTGCTATTACTCTGACACAAGTTCATCTTTCTCTCATCTGTCCACAAGAATTTTATCCAGAATTCTTCAGGCTTTTTAAGTACTTTTACACAAACTGTAATCTAGCCATCCTGTTTTTGTGGCTAACTAGTGATCTGCATCCTGCAGCGTGGCCTCTGTATTTCTGTTCTTGAAGTCTTCTGTGGATAGTAATCTACAACACATACATGTGCCTCCTGAAGTCTGTTTCTGATCTGTTGGATAGACATCTGGGGCTTTTTCGTTTTCATGGCGAGGATTCTTCGGTCATCAGCTGTGAAGGTCTTCCTTGGCCTACCAGTCCCTCTGTGATTACTAAGCCCACCAGTGCATTCTTTCTTCTTAATTATATTCCATACACCCGATTTAGGTAATCCTGTTTTACCAATGTTTCTAATGGTTTTATTTTTGTTTTTCAGCTTCATATTGGCTTCTTTGACTTTCATAGCCATAGTGCTTGTCCTCATGTTGAACATTTGCAAATACAGGCTCCAAAGGGTAGAAGCAAGTTTAGATATCTTATGCCAGCACTAATGAAGAAAGAAAAAAATAAATAAAAAAAAAACAAAAAAAAAAACACCAGAGTAATCACAAACACCAATTGTCCTGAACATTATGGTGCTCTAAAATAGGGGGACCATCTGTAAAAGACGTTGTCATTTCTACAAAGTGTGAGTGAAATGTACACAAATATACCCTTAATAAAGTCTGCAATGTGCACTTTAAATCACATCTAAATTGTATGATTTATAATATTAAACTGTGGAACAGTTTCTTGAAGTCAAGGAAAAATGTGTATTTGTCCAAACATTATGGAGGGCATTGTATCTGTTCTTGTTCACTTAGACTGAAGTGCAGCATTTGACATAATAGACCATGTAATTCTTATACACTGCCTTAGAGAACTAGTGGGACTCTCCAGCAGTGTCTAAAATTGGTTTCAGTCCTATTAAACAGGTAGAAAATTCTTTTTCATTTGTCATGGTTGTACTTTGGCAGTCCATGATATTTTATATGGTGTACCACAAGGATCAACTGCTTTTTTAAAAGAAAGATTAACTCAAAACACAAGGTGAACTACACAGCTACAGTATGCCGACAGCACACAACTTTATTTATCTATGACGCCTGATGCTGATATTCTTGGTTGTCTGATCCAAAGTCTCACTAGCATTTTCAAATGGATAAGTAGTTTCTCAAACTGAAAAAGGAAAAAGCATAAATCTTACTGGTTGGCAAAAAAAGAAATATTGTGGGTATCAGAAATAAACTTGATCCCTTAACATTAAAAGTCAAAACAGAGGCAAAGAAAATAGGTGTATTCATGGATTCTGAACTAAAATTAAACCTCTTAATTAGACCTCTTATAACAATGCATGATAATGAGAAATTAACTCATTTTCACCTAATATCAAAAATGTGATAGGTTGTCTTGTTAGGAACAAAGAAAAACATCAATCAGTTGCAATTAGTGCAGAATTCAGCAGCAAGAATCTTAACTAGAAAAAGAAAAATCTCTGTACATCTCACCAGCTTTAGCATTGTTATATTGGTTACCTGTGTCACTTAAAATTGATTTTTAAAAACTACTAATCTAATATATTAAGCAGAGTCAATGTATGTATGTATGTTTGTTTATCCGCCATACAAATCTGCACCGGGCGTCCGATCGCCACCAAAATAGGAATGGGGCTCCTTTGTGACCAGGAGGAGGTCATGGGGTATGTTTGGTTGGGGAAAAATGTTCGTGCTGAAGGGCAGGGCACCTTTTCACCAAAACAACGTTCAGCACACGTCCCCATACTTAACATTGACAAGATGGCCGCACGTTGCAACAGACGTTCACGGCGGCACCATCTAGCGGCACATTTGGTCCCTGTGCATCGCTCTTTACCCATGTTTCTTTAAATTGCCAAGAGATCGCGGAAGTGTCCAAGTATGAGAAGGCCGACTGCTTTGATCGGGTGAAGGGGAACTGCCGTAAAACGTGAACAACCCAGTGCACGTGACTGGCTGACACACCTGCATTTCCGCGGGTCACACTCCCACACGCACTGATAGTGCTGTATTTCATTCGCCAACGTCCGTTATATGGCAGCACGTTTGAACAGACACTCGCCTTAAAAAGACAACATCCTTCCCCAGCCATTTTCCCCACACGCAGCACCGGTTGTATGTCACTTCTCTCTGTAGTTTCCATCGCCAACGTCCGTTAGATAACAGCACGATTCAACACAGACGCTCCTTAGAAACAGAGCACCCTTCCCCGCCATTTTTCCCAGTACGGTTTCAGTGCTACTCTTTCTCACTGGCTTTCCGTATTTGTGGTGCTATTTGTTCGCTTTCTGACATATTCTAAATAACATAAATCCATCTCACTGTGGTGCTTATTCCATACATAATACCATGTAACACATTATAATTGTCCTGATTTTTGCTAATATACCCATGCCACCGAAAAAAAGACGTAGAATTGGAAGGTCCACTTCAGATGCCACAAGAAAGTCTATTTCAAGGGCATTTGAAACGCCACAGCAGACAGAATCCACAGTGGAGGAACTTATAATAAAATGTTAATCAGAAAACTGTTTGTTCTATTTCTATTTCTTGTTCTGTTTCTTTCATTTGGGAAATTCACCGGTTATAGATTCCCGGGCGATGCCGGGTACTCCTGCTAGTGTTGTATAAAGCCATAAATAATTTTGCCCCTTCCTATATTTTGGAGTGCTTGTCCCCTTACACTCCAAGTCATAATATTAGATTTTCTAATGGTGGTCTGCTATAATTCCAAGAGCCAAGCTTAAAAGAAGGGGTAAGGCATCTTTTTGTTGTTATGCACCAAAAATCTGGAATACTTTACAGAGATGTGCAAGGATATTATTGTAGAACATAAAAAAAAAAAAAAAAAAAAAAAACCTACTAGACACATACTTTTTTATTTTGGCTTTTTCATAGCTACATTTTAGTTGTACTCTTAATAGACTGGGCACAGAATTATATTCTTCAAGGATTTACAATCTTTGCTAATCTCTACTTTTCTCTGCTTTCTTTTCTGGGTCTTCTGTGGTACCATTTTATGCCACCACTACCACCACCTGACCAAGGCACTCTGCAATCACATGTAATGATGGAATGAAAGCAAGTGCCCCACCTGTCCATGAGACTCACTGCATCAAATCCTCTCAGAAGTAGCCTAAAACAACAAGGAATGATTTAATGACATCTGTATTAAGTAGAGTACCTAATGGGGACTGGGCAGTCTTTTGGCCTTGAGATCCCTGCAGAACGTTCCTAAACCGCTTCAAAAGTTATTTGCTGTTGTTTTCAATGACACTACTCACACACGTGTTTTAGCAGTGAGAATAAACAAAATTCCTACATGCAGCAGTTTGAGGGATTTCAGCCAAACGCAGGTTAGGTGCATTGGTGGTCCTAAATTGTCCATAGTGTGTGCTTGGTGTGTGGGTGTGTGTGTGTGCCCTGCAGTGGGCTGGTGCCCTGCCCAGGGATTTGTTCCTGCCTTGCGCCCTGTGCTGGCTAGAATTGGCTCCAGCAGACCCCCATGACTCTGTGTTAGGATATAGCAGGTTGGGAAATGACTGACTGACTGATTGGCTTGTTACATTGAAATCAATGGTAACTCATAAAATGCTTGTAAAAGAAAACAGAGCATTTTTGAAGCATTTTTACAGGAAGTCACTGCCTTCTCCTACATGAGTAAGGACTGAAGCAGCTCATGGAAAGGAAAAAAAAAACAAAAAGTGTCACTGTGCTTTAGTCATCTACTACTCATTACTGATGTCAAGTGCACACATGTATCTTGTAATTAAGTGACAAAAATTCAACAAAAGTTATAGGTATACATTTAATTTTAATCAGGTTTACACAGATGTTTTAACATATTGGCATTATGGTAGCGCAGAGCTGGCTTTCCTTTCTTACAGTACCAACTGTATGGGGTTTGCAAGTTCTACCCATGCATTTCTGGATTAATCAATGTTAGTTTTTTTTCATCACCTGTTTTAAAACTTAAAACAAGGAATGTGTCTGTAATACTTTTCTGTTAAGAAAATAGGTTTAGTCTTTTTTGAAATAAATAACATCCAGCACCTTTTTCTAGGGATGCACCGAAATTTCGGCCGCCGAAAATTTTCGGCCGAAATAGCATTATCGGTTTCGGCCGAAACATAAGAAAGCGCCGAAAATAAAAGCCGAAATTGTCGCCACGCCTCTCCCATCCTCCCGTCTCGTTCGCGCTGTCATTACGCATCAAACACGGAGTATGTCGGCGGTTTGGAAGCACTTCAAAGTTTCAGATGAGGACAGCAAAGTTGCAATATGCAACATTTGCTCTGCAAAAGTTTCAAGAGGGGGTTCAACAGCAAAGACATTTTCGACTACAGGTTTAATACACCACCTTAAGTCAAGACACGCAATTGAATTTGAGGAATACCGTCAAACAACGTTGGTTAAAACTAAGCCAACTAGCACATCAACACCCTCGGTTGCCACATTTTTCGAAAAAATTAAGAAATTTGCATATGACAGTGCTAAAGCACGTGACATAACAGAGAAAGTAATGGAATTCATTGCTTTAGATGACCAGCCGTTTTCAGTCGTGGAGGACATCGGATTTCGTAGGCTAATACACCACATTGAGCCGCGTTACACACTGCCAAGCAGACGGTATTTTGCAGAGACCTCTCTACCTGAAATGTATGACCGTGTTGCAAAACATGTTCATGAGCTCATGACCACAGATATCTCTGCTCTAAGTTTTACCACAGACATATGGAGCTCTGACGTTAGTCCAACTAGCATGCTCAGTTTGACAGCGCAGTGGATAAACGCGGAGTTTAAATTGCAAAACATTCTGCTTCATGCACAGGAGTTTGTCGGCTCACACACTGCAGCAGCAATATCCGATGCTTTGGCTAACATGTTTGAAACTTGGAACATAGACAAGTCTAAAGTGCATGTGATTGTGAGAGATAATGCACGGAACATGATGAAGGCTATGGATGACAGTGGATTAAAGAGCATACCTTGCATGGCACACACGCTGCAGTTGGCTGTGAATGAGGGAGTGCTTAGTCAGCGGAGCATATCAGAAATCACAGCAACTGGGAGAAAAATTGTGGGACATTTTAAGCATTCTCCGCTTGCTTATTCCAGACTACAAGATTTGCAAAAACAGTTTGGGATGCCAACAAAACGACTACAGCAAGATGTGGCCACTCGCTGGAACAGTACATACTATATGTTGCAAGGATTACTTGAACAGAAGCGGGTTTTAGCTGCATACATGACAGATCACGACCTGCCAGCAACTTTGAGTGCACATCAGTGGATGTTGGTGGAAAACATTGTCTCTCTTCTCGCCCCGTTCGAACAGTTAACCAAGGAAATAAGCTCAGCTCAAGCGTCTGTTGCTGAAGTTATTCCACTGATCGCAGCACTGAAGCGCCTGCTTGGAAAAGAGGCGGAAACAGATCATGGCGTAAAAACAGCTAAAAAAACTCTACTGGAAACTGTTAACAAACGCTTCCAAGACATTGAGTCCAACCCTCTTTACGGCATTGCAACAATATTAGATCCACGCTTTAAAGACCATTACTTTGACGATGAGAAAAGGCAGGATGTACGCGAAATGGTGCAAGCAGAGCTTACGGCTCTTGAAACCTCTGGTGAAGCACAAGCCGCGACGGGGAGAACAGAGCAAACTGTGCCTGAGAAACGGTCACGTACAAGTGATGAGGCGCACATTCCTTCGCTTTCCGATATGTTTGACGAAATTTTACAGGAAAGCGTCCCAACCCACAGCGGTGTAAGAGCAAGCGCAGCCTCACAAGAAGTAGCAACCTATCTAGCTGAACTACCCATTGGCAGAAGTGACAATCCACTTGACTACTGGCGCGCGAACAAAGATCGCTTTCCTTTGCTTGCATGGACTGCGCGCAAGTACTTATCTGCCCCAAGCACCAGCACAGACAGTGAGAGATTATTCAGTGCAGCATCTCATGTTCTTGATGAGGACAGAAATCGTCTCTCCAGCCAGAAAGCTGAACAACTTTTGTTCATAAAGAGAAATCTGCCACTTTTGCTAAAATAAAAGCAGCCTAATTTGATGTTGTTTACAGTTAAAGGTTTGATTTATTTATTCTGTTATTGCAATGTTGTTTTGCACAGTAATTTAAAATTGAAGTAAAACGTTTAATGCAGGTAATATTTTGCACAATTCGTAAAGGCACTAAAAGCTAGCACAGACTGAGTGATTTTATTCAGTGCAGTATGTTCTTCATGAGAAGAGGAACTGTGTCTTCAGCCAGAAAACTGAAAAACTTTTGTTCATAAAGATAAACCTGCTTCTTTTGCTTAAATTAAAAGCAGACCAATTTAGTGTGTATAGTTATGTTGTTTACAGTAAGAGGTTGGATTTATTTATTTTTCTTCTGTTTGTGCACTGTTGTTTGGTACAGTAATTTAAAATTGAAGTAAAAAAGCAGCTACCATTTTTTTTGCACAATTGTGTTACAGAAAGAAATTTTATTTAGTTTTGTTATTGTTAAACAGCCTTATTACTGTTATTTATTATCAATAAAAGTTTGATTGCTTAATTAATTTGTAGTTTTTTTAATACAAACAAAAAGAAAATATTTTAAACATGTTTTTTAATGAAGCCATTTTCGGTTTCGGTATCGGTTTTCGGCCAAGTGCATCCAAAAATTTCGGTTTCGTTTTCGGCCCAGAATTTTCATTTCGGTGCATCCCTACCTTTTTCCATCCCCAATCTGAGCTCCTGTGTGAACATTTCCTGCTACGCCAGTAGATTACACTGTTTCAAAACATTCATGGTGCTTTTAGCTCATTTTTCCTTCCTTTTCATAAACTCTCATTTATTTTCTTTCCCCTAATGTAAGCTGCATAGAACGTCTATTTCTGCCAGCTTCTTTGATATTTGCCTCTATACTGGGCTTTGTTAGGATCCAGGACATGTTTTGGATAAAAACTGAACACTGCAAAAACAACTCCAAATAACTAAATCAGGAGGTTAAGAACTGGCACACTGCAATGATGCTTTAATTGAGGCTTATCACCTGTAAGACGCGAAACATTAATGCAATTATGGTTAGTCTGAATAATTATAAGAACACTAATTAAACAGAAAAAATGAATAAGTTGTATAACAGTATTAATCTATGCAGTATCACTGTTTATTCACATATACACTCACCTAAAGGATTATTAGGAACACCATACTAATACGGTGTTTGACCCCCTTTTGCCTTCAGAACTGCCTTAATTCTACGTGGCATTGATTCAACAAGGTGCTGAAAGCATTCTTTAGAAATGTTGGCCCATATTGATAGGATAGCATCTTGCAGTTGATGGAGATTTGTGGGATGCACATCCAGGGCACGAAGCTCCCGTTCCACCACATCCAGATCTGGTGACTGTGGGGGCCATTTTAGTACAGTGAACTCATTGTCATGTTCAAGAAACCAATTTGAAATGATTCGAGCTTTGTGACATGGTGCATTATCCTGCTGGAAGTAGCCATCAAAAGGATGGGTACATGGTGGTCATGAAGGGATGGACATGGTCAGAAACAATGCTCAGGTAGCCCAAATCGTGGCATTTAAACGATGCCCAATTGGCACTAAGGGGCCTAAAGTGTGCCAAGAAAACATCCCCCACACCATTACACCACCACCACCAGCCTGCACAGTGGTAACAAGGCATGATGGATCCATGTTCTCATTCTGTTTACGCCAAATTCTGACTCTACCATTTGAATGTCTCAACAGAAATCGAGACCCATCAGACCAGGCAACATTTTTCCAGTCTTCAACTCTCCAATTATGGTGAGCTTGTGCAAATTGTAGCCTCTTTTTCCTATTTGTAGTGGAGATGAGTGGTACCCGGTGGGGTCTTCTGCTGTTGTAGCCCATCCGCCTCAAGGTTGTGCGTGTTGTGGCTTCACAAATGCTTTGCTGCATACCTCGGTTGTAACGAGTGGTTATTTCAGTCAAAGTTGCTCTTCTATCAGCTTGAATCACTCGGCCCATTCTCCTCTGACCTCTAGCATCAACAAGGCATTTTTGCCCACAGGACTGCCGCATACTGGATGTTTTTCCCTTTTCACACCATTCTTTGTAAACCCTAGAAATGGTTGTGTGTGAAAATCCCAGTAACTGAGCAGATTGTGAAATACTCAGACCGGCCCGTCTGGCACCAACAACCATGCCACGCTCAAAATTGCTTAAATCACCTTTCTTTCCCATTCTGACATTCAGTTTGGAGTTCAGGAGATTGTCTTGACCAGGACCACACCCCTAAATGCATTGAAGCAACTGCCATGTGATTGGTTGATTAGATAATTGCATTAATGAGAAATTGAACAGGTGTTCCTAATAATCCTTTAGGTGAGTGTATTTCAACATAAAAATCATGTAAGATTTGATTTCTCTCTTTAATAAAAGACATCTGCTACATGTCCATCTAATAATTTCAAAGTCCCATTAAAACGGTTTGTTTATAAAAGTGATTTTTCAGCTACTTAATTATTTTAAAAGACCCTAATGGCACTAAGTATTTGCATCCTATTCAATCCTGTACCACTCAAATGTGTCTCATAATGTATGTACTTTCATTAAATTTGTTCATTAGTATAACATTTAAAAAATGAAAATTTTTTGGCTTCAAAAGCCCAACTAACAACAAAAATTTATCATGTGTCAATTAGCTTTCAGCAATGAAGTACACAATTTAGCAGCCCCAGTAACGCCTAACTTCGGAATTTATCCACTTTACTTAACGCATTAGATGACACACCATTAGAAAGATTTGCCTAGTGCTTTAAAAGCACTATGAGCTTAGCCGTGTGAACGTCTGGCCAATGTACGAGTTTTGAAACACTAAGGGAATAAATTTTACTTTGAAACAAACACTGGAAACATGCCAGTTTATCACAGTTGCAAACTAGACACAAACACAAAAATCTACTCATTATGAAATTTGCATCTATTTTTACTTGCTAGAATGGTAGAACTGACTGTGTGGAGATTCTCTAGATACACATGTTTTGCTCCCACATATCAAAGACATTCAGGTTAAAATTATTTGATTACTCTATATTAGTTTTATAAAATTAACTATGGCTGTGTGCAAGTACAGCACCATGTCCAAGGTTGTTTTTTGCCTCATGCCAAATGCAGCACGGATAGCTACCCACTCACTCCTAATGGCCCCTGAAATGGATATACCATTCAGAAAATGGTTTGACAGACAACTGCTGCCATATTAATTACAATTAAATACAACTTTCCTGCTTAAATAAATACAATCAAGGTGGATTTTTAAATATTAAGTGTGATTACAACAATCGTATGCTAAAATTCAACTCCTGATTTTAGAAAGACATTATGAGCATACTAGAACACGGATAAGGAAACAGCAAATCTGTATTGTACATAAGCTTACCTAATTTAATAAAATAGGGTTGGCAAAATAGCTCCAAAGGCATTTAAGTTAAAATAGAAATTAACTGTGCAACTTCACAAACTCAGTTACAATATAAAAAGAAGATTTACCAAAAAAGTACATTATATGCATTTTCCTTTAAAAATTACACTTGGTTGTGTAATACTTGGATGACACATATTTGTTTCTGCCAATGCATGTACAACAGTATACACTTAATATTTGCCAGTAAAATCATAGCTGCATAGAACCATGGCTCAGTGCAGTACGACTTTTTCTTAACATACTGTTTCACAACTATTTTCAAGCCAAATAGAACATGTGTCTCTACTACTGAACTCGCAATTCACTTCACAGCTCTCATCCTCCATTAGGCTGCAATGGTGTGACACAAACCTGGGGCGATCAAATTAAATAGCAGGCTTTTTTTTTTTTTTTTTTAACCACAGTGCTGAAGGAGTTCTCCTATTAACCGACTACATAGGCTGTGGCTTACTGACCAGGAAGGGCTGGGTTTTTGGCCATACTCCCCATGTAAGGAGATGAAATGGAGAGGGATGAGACCCTGAGCGATCTCTCTACAGTGACATTATACAGGATGTGGGAAAATGTACAGAGTCCACAGTGAGGCTAAGAGTTAGAAACCCGTTTAATCACTTCATTGGCAGGAGTGTTCTTTTAGCATAATGACAGAAATGACTGCAATGTAATCTGGCAGTCCAAGTTTAATTCTCCACCAGTGCTGTCTCAAGATAGATAGCAATGGTGAGAATTACCAACACCCACAGCAAATTCCTGAGCTGTGACAAACAGAGTATAAATGACTTAAGTATTAAAAAATAATTTTGGAGAAATGTACCTACTATATAATTTGCCTTCACAAGTGCTCAAGAAATGAACCTTAGACTAGTGAAGGCTTTTTATAAAGTAACAATTTGCTGCTTACACAAACATACTATGATGAAATACAATTTTACATACATTTGCCCTTTTGATGTAAACAGCTGCTAAATTAGTTAAAGTATCTTACAAGCTGACAATACAGACGAAAAAGTTATTGTAAGAGCCATCTATTAGTTAGTAAGGATATGTTAACTAAGAAAATACATCTATTAGTTTATGTTAAAATGTTTGCCTATGTATTAGTCCATAGTCTATGGGAGGATCTATTATAACCCCTATAAGCTAAATTGAACTGGAATATTCTAATTATTTCTTGCCCCTCTGACTACAGATTTGTCCCAGTTTGTGATCTCGGCAAGGCAAGGAGGGCATACAGTTTCAAATAATTTTCTGTACTGAATATACTGAATGCATTAAGTAAAGCACATGTAAGTTTAGCATACTGAAATAACACAACCTTTAAGTATAGAAATTAACTGAAGTGTAAGAACAAAAAATAAGTTTGTAGAAAAAAACTTTTTCCCTTTTTGCCCTTTATCCTGCATGTGTAATAACCCTTTTCTCTATTTTTGTATGAACTGTTTTGCTTTGAATTTTCACTAAACCTTTTTAAACTCATGCTGAATCCTACCTTGCAAACTCAGTAGCAGTTCAATTTTGGGAAACTGGAAAAGACACAGCTACAGATATCAATATATAACAGTGGATCTTGGGTTTGCAAATCTGAAAAAAAAATGACCAAAGATTTAAGAGGCTCTCATGATTTATATTATTAGGTGACAGATCTGCTGACGTGCCTTCATCTAGAAACAATCCTGGCAACAGTTTAAGGTTTGGAGTTGTCAGAATGTATGTAATAATTTTTCATTATGGCTAGATGGGCTGGGGCCTCCACGCCCCGGGTGGATTTTGGGAACGGAGGTGCCTATTGGGGCCAGTAGGGGAGCTGGCTCCCTGGAGGGCTCAGGCCCCTCAGCCATTCCTCCCCATCCTCAGACATTTCCCTCCTCCTGCTCCCTCACATCATCACACAAATATGCACATAGGGCCTTGGGGTGTGGGTAAGTCAGGGGGTGCGGGTATGGATCCCATTTCCGCAGTCCTGTGGCAGCCTACCCCCCAATTTTATTTGCACATTAAACACTTCCACAAACGACATATTATACAAATGCACACTCAGGGTCTTGGGAGTGAGCACACTCAACGGCATCCGGTGGGGGGAAATTCCAGCCTCACTCCGAGTGCCAGTGCCCACTTCCAATTTTAAACTGCACCTAGTCACGGAGGGTTTTTGGGGGGGAAGTGGGGCTGTGTGTTGGCATCAGCTGGTGTAGGCCACATGATGCCAGCACTGCCCGCGCCCCCCCCAACCACAAAATGCACCTTATCAACACACATTAACATTACATTGGAGCTGGCGGAGGGAGACTAGAGGTCTTGTTACACCTCTGTTCTCGGTTAGCTGCCCGGGGCTGGAGGCTAGGAGTGGGAGCTGGCCGTCTGCCTGTGGTCTGGAGTGGTGGGTTGCTTTGCTCTGCGTTGGACGGGGGTGCCTGCTCATTATTACCCCAGCGGAATGGGGCTAACTCTGGCGTCCAGGAATGGTTGTGCCCTCGGTACGGCAGCACCGGGACCAGAGTTAGTAGGGTGTGTATGGGGAGTGTGAATGGGTGTCTGGCGTACATCCTTGTAAGTCTTGGGTTGTATGTGTATGTGAGAGCATGAGGGAGGGAGTGTATGACTGTGTTTGTGTGTGACTGTATATGTCAGGTGGGGTTTTGGACTCCTCCCCTCTCCTGGGACATCTGGCAATGCTACAACATCTTCGCCTACCCTCCCCCTGCCACTTCTTTTTTTTTTTTTTTTTTTCAATCTGTCTGGTCGCTCCCGGTGGCTGCCTGGTGGGATCTGGGTCCCTGGACTCTGTTGGGTCCTCGGCGGGGTGGGTCGCCCTTGTGTCCCGGCTGCTGGGTTCCGGGCCCGGCTGGCTCCGGGGTGAGCAGCTACGGGCGGGTGGGCCTGGGGGCTAGCCGTTGATATCTCCCGGGACTCTGCCGGCTGCTGGTTGTGGCCCCCCGGGGTGATCCTCTGCGCCTCTCGGGAGGGGGTTGGGGCTTCTCTGGTGACGGTCTCCCTGGGGTCTCCGCGCTCTGGGGTGACCACTGGATTTCTGGGCTTGGAACTCCCTCCATCTTCCGCACATTTCTGGGGGCAGGTCTGTGGCCCTTCACACTCACTATTGGACGCTCCTATAGAGAAACCTTACACATACAAGCGTGCGTACGCACACAGGTGCTCACATGGTGCTTTCATAGGTATGACTTGGACATCTTCAGCACATGACCTAAGGCTGTGGTTGGCCCTAAATACCTTAGTAATAATTACTGTGTGATTGTTAGCAAACATTTTTACTTTGATATATCTTCATGTAGCTAATGCAGCAATGTTTTTGTCTTGTGGTATTTTTTTTTTTTTTTTTTTTTTTCCCCTCTCTTTCTGCAGGTCTAGAAGCGGATTCTGGTTCATTTATTGTTTATTCTATACGAAAATCCCCCCTTCCCCCTTTACCTCCATCTCCTCCTTTTCTCTTTTCTTTTTCTTTCATTTTTGTCTCCGTGTCCGGTTCGAATCTTAAAAACATCTGAAAATATTTCTAATAAAGTTTTGGTATCAGGCGTGGCGTCAGCAGAAGCTGTAACGCTTCACCTGAGAGAAAAACTGTAAGGCTATTCGCCAGCATTCAGACATCAATTCTGATTGCTTCACAGCCAAACAGGACACGGTAAAAAAAAAAAAATAAAATAAATAAATAAATAAATAAATAATTTTTCATAGGAGAGTTCAAGGATTCCATGTGATAGATGTTAACAATAAAAAAATGGTAGTGGCAGAGAACAGCATTTGAGAAAAAAACAGGCCAATAGTCTTTCAGGCAAGTATTATGATGCACTAGATTTAACTTGTGAGTTGAGCATTCATCTCAAGAGAATCCACTCTCCCAGTGAAAATGTACACAACAAAAACAAAAAATGAAAATGTTATTTTAATATAGAGTACTGTAAGTATAGAGGCTAGATTTTCATAAGACGGCTGCTCACATCCCACAGATTAATTAAAATTCCAAAACTGTTTGTACTTAGTTTTAAGTTAACATTTTATTTCTCTTGCAAAACAAAAGTTGAAATAAATGCCCATTTATAATTGTAATGGCATGAGCTGCTCAATATGCAATGCCCATTTGAAAACATAATTTAGAAGGCATTGTTTCAAACCCCCCATACTGGCCAGACACTTAGGCAGCTTAGCTCATGAAGGTGGTTTGAAAATAAAAGCACAAAACACACCAAACAAATAAGTTTTTCATATTTAGTGGAAACACTGTCTTCACATGGACATACAGTTAACAGAAATGAAGTAGCTGCATTTCTAAAAATATTAGAATTCACTGAATTTGTGGGTTGCTAAAAACAATGAAATATGTTTATAACACAAGTAAAATGCAATAAAAGCTGTGAACACACACAGAAAGCATATTTAAATAGTATGAGGGAAACCAAGATTAAAATAACATTCTCTAAACCACCTAATAAAATATTCAGGTTTGTGGGGGACCAAAGCTTATCTAGGCAGGGCTGGGAGCAAGATATCAACTAGCTCTGGAAAGGGCAGAGGTCTATAATAGGTTTATAGAAGCACAAACTCAGGGCCACCTATCCTAATCTGCATGCCAATATGCTATTCCAAATTGTAGAAAAAAGGCTGGAAAGAGAAAAATGTGACCAGAAGTTGATTCCAAATTGTAGAAAAGAGGCTAGAAAGAGAAAAATGTGACCAGAAGATTCCAAATTGTAGAAAAGAGGCTAGAAAGAGAAAAATGTGACCTGAAGTTTAATAGTAGTCAGAAGCCACGTTATTAACCAAAACGTCAATACCAATATCCTAATATCCTAAATGATATCAGTCAAGAAAGTCAAAAAAACAGATTAAAAAGGAAACACATTTTGAATACCCACCACCTTGGAATACTAGAAAGCACATGGCGCTAACCTTTGTACTGTAGCTACAGTGATGTCATGGGCTGTGCACTTCCAGCTGCCCCGATTAAAAAAACAGAAAGACAAACAAAAGGACCACAAAAAAGCAGTGATTGTATAAACAAAATGGTACCACAAAAAGACATTAAATATTTTTAACATCTTCAAAATGAAGACTAAATGTGAAATGAGAAATGCATTCTATATATCCTGAAAAACACCAAGTCGATATCATAACACAAGCAAAAAATTCTCAATAAACCCAGAAAAACAGTAATATAAAAGTCAAATTATAACACTTTGGGGATGTAGGAGATGAAAGGCTGTACCTAGGCATACTCAAATATGTTGTAAGGACTCCACCCAACGGGATGACATGCTGTAGAGCATCCCAAAGCGCGACTGACGCATCTGTGGAAGAATGCCTATCCGTTGCCAGGGCAACCACAGGCTCCCAGCAATATATCGGCTCGCAGCAAAAGCAAATCCGAGACAACAGCGTTCACACTATAAGTGACTTTCATTAATGGGTGCTGCAAGGAACATTATAAATGCAGGGAACAGTATTACTTGGTCACTAACCTGGCCACGACCCTGCCTGATTGCTGGATCTGTGTATAGGAGAGTGGTAGATCCCATTACAATAAATAAATGTGCTGTTCTCGTTTAAAGTTGAATAAAGCTGGTTTTGCTGAAGTACTGAGACTCAGCCTCATGTTTTAGGGTGCAAGACAGGGAATCACACATCACATGTGAAAACATAAAAATTGCATATACAAACCAGCTACAGCCTCCAAACCCTGTATTAATGGGGGAGCAATGTTAACCACTGCACTAATGTGTTAGGAGTCTGAGATGCAATCTGCAAAGAAAACTATATTAAAGGACAATGCATCAATACAGGCAAGCCAGTCCTGTTATAATGATAATTGTAACTAAGTCCACAGACAGGTTAGCAGTAGAAAACATTTAATCAGCTTTGCAAGATACTTAAAGAATAAAACAATTACTTTTTTGATTTCATAAATAATAATGCCATCATTGAGATGAAAAAATGTTAACATATTAGTTTGTTAATGTCGTACTTGAAACACGTATTTAGAATATATGTATATAGAAGAACATACTGTAAATAATTTGTTGATGCAGCTGAGAAACAAATAAAATTGGAGCAATTACGCTGCAGATGATGCCCCTTGCAAGCTGAAGAAGAATATTTAAGGTGTGTATTGCAAGCACTGAGCGCACAGGACTCATTATTTGAATCTGAAGCTAAGAAAGGCACACGAAAGTTATTACCTTAACTACTTTTAACCATAGCTGTGGGACTGATCAATTTAAATGACTTTGAACTAAGTCAGTTACAGCTTTTGTGTAAAAAGGAAAGTTTGGTTTTAATTGGAGTGTGTGTATATGTGCATGTACAAGAGTGTGGTGTGTTTTATTTTCAAGAGTTGTCTAAAAGGTATTGGACATTTTGTAGGGATGGGCGATACTCCTATTTTTGAAATCAGCACTGATACCGGTATTTATGTTTCATTATTTTTGATACCATTTTTAATAATGGCTTTCTTTAACTGGTATAGGTCAATATATAATTATATTTGGTTAATTTATACCACCTAATAATAAGGTCTCCATAACAAATTTACTACAAATATATATTTTAATAGACCACAGTAGACCATACAAACACAAAATAACTTTTTCAAGATTTGGTCATTTGTTTAATAAATGTAAAAAAAAGACACCATTTTACAAAAGTACTTGAACTGATCTCATTACAATAGTAACATTTACAAAAAACAAGTAACATTTCCACATTTACAATATTATATTGTGAACTTCTGTTTTTTAAGAATGGTCTTTTCATATTAGCTTTACACTTACTTTTTGTAAATAAAAAATATGCAACTTAAGTAAATCGTTGATGTTTTCAGGCTTAACTCTATTTCACTATTCTATTTCTGGCCGAGTATCTCTCCTGTCATTGAAAATATTCTTTTTGCGGGAACAGAGGTGGCAACACTTCCCAGGTATTTCCTTGCCATTTTGCAGAGGACTGGAAATGCATTCTCATTTCATTTCCACCAAAGCAAAGGGTTCTCAGATCTTGGAATAATTCTTTCTTACATGAACCTGCACATTTCAATATATAAATCTGTGCTAACTGTGCAATTCCCTTGAAAAGCAATCAGGTTGGGAAGCATGCATTAGTACAGTGCATTGCCACACCCAGCACACGACAAAACAGCTCAGCATCCTGGTTGGCAACCCCCCAGGCAGACAGTCATTTCCAGAGGGTGGGACTGGGCCGCATATCTGCTGCAGCTAGTTGTTACTTAGGCATCCCCTTGGCATGATCCAGCCACTCGAGCCCTCAACAATGAGGATCCTGAAAGCCGGATCACCCTCGGGGAAATCACACCACATGGCCGTAGTGCCATAACTGATGCTCCCTCACAATGCAGCATCTGCTCATTTGACACAAAGTTGAACCAGCAGTACCCAAGGATTCTCCAAAGAGACACATTACCAAAGGGGTCCAGTCTTCATCTCAGGTCACACAAAACCATTTACCAAAACAGGAAGCACCAGGACTCTAAAGACTTGGACCTTCGTCCTTCTACATAGATATCAGAAGCGCCACACACACACACCTTTCCAGTGACCTCATGACCCCCCACGCACACCCAATCCGTCTACTGACTTCATAGGTTGAGTCACCAAAGACATGAATGTCACTGCCAAGGTAAGTATGCAACGGTCTGAAAAGACCCAGCTAAGATTCACATTGTCTGCTGACGTTGATTAATTTATTTTTTTGGTGGGGACCCCAGTAACGCACCCAGCCTTGGCCCAACTCACACACACTCCCTCACGAAGACAAAGAAACAAATGGTATTAAAACAGAAATTGACGGATGTATTAAACAACAATAAATTAAAAATAACTACACAAACTAAAACAATCCCACCCCAGTTCCCTTTTTGGCGAATACACAATAAACAAGAACTCAGAAACAGCTAACAAAAACCACACACAATGAAGTCCATAACAAAGTCCATAGGAAACAGCAACCAATGTAGTGAAATGATGGAGATTGAATAATCCAGAGAGCAGCTCGCTGCAAGTAAATGTAAAGAACAATCCTACCGATATATCCTGATGATGAAGAGTGATGGGATGGGGAGCACTCCTTCTCCAAAGGTCAATGAACAATACAATTCACTCCTCATGCAGCAGGCAGACACCAGACAGTCCATACACAAGAAAAGGAGATAATCCAGCACAATAACAATAATCTACAGGCAATGAAGGGGAAGACAAAACAAATGGGTAACTCCAGACACAACACAGCCTCAAATCTTTGTAGAACCGGCCTCCTTTTAAAACACATTCTGGCCTTCTTGTCCCCAGCAGCTCCTGCATCCTTGGCTGGTGTCCAATCAGAGCCCCTGCAGGGACTGCTGGGAGATGAAGTGTTTACTCCCCGGTAGCACTACTACAATCCCCACCCCCAGTCCGGGGTGTATGGCCAAACCAAGGCTTGAGGTTAGTGATGTTTACTGTGTCTACATTTTTGGTCCCAGCAATCCCCACTCTACAGAATAGGTCACAGGACCTTTTTCTGTAGTATTTCAGCTGGGCGATCCATTTTGAAGCCAGTTTGGCCATGAATTTGTAGAAGGCTTTGGAAAGGGGAGGAGTCCTGATCCAGACTTTTTCTCCAACTGAGAATTGTACAGGGTAATGTCTCCGGTTGTATGATCAAGATTGTCTAGACTGGGACATCACCTTCCTATCCTTCACCCATTGTGTAATTTGTTGTAACATCTGGAGATGATTATGAAAGGTGGAATCTGGTTTTAGTGGGTCATGGCCTAGTATCCTTTCCAGAGGACCCATAAACTGCCAGTCTAAAGCTAACAGGGCAGGGGTTTCACCCATAACCTCAAGCACTGCCGAATTCAATGCGAACTGAAGCTCAGCCAGCCACCTAGTCCACTCCTGATGGTGGTCTCCAATGAAGGACACAATCATTGTCTTCAGGGTCCAATTCACCTGCCCCAGAAGTACGTCCGAGTCACATGGACAAAAGGAATGACATGCTTCCAGGGTGAAGAAAAAGAAGAGTTTTTGATCTGACCCGGATATGCTAAGAAGTCACATGGACTGAGGGTTCAGAAGCACTTCCGGGTCACGGACTATAAAAGGATTGTGGGAACTCCCAGACAATGAGCTGAGCTGGGTGGAAGGGTGGCAACGCGTCTGGGAGTGGCGGAGAGTTTATTATTGTGTATTTGTATGAATTTAATGAGTATGGTGGAGAGGAGGGTGCTAGTGCACTGAATTTGTCCAAATAAAGAAGATCATTGGACTTTTACCTGGTATCTGACGTTTTGGACAAGGGTTCAAGGGAGCAATAGTGCCCCCTGTCACAATGGACTATTATAAAAAAGTCAAATGGATTTATTTAATGAGGTATGCAATTGAATCTGTATTACTTTATTACTTTACAATGTACATATAAATACTATCATGATTTGCGTCAAAAATGACAAAGGACTTTCTTTCTAAACATTATTTGTGCTGGTATTTTAAAAGCTCTAGTATGTAACGACAGGAGAACACCACAGTTGATCTTAGAAAACCTTTAAGTGTGGCATTTTTTCTCATACATCTCCGCACTACATGTTACAGGTTTACTTATATAGAATTGGTACATTTTATATGTAACAATTTTAACATTATGGTAAACACCTTTTTAAATTACTATATAAATTTTCCTTCTGTCTCTACTGAAAAAAAGGAAATGGGGCAAATGACATCATTATTTAAATGTGACATTATTAATTCTTGGCATTTTTCAATAAATAGTATAGCCTTTAATGTATGACCACTTTGCAACATCAGATTATACGATAGTGTAACATTTCTCATCCAGCTGGAATTTCATGAACTCTCAATCCAAAACTCTCTGTTAAGCTTCATCTTTAGTCCAATACAAACATGGCTAAGACATGATGCTTAGTTGCCTCTGTGACCAAGCATGACCTGCCCTAATCTTCAATTACATGCAAAGCCTCTCTTTGCCATGAATATGAATTTAATCTCAAAAAACCTATTTCCGCTGTATTTCAGCCCTGCCACAAATGGGTCTGCTGACATCACTTCAGTGATCCTGTCGTTAACGCGGGTGAAAGTGTGCTGATTAAGTTACAATAGAGAGGTTCAGTTATTGTGAAGGCAGCTTTGGGGCGCCCAAGAAAGTCCAGCAAGAACCAGGACCATCTCCTAATGTTGATTCAGCTGCGGGATCGGGGCACCACCACTGCAGAGCTTGCTCAGGAATGGCAGCAGGCAGGCGTGAGTGCATCTGCATGCACAGTGAAGCAAAGACTTTTGGAGGATGGCCTAGTGTCAAGAAGTGCAGCAAGAAGCCACTTCTCTACAAGAAAATCGTCAGGAACAGACCGATATTCTGCAAAAGGTACAGGGATTGGACTGCTGAGGAGTTGGGTAAACTCATTTTCTCTGATGAATCTCCTTTCCGATTGTTTGGGGCATCCGGAAAAAAGATTGTCAGGGGAAGAAAAGGTGAGCGCTACCATCAGTCCTGTGTCATGCCAACAGTAAAGCATCCAGAGACCATTCATATGTGGGGTTGCTTCTCAGTAAAGCTAGTGGTCTCACTCACAATTTTGCCTAAGAACACAGCCATGAATAAAGAATGTTACCAAAACATCCTCTGAGAGCAACTTCTCCCAACCATCCAAGAACAGTTCTGTGATGAACAATGCCTTTTCCAGCATGATGGAGCACCGTGCCATAAGGCAAAAATGATAACTAAGTGGCTCGGGGAACAAAACATCGAAATTTTGGGTCTATGGCCAGGAAAATTCCCAGATCTTAATAGATGGAGAACTTGTGGTGAATGTTCAAGAGGCAGGTTGACAAACAAAAACCCTCAAATTCTGACATTGATTATGCAAGAATGGGCTGACATCAGTCAGGATTTTGCCCAGAAGCTGACTAAATGCATGCAAGGGCAAATTGCAGAGGTCTTGAAAAAGAAGGGCCAACACTGCAAATACTGACTCTTTGCATAAACTTAATGCAATTGTCAATAAAAGCCTTTGAAACTTATGAAATGCTTGTAATTGTACTTCAGTATACCACATAAACATCTGACAGAAAGATCTAAAAACACTGAAGCAGCAAACTTTGTGAAAACCAATACTTGTGTCATTCTCAAAACTTTTGGCCACAAGCAGTGACCTAAATGAATGAAGGTAAGTAATTCGAAATGGAATTGATTCTGACACCTTAGCAGGATAGATGATAAACAAGGAAAAAAAAAAGTTATTTGTATAAGACCACAACCCCCTTTTATATATATTATTACTAGTGACTAGGAGCCCGATCAAATCGGGCTACAAATTCTACATTTGTGAAATCCATACTTTCTCTGCAAAGAATTATTATTATTATTTTTTTTTTTTTTTTTTTTTAAGTCCTTGAAATGATTTTGCTATCATGGCACCGATTTGTGCTTAAAAGAGACCTTTTTGGCCAATGTAATAAAGAGGTTCCTATTTAAATGGGGCTGCAAGACGTGAACTCAGCTCCTCGGCGCACCTCATTTGATTTTTTCCGGCAAACAAATTTTCAAAACAAACCGTATTTTACGACTCTAATCAAAGTCGGAGTAATAATTATGTTGCCGTGGTCATTTTAGATCTGAGATCGGCTAAAATTTAAACTATGACCGTTGTTAATACCCAGCCGTCATTACTCAGTTTGCCAATAGATGTCAGAAGGACGGATGCCAAAACCGAACTGCCCAAAGATAGATTGACATACCAAGCAAATGGCGATACGTTCTAAATTACTTACGGCCCCGGAGCTGTCAAAGGGTTTATAAGTCCATATGTATCATATTGGATACAGGTATTTCTAAGGCCTTTTCCTTAGTAACAGGATTACCACTTTCCTCAAACACCAGTTGTATACAGTAATATACATGTTTTCTCCCCCTGGTGGATGATCTATGCATTACAGGTGGCAAACAACTTTTTTTTCCAAGAATCCAAGATGGCTGCAGGCAAGGTGGAAGTTAGCTCTGTTTTACAGTGATAAGATGCCCTAATTTTAAAACAGTTACAGTAAGTGAAATGAAAAAAAATATATTTCAAAATAAGTCTTTACTAGGGTGAAACAGCTCATAATAACTTAATTTATCATTAAATATTTTATAGAAAAACCGTAAGGAAAAGGTGTGAATCAAATATGATACTATGGGTATATAAATGTATTTCATGGGCCAGTGCATCGGTTGTTGTTTTAGTGCATTTCTTGATTAAATTTGTATTATATGTACATCAATTCAATCTGCACTAAATATATTATTCAATTTAAGCTTGAATATTTCTTTCAGTATATATTTTGAGTATAATTTTATGTTTATGTCAGTTGTAAATAGTCAGTATATAATTTGTAAATGTAACAATGTATTGTTTGTATGATTATGATTTGAATATTTAGATGGCAAAGAAGTACAGTGTAGAAGATGTCTTAAATATGATAATTGATGGAAATTCAAGTGACATAGAAGGTGGAAGGGGAGGAAGATGACGATGATAGTGATGAGGAATGCACTCCTAAGGGAATGGCTGCTACAGTTGGATCAGATAGTAGTGGTGAAGAAGATGAACCTGTAGATGATATAGACACACCAGGAACGCCAAAACAGAGCACAACAAAGCAGTCAGCAAAGGGCAAAGTAAAAAAGAAAGAACAGATGGAGAAAAGTGCCATTTAAAAGTCCAAGTGTTGATTTTGATAGACATGTTGAGGACATCTCTACAGAAAGGTCAGAATGGACACCATGCATGTATTTCAAGCAGTTTCTTACTGATGAAATGATTCAGGATATTGTACAACAAACTAACTTTTACAGTGTACAGAAACTGGGAACATCAGTAAACACTACACCCAAAGAAACTGAACAGGTTCTTGGCATGTACATGCACATGGGGTTGGTACAGATGCTCAATGTAAGAGCCTATTGGGAGATGGAGACAAGGTACCCCACAGTGTGTGATGTGATGTCTCAAGAACGATTCCTTAAATTGCCGACACTGATTCATTTTCAAGAAAACCTCAGTGTGTCTGACGACCAGAAGAAACACAAACTGTGGAAAATCAGACCATGGTTAGAAAAACTGCACCAACAGTTTCTTCTCATACCCCCTGAAGAATTTCATGCGGTGGATGAAGTAATGGTGTCTTTCAAAGGCAAGTCTAACCTGCGTGTTTACATGCCATCAAAACCTTACAAATGGGGGTTCAAGATGTGGGCACGTGCTGGACAAAGTGGGTTCCTGTATGATTTTGCTGTCTGCAGAGGTGTGGAAAATCCAGATAAGGAGAAATCTGATGTTGATGTTTCGGGACATGTTATCCTGAAATTGACCTCAACCCTTCCAGCAGGACAAAATCACATGGTTTTTGCTGACAACTATTTTACATCAGTACCTCTGGTGGATCACCTGAAAGAACAAGGACTCAGTTCGAATAAACAGGGTAAAGAACTGCAGTATGATGGAAGAAAACGATTTGAAGAAAAAAGGAAGAGGGTCATGGGATTTCAGAGTGAATCAGGAAAACAATACCATTGTGAGATGGTGTGACAACAAGGCTGTGAATCTACTCTCCTCATTTGTTGGAGCTGAACCAGTGACAAATGTGAAACACTGGGATCGAAAATCCAAAATGTACATAATGGTGCCAAGACCCGCTATTGTGGAGACATACAACAAATTTATGGGTGGTGTTGACCTTCTTGACATGTTGTCTGCTCTTTACAAGTTCTTCTT
Source organism: Polypterus bichir lapradei (assembly GCA_026402145.1). Lineage (NCBI taxonomy): Eukaryota > Metazoa > Chordata > Cladistia > Polypteriformes > Polypteridae > Polypterus > Polypterus bichir. The sequence continues at coordinate 16,286,141 of JANRMT010062815.1, read as the reverse complement.
TAGATCCAGAAGATGGTATCTGTACATTTGGTGGCACACTGTCACTGTGGCAGTCATAAATGTATGGAATCTTTACAAGAGAGACTGGAATGAACTGGAACCTAGGAAGAAACCAATGCCATTGCGAAGATTTCAAACTTCTGTTGGGACTTCTCTCACAAGTGCAGGAAAAGGCAAGATCCAGTATGGCAGACCACTGTCCTCTCCAGAACACGAGAAAATACCCCCACGTAAAAGACGAGCTGTTGCTGTACCCCCTAATGTGAGAAAGGATGGCACTGACCATTTACCAACTTGGAAAACAAGACAGAGGTGCAAGCACTGCCCAGGAAGTCACTTCTTACATGTCTACTGTGAGAAATGCAAAGTCAACCTTTGTCTAAACAAAGACAGAAACTGTTTTTTGGCGTTTCACAAAACATAAACAAGTTGCCAAATATACTAAACCTGTTGTAAAAAGTTTTTAAATGTTGTAAAACATATTTGTGTGTGCTAAGGTTTTTCTAAAGGCACACAGTTTTTGGTTGACTTGAAACGCCTGGGGCCTCATGTATAACACCGTGTGTAGAATTTGCACTATAATATGACGTAAGCACAAAAGCTTACGCACAGAAAAATCCAGATGCAGGAATCTGTGCGTACTCCAACTTCCGCGTTCTTCCGCTCCATAAATCCCGGTCAGCGTGAAAAGTAACGCTCGTGCACGCGCCTTCTGTCCCGCCCCAACTCCTCCCAGAATTACGCCTCTTTGAATATGCAAATCAATATAAATTGCCCTTAAGCTCAGCCTTCTGCGAAAAGACAATGGGAAAAGCACGGGGGAAAATAAGAATTTCAGCGAATACCAAGTGGAGGCAAAGGAAAAACATACTATTTGTTTATTTAAACCGTGGTATAATGAACAAAGGAAGTTGATTGAGTGACATAGCATGTTGGAGAAACTTGAAAGCTCACGTTCACAAAGTGGGACAGTGCCGAGAATAAAAAAAAGAAGTTGTCAGATATCAAAGTCACCGTGAAAAGGCGAGTTGTAGCCCATTGTCTGAGTGTCATATGAAAGCTTATTAGGGTACAGAGAAAAAAAAAAAAAAAAAAAAAAGGCACACAGTGGGGAAAAAGCACGAAATGTCAACTTCAATCTCAAAATTTCCACTTTAATCATGTACTTTATATTGTCATTAAAGTAGAACATCATAAACTTCATCTTAAAATCATTTAATTAACCAGTTTCGTAAATCACATCGTAATTAAAGTAGCACGTTAAATGCTTTGTTTTGTATGTGATCTTCTATGTGCTCTATGTGTGTGAATTACTACTTGCTTCTTAAACCGGCTCTTTTCCTCCGACTGGACACAGAATCCATTACATTTGTGATATTACAGCTCTCTGAATAACTAAAATACTGAGATGTATACGTGATTTTCATGATGATAGGAGTTAAAGCACATTATTAAACATGGGTTTCACGGCGCAGTGATCGTGCGCAACCTTCGATGAAATTATTTATTGCAGCAGTACTCAGGGGTGGCTCTAGGCTTGTGGCAGCCCTGGCCCCTTCACCCGCCAATGTCAATATGGTATCTTATGCACGGTGGATGGATACGTCTGTTGCGGACACTGCATAGCCGCCTCGTGCTCATGACACAAGCGTTTAACTTTTGTTGAAATTTGCCGCTGCATTTTTAGCTGTGTCATTATTTTCTCTTTCTGTTTTATATTCAACTAGCAAAATACCCGTGCTTCGCAGCGGAGATGTAGGGTGTTGAAGTTATGAAAAAGAAAAGGAAACATTTTAAAAATAACTTAACATGATTGTCAATGTAATTGTTTTGTCACCGTTATGAGTGTTGCTGTCATCAAGGATTTGATTATCATTATTTCTTTCAATCAGGTTCGTATTTGGAGGATGTGTTGTGTTCAATTTATATTCCGTGTTTGTCAACCGTTGTAAAGATAACAGGTTTCATTCATCGAAGTGTTCACTACCCAAATCGGTACTCGTGAATCTAAGATGTTTAACAGGCATTCCCGGTATTAAGTTGTGGATTTGCCTGCAAATATCAGCTCATCTTCCTCTTTATCTGAGACATCATACACTGCATGCACGGGTTTACCTTTCCCAGTCCTGCAAAGTCAGTTCACGTGAGCCGCTCGGAGTACATGCATCGAAGGTTCTCAGCTGTGCTTGTGCTATCTCGTGCGATCTTGCGATGTCCACGGCTTTATTTAATGTTAGCTAAGACCCAGCACTTAAAAGTTTCTCTCGCACTTTTGCGGAGTTTGTGCCAAACACTAGTCTATCTCTGACCATCTCATCTTCTTTTGCATAAGCACACTCCTTCACCCGCGAATATTTCACGGCAGCGTGTCTATTGGATAGCTGCTGATGGACGGCCTTATATGGGCAGGCACTCAATTACGTGGGAGGTGTGACGATGAGGGACGTAACTCCGCCTCACACGGCGACCGAGCTACAGGCTATGGCCGTATATATGTACGTAATTAGGTTCCAGTTATGACCGTTACGCGTAGAATTTTGAAATGAAACCTGCCTAACTTTTGTAAGTAAGCCGTAAGGTATGAGCCTGCCAAATTTCAGCCTTCTACCTACACGGGAAGTTGGAGAATTAGTGATAAGTCAGTCAGTCAGTCAGCGAGGGCTTTGTCTTTTATTAGTATAGATATATATTGGCGTGGCCGCCCCTGCAGTCCTTGCTTTTCTTTCTCCAAGTAACCGATCGCCACACAATCAGCTCTGTAATAGACGTTAAGCCATCTGCAAGCTTAGAGCGCCAATTCTTCAAAACATTTAAGGAACATTGAAATATCTTCGTAGTACATGTTTAATTATTCTATCCTTCACGCCAGTCCCAGTGAAGAATATAGATTATTTAAAATGAAGTTAAAGTTTTATCTGTATAATATAATAAACATATTTTGCTGCATTTCATCTTAAAAATGATATTGTCATCATATGTAAATACGCGCTTTATAAAGTGGCTCAGGTTGTGTAATATTATAACTGTAGTGTAAGTTTACAGTGGGGTGATTGTACTTATAAGTACAAACAGTTCTACGAGGAGCAATTGATTAAGTGCATTTAAAGTTCTTGGGATGAAACTGTTTCTGAACCGCAAGGTCCGTACAGGAAAGGCTTTGAAACATTTTGCCATGGCCGAGACAGCGTGTGCTTGATACTGCATACCGATAATTCTCTTTCCGATCAGCTGCGCTGTGATTCCCCACTCAGATACAGTGATATATATACTCCAAGTGGTGCAGTGAGAGTAATATGGAAAAAGATGATCCGCTGTGGCAACTCCTAACGGGAGCAGCTGAAAGAAGAAGAAGAAGAAGAAGAAGGCGCAGTGAGAGTAACAACACTAAAGCAGTTATGGTATTTGAAATACTATGGCTATTCCCTGGACCATTATATTGTTACAAGTTAATTACAATCAGATGCATTACACTAATAAACAATATGCGGTTAGTTTTAGTGTATTTATAAAGCCGCATCAGGAAGATAAGAGTAACCAGACATGAACAGTAGCACTGCTTTGACGCTGGGTGCCGCCAGTCTGCAAAACCGAGTGGAGAACTTGCGTACAACAAGGTATGAGGTACCGTGGAAAAGTGTGTGGCTTTACGCCAAGTGCAGGTTTTATACATCGTGATTTGAAAGTGGAAAAGTTCTTACGCAACATTTCTGTGCGTACGCACCGTTTATACATGAGGCCCCTGGTGTTTCAAATGCGATACAAAAAAAAAAAAAAAACACAACAACATATTCCTGAGTCACATTTGATTTTTTTTTTTTTTGAACTCTCAAAAGGATCCAATAAACAGTTCAATTTTGAAAAAACAGAATTTTCTGACTCTTCATTCATATAGCAGGCTTTATAGGGTTAAGTCAGTTGACGATGTTAGTCCTGGAAAGTACACCCCACCAAAAACCAACCAAACTTACTGTTATCTTCTCGAACCAACACCGACTTACTACACTCAGCCGTCCAGCGGCGTCACTGAAGCATTCGAACATTCTTAGCCAATCATGTAATACTGCATCCGCGTTTGCCACGTTATGTTCTAACTACAGAGGCAGAGTCCCATTGCATGGTTCTAAATTATATTGAGTTGAGGTATTGACGCGAACACCATACATACGGGGTATTGACACGAACACCATACATACGGATAGTATCAAATTATATATAAGGATATACGTAAAATGCAGAGAATAAAAAGACATGTCAAAACACTTATAGTTTAGATACCTGGTGCAATCTTAAAACAGATAAAAAAATCAGTAAAAAGACTTACAAATGGATGTGTGCAAGAATACATGTTTAGAATCTTAGAAAAGAAAAAATACTAAGAAAATCATTTTTAACAAAAAAGTACAGTAATTAGTAAAAGAACTCTGTTAAAGGTAAGAGTTGGCTTCTGATTAACAGCCTGCCTGTAAAAACACCCAACTGACACCACACCACTTAAAGAACAAAAGTATATTCATGTCTAAAGCTGCAATAAATTTACAGATTCTGAGATTAACTGTCTTTTGTAAAAAAAAAAAAAAAAAAAAAAAACCTTATTTCACTTTATTAAGAACTAAACCAAAAAAATAAAAGTGTGCTGCTTCTATACACATTACGTTTGATAGGCCAAAGGGAAATTTCTTTGCAGGAGGAAAAGTACAAACATAAAGGCACTGTTATACATATACAAGAAAATAAGAAAAGACACAATAACTGACAACTAGTGATACCATAAGTACACACACGAGATGTACAAAGATAAATAATTACTTTTAATAGTGTGCAAAGTAATAATTTAGAAATTAACAGCATCCCTAAAAGTAACAGAATTAAAAAGGCTTACAGGTATAGAAATAAAAGTTTTTAAAATCTTTTTGTGTTTACCATTGCAACCCTAAATCTGCAGCATCGTGACAACAGCTGAAATTTAGGAAAAAAGATAACTATTGTCTGTCTGAGTTTAGTTGCCCTTGTTTCTATCCTGATTGCGATACAGTTAGGTGACAGAGGGCAGCTCCAAACCAATAAAATTACTGCTGTTCACACTTGAGGTATATAAAGGTAAATGTAACAACACATTCAATAAAAGACATATTAAAAAATGTTATTCTGGTTTTGTCCACTTTAAAATATTTACTGATAGATAGATAGATAGATAGATAATGTTTAATAAGTCTCCAGTTACAATCCATTGAACAATTCTGTATCTGTTAAATTACGGGTTATCAAGCATCTGAATAGACAGGCCTCGAATTACTTGATGAACCTGTAAAAAATAATTCTACGTTTTACAAAAACACATGGAAAGGCGCAGGACCGAGATCGACTACGCCTGCTGGCTCTACAAGGTTTTCTACCAATAACACCTTACAGGTGCCACAGTATTTACTAAGCTCAACAGAGGCGAAAACTTCCTTATGTGATATTTAAATAATGAAAGCAGTTCATCTGTTGCTGCTCACCTGGTACTCTGGATATTCAAACATGTAGGTCATACTACACTGATTGTCTTCGAAGCCGAAAAACATTTCTCGAATTCCAATGAGAAGTAGAACCACCGTCGAAGCGTAGATTACCGTTGCTAATTTCATAGTTTTCCTCTACTTTTATACAGAACCACGGAATGGTCAAAAAATCCAAATGTATTAAATTCACGACCAAGTACAAATAAGCAAATCTATACTACATTACTCGGCCCTGAATTAAGTAATTTGACGAATGAGAGTACGGAATTATATTAAGTAGCCAATAGAGATCCTTCTCCGGAAGGCGGGCTCTTATGGATTCTGTCGGTGACGTATTCAAAAAGCGACATGCATTGTCCCCTGTTGAAATCTAGTCTAACTGTTCTGTTTTGTTTCCCGTCTTGGAAACAGCTTATATAATGACCCGCTATCTTTATTTCTCAGAGCCCATATAGTTTTTGGCATGAACATCATTCTTACTTTGATAACTGTTGTTTTAATATGACCTTTTTTACTAAACTATCCATATTTTTAAAATGCACAGGCTTTAAAATTCAATGGTTATTTTAGTTGTTCGCATCGTTGTACAGCGCTGTCAAGTTGCATCAGCCTGGAAGGAGTAGCCAGCACTATTAGTTGGTGTTCCGTCATATAAATGAGTAACTTTAGTGCCAACTGCAGGAAATCCGATAAAACAGGCAAACTTGACAATGTCGAAAATTAATTTTAACTAGTGAGGCAATAGCGAGCGGTCCTTCAAAGGATACAGAGCCACATTAACGAGCGATGTAAAAGGCGACAATCCGATGAGCACCGATGTAATGATACAATATTAATAATGGCAATAGAATGCATCTTTTAGACAACACAATTATTTAAACATTATTTTATTGTAGAACACTGTCGCCCATGCTAACATTCACATTTATTACACCTGTTGTAATGATAACATGATTATGAAAATGAGCACAAAGAGCGTTTTAAGCTTTTAGTAAGTGCATCCGTCCGATTGAAACTGTGTAATCAACAAGGGCTTGCGACTGCGCTTCCTCTTCTGGCCCAAAAGAGTGTAATTATGGGCTGCAGTTACACCCATCTCCAACGAGCAGTTGGGTGTAATTGTCTCATTCTGGCTGTGTCGAGCTTATGGCTGCTATGATTTCTTTCAACCACCAGATGTCACTATTTTCGAAGCTTTGCGTCTTTTTTTCGGCATGATCAGGAAGAAGTTTCACGGGCCTCTCCCCAGCTCAGCAGGCGGACTGAAACGCGCATAGACGGAAAGGGCGTGCTTTCACATTTTTTTTCTGTGCTTGATCGTGAACGTCACTGATTTTGATTGACATTTCTGATAGGAGTATTAGCAAATCGGATTGTTATTTTGAAAAAGGTACTGCGCCGTAGGACAGGAAGTAATTCTTTTCACCTTCCGGTGTTACCCTTGCTTAAGGTTTGAGAATGGAGTTAGGAGGTGGCTGCTGGCTTGAAATTGAAAAAGCGGAACGAGAAAAACGTCGGGAGCTGGTATTACAGGGACCCACTATAGATGCCAAAATAAAGGACAGTGGCGGGCTATCAATGCAAGTGTATGATTTAAGTTTGTTAAACTATCTAGAAGTCAGCCATTGCCCCAGTCTACGGATCTTGCAACCAGAGCTTGGAAAACTGCTTCACCTGCAAAGTCTAATTTTGTGCCGCAACGGTCTTGTCGAGCTTCCTACAACTGTGGGTGTCCTCCGGAGTCTTAAGGTTCTTGACGTGTCTGGAAATGATCTAGAAATATTACCCGATGAGCTGAGCCAACTCGCCGAGCTCAACACACTCAACGTCAGTTGTAACAAACTGCAGGTCTTGCCCGGCACACTAGCCGGTTGCCTTAAATTGGCAACCCTCAACTGTTCCCACAACCGACTGACCGAGATTCCACAAGAGCTGTTCAGTCCTCAGCTTGATTTGCTCAGCAGCATTGAAGCCACTGAGAATGAGATCACCGAACTGAGCGCAGACGTCTGCAACTTGGTGGCGCTTAAGGTACGACCAATTTACGTTTTGTTTTGTCACACTGCCTATCTCGTGAAGTCTTAGGACTGACTTGGATGTGCTGGTGATTTATTTGCATATAGGTCTGGCTAAAGGTGTAAGTCTTCAGTTTTACTAGTTAAAAACAATGCGACCTTTTTCTTAAAATTCAGAATGATGCTTACTGCTGGCATAATATTAGTGCTTAGGACTCTCTACACCTTGTACCGTAATTTTTCAGGAATAACACTGCATGTGAAAGTCACGGGTGAAGGACAGGCTCGTATTTGCTGTGCTTAATTGTATAAACAGATCGAAATAGTTAAATAGCCAAAGCATTTCAAAATTTAACTGGAAAGCAAAAATGTAACGGGTCAGCAAACATAAGGCATGCAGATATTTTCTCATTTCTCTTTAAATGTGAGCAAAGGTGTCAATACAAAAACTTAAGACATAATTCATTATTAAATACAAACATAGTTATCTATCCATCCATTTCTCAAATCTTATCATGAGTAGGGTTTTGGGGAAGCTGGAGCCCATCCAAAAAGATTAGAACACAAGGTGGGAACAATCTCTAGACAGGGTGCCAGTTTATTGTTGAGTGACCTCACACTAGGGCTGTGTCATCTCCACACTGTTCTTGTTTCAGGCTTATATTGAAACTCTTAATATTTTATTCTTCATCTACATGGTGCTTTACATTTTTTAAATCTTCATTTTTTTATAGTGTTTCTATTATGCAAAGTTATATAATTCACAATAATTGAATTTATTTTTTGTATTGTGTTATTGCACTTTTTTCCTCCCCAGGTTTTGGATCTTTCAAAGAATAAAATTACTGAGATACCAACGGAATTGGCTGATTGCCCTAAACTTAAAGAGATAAACTTTAGGGACAATAAATTAAAAGACAAGCGCCTGGAAAAAATGGTAAATGGATGCCAGACTAAATCAGTCCTTGAATATTTGAGAGTTGGTGGTCGAGGGAAAGGAAAGGGGAAGCATGAATTGAATGACAAGGATGAAAGCAAAGATAAAAAGAAAAAAATGGATAGGCGTCAGAGGAAGAGAGATCCTCAGTCAGAGGATGCAAAAGATGATCTTGAAGAACTTAACAAGATGGTGGTGAGGGTTCTTAATGTCTCCGAGAGTTTCGGTACCCTAACTGTGCAAGTTACCACTACAGTAAAGGATGTGCGGCCTTATATTGTATGTTGCATCATCAAGGGGATGAACCTCAAACCAGGAAATGCGCTAAAAAGATTTCTTGTTGCACAGGTAAGCATGTAGAGTAAATTATTTAACTTGATTTTGTGCCCAAAGTCTTATCTCCTGATCCATTTTTTAACCCACTTTAATGTTACACGAGACAACGCCCATTTCATTTGTGGCAACTAGCACATCATAAACAATAAGTACTAGATGGGACACCAGTGTCACAGTGTAAAGTTCTCAATAACTGTCAATTTCTGTATGTCAACCAAGCTTCATGCCCTAGGTTTCTGAGAGAAATCTGGACATCTTAAGAGGAAACGCTTTGAATACAGGAAGAAAATGAAAACGCATAATATATTATTGTGTATCTCCTTACCTAAACTTTAACACAATTTTTTTTTTTTTTTTTTTTTTAAACACTTATGAAGCACTTAGTACATAATTGTTTGTGGCATGTTCCATGTGTAAAATTTGCATCCTTCTTCTTTCGGCTGCTTCCTTTAAGGGTCGCCAGAGCAGATCATCTTTTTCCATATCTTCCTGTCCTCTGCATCTTGCTCTGTTACACCTACCACCTGCATGTCCTCTCTCGCCACATATATATAAACCTCCTCAAACCTTCTTGTGTAGAGGAGAGATGCCAGGTAAGAGAAAAACATGTCCGAACCAATCCAAACTTGAAAACGATGACTAGAATTGGTATTTCTCATTTTTTTTGGAGCCTAAGTATACAATGGGGTTCAGTAGGTGTGGGAATTTTTTCCTCTTCACATTAAATTTGCATTTTTTCTGTCTGGTTACTGCAGGTGATCATTTATAACTTTAAACTGGTTCAGTGAGAAACCGTGTATACGGGTATGTGTGTCTCTTGCAGCAGTCTAGCACCCAGTCCAGGGTTGCCAATTTACTTGGTGCCAGTAGGATTGGTGGAACCAGTGTTTCCACAGTTGAATCAAAGAGAATCACTTAATATATGGTTAAGCAGTCAGGAAGGAAGAAAGAAAACTTTTAAAATAGAAAGCTCTTTTTATTTTGCCCTTGGCATGGTATTACAGTACATTAAACTACATATTAATTTCTGCTGTTATATAGAGGTTGTAATTCTTAAACTTAGTCTTTGTAAATTTAAAAATAATCTTAAAGTTGCTGTTATCTTTTAAAGTTAACACATTTATCTTGTATTACCTAAATTCCTTAAAGTAAAGATCTACAATTGATATGCCTTAGGTTTTGAGGACACTTTTTTTTCTATAACTGTAACATGGCAAACTTACGATGGTATAAGAATATACATTTGCTCCTTTGGCAAACAGACTCATCCATTTTCAGGCAAAATTTGATGCATTTTTTGTGATGTATAACTGTGTGTGTGAATTTCCAACGCCTTTTAATATATGTTAGTACTGTTGTTCATTTGACTTGTAGAGTAAAGCCAAGTAACCAGACATTGGGTGTTTTGTTCTACTTCAGTGTGAAGGTCTTCTGTTTTTCTTGTGGAGAGGCAATTCCCCTTTTAGGTTTGGTTTTCTCAAAAAAGTGACGATTGAAAGTGTTGTTCCATATAACTCAGTATTATTTCCCATAGTTTAGAAATAAGATGTTTAACAAGGTCATACAGGTCTGATGGTCAAGTGTCCACAAACTTTTGGCCATATAGTACAGTTTGTACAGATTATTTCCCAATTTGAATCCTGTAGACCCATATTACTTACACAGACTAAATGTGATATGTTTGTTCTTAGACTAAGCTACATGATGAAATCTGTGAAAAAAGAACAGCGGCCACTATTGCCACACATGATTTGTCTTTGATTAAGGGACCTCTTACCTATGATGGAAGACCACCAAAAACATTGAAGGTAAGTATTTCTGTTCATTTTGTTAACAAATACACCTCTATTATGACTATTTAAAACATATTTAATATGGAAAATACTGCTGTTTAACAAAAGAATGGTAAAATAAATTGGATCACATTTTTAAAAAGAGAATTTCTTATTAGTTGTCACCTGTCTAATATAGTGCATATAAAATGTGCAGTTTTTTTTCTGTTTATTTTATTACAGCATTGAATCACAGTATATTTAATTAAACTTTTTGACACTGGTCATAAAAAATAATTATAAAAATAAATCTCTACAAGCGATGTAAGTTTATTACAGTTATTAAACAGAAAAGTTTATTGCTTAAGTATTCAAGTCATTATTTGATAGACGCAACTTTGGGAGCAACTGCATCCTTAAGTCTTTGTGGACAGATTTCTATCAGCTTTGAACAGCTGGACACTGCAGTTTTTGCTTATTCTTCATTACAAAATTGCTTAGGTTGTATGGACACCATATGTCAACAGCTATTTTTAAGTCCAGCCACAAATTCTCAGTTGCATTGAGGTCTTGACTATCACTTGGCTACTCTTAGATGCAGTATTTGCATTACTTTTTAAGACATTCTTGTATAGGATTGGCTTTATGTTGGGGTCATTATCTTCATGTAAAGTAAATCTCTAAGTTTCAGTTCCCTTTCATTCTGTAGTATGTTTACTCGAGGATTTCCCTGTATTTAGCTGCATTCATTTTACCCTCTACTTTCACTATCCTTCCAGGGACTCCTGCAGAAATGCAACCACCACCATACTTGACGGCAGGGGTTGTGTGTTTTTGTTGATGTGCTGTGTTTGGGTTACTCTAAACATAGTGTTCTGAGTGACCAAAAAGGTCAATTTTGGTCTTATTAGGCCATATGTTGTGTGTTTTTATTTATTTTTTTTTTTTTGGGTTGTTTTCTCTTTGACAATCACAAGTAAACCACATCCAAACAACAATCTGTTCTATTTTCGGCACAAAAATTAGTACCTTCCTCAGTTTTTTTTATATGTCTCTTAGAGACCTCCCTCACTATGCCTTCCTTGAACAGTCACACTCAGATTTTAAGGAAGGACTGCTTAAGGCAGATTTAGAACTGCCATATTTTTTCCAAATTATATTTTACTTCACCTAAACACGCTTCTACTAGTCTGGTTAAGCATATTTTCTTCATACATATCTGTATTGTTTTGAGAGAGTGAAGATGGAGTGTAGCTTTTATAGTGTGATGTCTATGCATAGTGCTGACAGGAATTAAGCAGCTAGTTTCGGCCATAACGTCTTAACTTTTGCTTCTGGAGAAAAAAAAAAGACATTGGGTCCTCGGTTCCCAAACTCCTGATAAAGTCTTAAAAGTGCCTTTTTTCAGTTTTTTCCACAAATCCATTTAATTTTCTTTGCAGAATAACAGTCTAGGTTTTAGCTACTGTTGTGCTGCTTTGTGCATTATTGATGTATGGAATTGTTGTTGCTTTCTGTTTAAAAGGAATCTTGTTTCCAGTGAATATGTATAATTGGTGCCATCATGTTACAGCCCGTCTTAATAATAAATGAGGCTATACGTATGTGTTTCAGATTATTTTATTGCTAAACGGTTTGCAGTTTGGTCTTTTAAGAAAATTTGAACATTTCAGTCTCTATGATTTGTCAGTAGAACTTTGTAATGTACATAGTTTCTGGGTTTACTTTAATGTTTAACCTGGAAGGCTCTTTTAAAACACTTTTGTTCACATACATAACATTGTGTGATGTATATTAGTACTGTTATAACAGGATGTGAAACAGAACATTCAAATGTCTGTGCAAGAGTTTAGCTGAGCAGCTGAAAGAAGAAGATAACCATAATCTTTCTATTATAGTATTTGGATTTTCACAAAGTGCTACTACTCAAGGATTGTAAAGAAATTTTACAGTTTAGTAATTGAAAAAATAAATATTGATTAAAGTTAGTAACCATCTGGTCAGACATTACCTTGATGTAAGTCGTAGGACTTAGGGATGCCATATTTTTGTACCGGTACAGTTTCTGTATATTGTAAGTATTATTTTGCTGAATGGACATTTTCTATTAAAACAAAACTCAAATTGGTGAATTATTTTACGGTAATTCAGTTAAGAAGAGAGAAGTTCTAAATAAATATGCATTTTCTAGGTTAAAAAAACAAAATACTAAATTATGAAATGAGCACACAAACCTTCAGGCGTAATTGTGCTGTGCTACAGAGAACCTATCTCACTATCCTGTCTTGTCTTTCAAGGATCATATTCGAACTAATTGAAAAAGTTGGCTGTGCACAAAAGTCAAGTGCATTCAAACCTACTGTAGTTGTGACAAGGTCTAACTTCTCATAGTATAAGCTTCCTAGAGCCTTACAGGAACTTGAATTTTCTTTTATAGAGCAATGCAAGTCAGTACTTAATTTGACTGGTTTCAGTACCTCTGCATATTACTTACTTTTAAAGACTCTGGTGTTGCGTTTCGGGTAGCTATGTAACAATTGTATATCAAGTGAGTGATTTTATTTAATAGGTTTGATTTAACATCTTACATTTTAGCAAGTGGTTTCCTTTAATTACGGCTACCCAACTTTTTTGTACCATATTTTTTGTACAAATGTATTTTTTCATTCTCATAGTAAATAAGCAAATCTTGCATTAGAAGACTGTACATTCTTTTTCTGATAGATGAATCCTGGAGTGCTAAACGTTTAAGTGTTGCTCTCTCTTACACAGACCTCTTCTTCACAGTTGCCCAATTGAGAAAAGATCACACGTGTGTAAACTAAAAACTAGCTCATAAATAGGTCTTAGGTTAATGAAATTTACTGCAAACCATTGTTCAAATATCTTATTACTTTATTCATTATATATATATATATATATATATATATATATATATATATATATATAT
>JANRMT010062815.1:16262112-16272620 GCA_026402145.1 Polypterus bichir lapradei | reverse complement strand
TATATATATATATATATATATATATATATATATATATATATATATATATACCCCTTTAACATAAAGAATCCACAAGCAAGTTGTTGCTTCCTTCAGTGCAGAGCGAGTTGGAGAGAGCAATCAAATGTACGAGTGTAGTTAAATGGGAAAAGTAAAACATCTTAACAATAAGAGAACACACACTGTGCATTAAATGTCATCCAACTGCAAAAGCATATAAAACCCGGAATAACTAGTAGAGCATTCCCATGCTTCAAGTATAATACACAAAAACAAGCTGAAAATTAAACTAAACATCTTTCAAAATGTTTTGGATTTTAACATCCCTAATTAAAATATTAACCTTGTTTTAATTTTATTGGTTCTTCTGCATGCCCCACTATCAAGAACTTGAAGTAACTGAAGCTTACATGCATAGTACTCATTTTGTTCCAGAACAAGGCTGGAATTTTTTTATCATTTTAATAATTACCCTTAGTTAATGGGTTGATGTCCTTGTTCATTCCTTCGTTGGTGTCTGTCCTTCGTGTATTACAGACATAGAGATCATGTGCTTTTTTTACCTCAGTATTGTGAGAACTGTGGCAGGTTGTGAGATAGAAGTACAAGCTTATCGACATTCTTGGGCTTGTGTGTGGTAGGAGTTGTCGCTGTTCATATTCCAGCATTGGTGCTGTGCACAGGTGCTTCCGATGTGATCAGACCAGCCACCTCGCCAGGGAATGTTGCCCCTCCCTTACTCAGCGAAGGCTCTTCCTGTCTTGCTATATATATAGTTGCGAGACATGGACACTGTCCATGTGTTAGTGACCTGAGACGAAGACTGGACTCCTTTGGTATTGTGTCTCTCCGGAAGATCCTTGGGTACCGTTGGTTCGACTTTGTGTCTTTGGAGTCCCGAATGAAGCACATTTCCAGAGGGCGGGACTGGATCGCGTCTCACCATGGGGGGTTGCCAACTGGGATCCTGAGTTGTTTAGTTGTGTGGTGGGTGCGGCAATGCACTGTACTAATGCATGTTCCCCAACTTGACTTGACTTGGCAGTTCGGGAATCCCCGCAGGTGTCTACCAGCTTGAGTCCCTTCAAGTTGTTGTTTGGTAGGCACCCATGGGGCGTCTTGGATGATGTTCGTGAACAATAGACTGGAATCCAGATGAAGGCTCACAGACAGAGCTTTGCAGATTGAGTAATTTTCCTTCAGGAAAAGATTTCTAAATTTCCTGCTTTCGCTGTAGAGCATCAGCGACGTGAACAAGACACCCAGAGGCGTCTGTATGATAGACGGTGCAAGCTCTGTGAATTCAAACCTGCCGAACGCTTATTGGTTCTGATTCCTTTTGACCCGCATAAGTTCCTCATGACATGGCAGGGGCCTGCTGTAATTGAGGAGCATATGGGGTCGGTGAATTACAAGGTCAGAATACTGGGCCGGCGGAAGCCACTACACATTTTGCATATTAATCTCTTGAAGGAGTGGCGTGACCCACAGGGAGTTTGCACATCCTTGGTCGCCATTGGTGGCGATTTGACTGACTTGCAAAAAACAGAGTTGTTATCTTTGATTGGACGGAACACATGTTTTTTCCGCCCTGCCGGGCCTCTCTCATCTTGCGGAACATAAAATCACTATTGCGCGAAGAGGTCAAGCAGATGCTAGCATTGGGTGTTATGGATGAAAGTAAAATAGATTGGTGCAGTCTGGTCATATTAGTCCCAAAACCAGACAGTTCAATTCGGTTCTGTATCTATTTCAGGCGCTTGAATAAGGTTTCCAAATTTGATGCCTATCCAATGCCCAGTGTTGATGAGTTGTTGGAAAAACTGGGTCAGGTGTCCTATATCTCCATGTTGGATCTCACAAAGGGTTACTGGCGGTGCCTCTTGAAGCTTCCAGTTGCGAGAAAACTCTGTTTGGTCTCCATGGCGCGCCTCTAACTTTCCAGCGTATGATGGATCAGATCTTGAGTCCTCATTCTGAATATTCTGGGGCATACCTTGATGATGATGTAATTTTCAATAATGATTGGCGCACACATTTAGAACGGCTTCAGACTGTTTTGACAGCTAGCCCTAAGAAATGTAGGTTGGGTGTGTCTGAGATTCATTACCTGGGTTATTGTATAGGCAGGGGGTTGGTTCGACCTCGACTTAAAAAGGTGGGTGAGGTGCTTGTTTACACACGTCCGGAGACGCAGAAACAGGTTTGAGCATTTTTGGGGCTTGCCGATTATTATAGGAGCCACCCTATTCGCAAAATCGGGGATGAACCTCCTATATAAAATATAATATATATATGTGTGTGTATAAGGAACACTTTTTAAGCAGAGTATAGCATCGAGTCAGTGAAACTTTTGGGATATTCATCTGGTCAGTGAAGTAGCAGAGAGGATTGTTAATCAGTTTCAGCTGCTCAAGTGTTAATGAAATTAATAACAGGTGCACTAGAGGGGCAAAAATGAGACAACCCCCAAAACAGGAATGGTTTTACAGGTGGAGGCCACTGACATTTTACCCCCCTCATCTTTTCTGAATGTATTTTCACTAGTTCTCCATTTGACTACGTTCAGTGTCACTACTGGTAGCATGAGGCAATACCTGGACACTACAGAGGATGGCACATCAATACGTGCCATGGCCAGAAGGTTTGCTGTGTCTCCCAGTACAGTCTCAAGGGCATGTAGGAGATTTCAGGAGACAGACAGTTACTCTAGGAGAGCTGGACAGGGCCAGAGAAGGTCCTTGACCTGTCAGCAGGACTGGTATCTGCTCCTTTGGGCAAGGAGGAACAGGATAACAACTGCCAGAGCCCTACAAAATGACCTCGAGCAGGCTACAAGTGAGAATGTCTCTGATCAAACAATCAGAAACAGACTTCATGTGGGTGGCCTGAGGGCCCGATGTCCTCTAGTGGGCCCTGTGCTCACTGCCTGACACCATAGAGCTCGATTGGCATTTGCCATAGAAGACTAGAATTGGCAGGTCCACCACTGGCGCCCTGTGCTTCTCACAGATGAGGACAGGTTCACCGTAAGCACATGTGATAGACGTGAAAGGGTCTGGAGAAGCCGTGGAGAACGTTATGCTGTCTGTAACATCATTCAGCATGACCAGTTTGGTGGTGGGTCAGTGATGGTCTAGGGAGGCATATCCACGGAGGGATGCACAGACCTCTCTACAGGCTAGACAACGGTACCTTGACTGCCATTAGGAATTGGGACAGTTTCCTAAACCCATAACATTCATGATCTGATATAGTATTGCTCTCCATTGCCTCGCTCTGTGTTGTTCGTTTGTCTCCCCGCTGCCTGCTACTGAGTCTGTCTGAGTCGTCATCTACAGTTAATAATAGGAGCTCTTTAAAGGTTTTGTGGTGCTCATAAGCATCTTGTCATTTCTTTTCCGATCTCTTACCTCTCTAAACTTGTAAATACCTACACAGCTGTAACAAATATATACAGATACAAAGAAATCATGAATAAACAAACTTTGTTCAAACGCTGTTTTCAAACGCAGGGCTCAAAATACAAATGTAAGAATACTGACACTTTACTGCATAGAAATTTAAAATAATACTAGCAAAACGTTCTTGCGAAAATTTCACAAGAGTAAAAGCATTAATGAAATTATGATGAGGTATTAGATGTACATCACACATTAAAGTAAGAAAGATTATTCTAATAAATAGTGACTTGCGAGAGGACTTAGTATTAGAATAGTCGCATGATTAGTATGAGATTTTGTTATAGTCACTTACAACAACAACATGAATATTTACAAAATGTAGCTTGAACAATTTAACAGAACATATTGGATAAGAAGGGAAATACAGGGCACATTTAAGTCAGTGTGGCCGTCGGATAACGTAGTATACCAACATCTATAATAATTGTCGGAAATCGCAGTTTGTTGCATAAACATTATTGTTAGCGAAAATATTCCCCTGTGTGTAACCCTCAAGTACCTTTCCGTTTAGCCCAGGTTTCAATGTAACTCTGGAAAATGTAGTGTACAGCTGGCCATGGGTAAAAATAGGGACTGGCAAATAAACTCTGACGTTATTAAACATTTGTCATTGTGACTTGGTGATAGTCATACAATATGCTAAACAAACTGGGAATTGCCTACGCCATAATATAAAGGGAACATCATGTTTTGAGTTGTCAGTGTTATGGAATCCCTGTAGTTTTTCCATCATAATGTTCCTTGTTGTCTAGCAGTTTGCCACTGCTCTTCAGAAAGGTTGTGTGTAATTTGTTTTTCGTTCACTGTCTAGGTACAAGACTTGCTTCCACTGATCTTTAGATAATGTTGCTCTGTGGTTTGTCATACGTTGCTTTTGTTGTTCTAAGGCATCTTGCCTGTGCTGGCTGGTCTGGCATGATATAGATGTTTCTGCTTCTGTGCATTGATGTGATTAAGTAGGCAAGCAAGGCCGTTTCTGTTGGTAGCAGCTAGGCTGCATGTGCCTTTTCATTTTATCGGTAGGATTACGTTGAAGTGAAGGAAAAAGGAGGTGTAAAATGGTAGTGTCATTATGCAGTTTTGGTAACAAAGTATACACTGAATAAACAGTCAAATACTACAGTTGACAATTGGTCACATTGAAGACTAAGTCCAAAACTCTACCAGAAACACTGACTCCTCGCTATTGTTACGGAGGGATATAGTAGTTGTGGCAACCGTTGTTTATATCGAGCGTGGACAGACACAAGCAAAATAATATAAGGATTGTGCAAAGGACATTTGTTTTTAGGAAGAAATTTCTAATTACTTTCCTTTTACAAAGAAAGCATTTACTCCCCAAGGTATGAGGTTTGTAAGCACTTATTAGTTTTCAGTTCTTATTAATATAGTGCTTATACAGTATATGGTTCAGATGTGTGGACTGACCAAAGATTCATTCCGCATGACAAATACTCAGTTTATTTAATATCTGAGCGGACTTTTTGCCTGCATTCTTCACTTAAGCAGTGCTGTTACAAAAGTGTGAAATGTGTGCAATTTGGCACTATATACCTGGGGTCTATGAATAAGTTTTTAATTCTCTCTTTTTGTACCATATAAATGGGACACATTTTTCTTAGCAATGTGTTCTGTTATAGCATTTGTAATTTCGTTCACGGATTTGATTTTTTTGATATACAGGTATCCTCTGGTGAAGTACTTTTTGATTGTAAACTGACTTAGTTTTTTTCACTTTTATGTCATGCTGCTTGTCAAAAGAAGCTAAAGGTTGCTTGTTTTGCTACCCTTTGCATCAGTGTGCCGCTTGAATTCTCTTTTCTGGTAGCAGGGTGTATTTCTTTAGCTTTTGTTACTTATTAAAACGGCAGTAACGTTTTTGTTTTGCAGGTGTATATGTATACCCAATAGCAAGAGTGTGGTGTGAGCAGTTTGCGTCATGCATAGACCATAAATTCAGATTTTTTTTTTTTTTTTTTTCACCCTCGTGCTAGCCTGTCTACTTTAATGCAGCTGTGGTATTTCTCCAGGTAGGGCAGTTGAAATGCTGATGTTTCATTAACAGATTTATGATAAGTGTAAAGGTTGTAAACTATGATTAAGTACCGTTAAAACTAAAAAATGTTATCATTGTGTGAAGCCATTATCGGTATAGGCAATATATCGATCAGCAGTAGAGCATTTCTTTAATATCATGTAGCTTCTCATTGCAAGTGGTGCTTTTTTTCTAGGTTGACTGCAATTTGTAATGTAATTTTTTTTAGTGCTGCCAGCAGTGCACATTAATAGTGCATCTGTAAAACACCTACTTACCTGGGACAAAGTGACTAAGGTGGTTAAGGCTTTACGGGATTATGACCCAAGCTACATTTTTGTTTTTTTTCCTGTGTTTAGTTTTGTTAGGTATATGCATTTGAGGTGTTGGTTTGGTTTACTTTTATTGTCAGTCTGTTTTATTACTGTTCGTTTGGTGGGTCAGTGAGTGAGTTTTCTCTTACACATTTTGTTGAGAGGGAAGATGTAGTAGTGGAGGGGTTTCCCCATTTTTTTACTTGTTGCTACCGTTTTTGATTTTTTTTTTTTTTTTTTTTTTTAAAGTTTGATCTTTTTTTGGAAGAGAAACAACAAAAAATGAATCTGGAAAATAGTTTTTTGTAATAATTAAATATTTTCATTAGTTTATGGGTCATTAGAAACTGAAACAGCATTGTTTTTGATAGTGAGTATGGAATCTAATTAATCATTCTTACCAAGTCTTGGCAATAATAATTTACTTGGCCTGGCACCATAAATATTTAAATCAGTTCCTTGTACTGTGAGTTTGAATCTGTCTTCTGAATCAAACATGTATTAATCTCCATTCTGATGTTAGCTGTGTACATGTCATGCCTCTTATTAACTGTTTGGGGATACAGTCTTCCTAACGGAGAAAGCTGAACTTCTAATTCTTCAATGTATTGAGTCTGAGGTGAGGTAGGTGAGAATAAAATAAAATCCAAATACACAGGAATAAAGCCTATAACCACACCAAACAATACACTGGAGTGGTCAATTGAAACCTAGGCATTCAACCATTATAAGAGCAAACTACTTACAGAAGTAACATTGGTGTCAAAGGATTAGTGCTGAATTTCATGTTTTGGAGTACAGGAAAGAAGCATTGTGGATTTGCCAGAGTCGCAAAGGGAATTTCTTTAGGCCTGAGTAAAAATATAGATTTTCTGATTAATCGTTATTTTTCGTTCAAATGATTTGATATCGATTCTCAAAGTCTCAAGATCGATCTTATGAATCTCTGTCCTGCTCAATTACTATATGTAGCTTTTTGCTTATCTTCATTTTTTGCTGTCCAATCCAGTAGATTTCGCTAATGCGCCTGTTATGACCTTCTATGGAAAAGTCACTTTACTGTCTAATTGGTGCCTTCAACACTTAAATTAGATGTGTGGACTTCCTACGGGTTCAAACAGTGTGTCAGTAAAAAATAACTAAATAAAAGCAGAGTCATGTGTAAGCTGTGCAGCTCAGAAGTATTGTTGTAACATAACAAATTTTGAGAAATCATTTATCCCATCATCACTCATGAACGTAATCTGTTGACAGTAAAATGAATAGGGCCTAAACAACATTAGCCATAGGAGTAATAAGGGAGAAAATGTGCAGTGGGAGTAAAAAAAATAAAGAAAGCTCTCATTTACTGGTATGATATACACCACCTTGAACTCACAGGGCCTCATTCCAAATAAAACTCCACTCAATCTATTAACTGAAGAGTACTAAAACCCTTTCTATCCTCCACATTCTTCTTGTACTACCCTTAAAGACAACACATGAATAAGTGATGTTGTATTTTATGAAGGAGGAACATCCTCCACGGCCTTGCTTTTTCATCATATAACACAAAAAATTAAGCTTTCTGGAAAGTTAAACAAGCTCATAATTTCATTTTTTTTATTGTTATGTGGCTGGTAATGTCTAGAAAAAATAAACGGTTTATAGTCAGAGGTAGAGAAAAATGTCAAATTACTGCTCTCAACTCCACTTATGAGTAAAATAAATGGCCATTACCTTCTCTACTTGCTCAGTCAACTGTCTTAATCTGGAAGCTCTTCTTTCTAGAAATTAACACCACATACTGTCAGTCAGCTGGGTTCTATGATGTGTGAAAGAGTTTAGATAAACCCTATTTGTTCATAGTCTCTCACTTTTATTTTACATCCACATTTGCAATAAGTGGTTCAGGCCTCACAGCCAGGTTGCAGTGGCTCTCAGCCAGGCAACTTTATGTACACCCACAGAGACCTTAATGTATACTGCTTCCCTAAGAGCCATTGCACTGTCCTTTTTGCACATTCGCTACGGCTTTGCATAGATCCTCCTCCAACATTGCAAAGATATGCATATAAAGCTTACAGGCAACACTATACTGACCCAGCTTTATTGGTTTGTGGGTGCATGCATCTCCTTAGATTGAAATGGTAACCAGTCCAGGTTTGGCTTCAGCCTTGTATGCTATGCTGCTAAGATCTAACCCTAACATTAACTCCCTGCCTTTTGTGACCCTCAGCTGTGTAAGCAGGTTAGAAATGGATGCTTTTTACTTTCTCATATATGAAGTATAGGGAAAGTATTGTAATCGTTCAAATATTCGATGTCAGGATTTTGATGAATCTCAACATTTTAGAACTCTGTGACTTGCTCGCATACGAAGTATAGGGAAAGTATTGGAATCCTCCAAAAATTCAGTTTCGAGATTTTGATGAACTACGGTGGGCTGGCGCCCTGCCAGGGGTTTGTTTCCTGCCTAGCGCCCTGTGTTGGCTGAGATTGGCTCCAGCAGACCCGCGTGACCCTGTAGTTAGGATATAGCGGGTTGGATAATGGATGGGTGGATTTTGATGAATCTCGACATTTTAGACCCTCCCGAGCTAGAAAATACCTTTTTTGGAATTGTATGTGTGTATGTATATGTAAACGATGAGTATGCTTTAACTTAGGTCAACCATTTTGCATACAAGTATCAGGTACAAAACATAGATTTCTATCAACTTTTGGGCTATTTCCGTTAACCAGAAGTGGTACTTTACCTTTTATTCATGCAGCTCCAGAGTCTGATTTATTTAACTTTACTTTTATAGTAATTGTTCAGAATATCATTAATTTGATTGGATTTGTTGTTTACGGTTCTTTAATGTACATAATATAAAAATATAATCATTGTCTTGCCATTTACTCCTCAAATATCCATCCCCATATTTAAGTATACGAGAAAGTCTAGGGGAGACCACTCCTATTTTTTTTAATACATTATGCAAACCTTATTGTCTTTAGGTTTATGAGGTTTACCAGGAATGTTAATTGGCTTCATCTCTCTTTCCCTTGAAGATTACCACACACACACACACATATGCGCAGAGATCCTATTCAGACAGTGTCTCAGGTGATGCCAGCTGCCAGTCACCCCACAATATTCCACATAGAAGTCTCTCCACACACATACTTCTAGAAATCCTAGCCAGACAAAGTCTTGGGTTGTGGCAGTTGCCAGTCACTCCACAATATGCCATGTAGGATTCTCTGCACAAGGACTCTCTATCATCAGCACTAACAAACAAGCAGGTTTCATCGCGACACACATAAAAGCACCACTCTTTTGGGTATATACCATTTACTAACCAAACTACAGGTGCATCTCAATAAACTACAATATAATCGAAAAGTTAATGTACCGTAGATCCCGGAATATAAGCCGACTTGGTATATAAGCCAACCCCCTTTTTCTACCTACTAAATTACATGTATTTGCCAATGACCAGTATTTAAGCCGACCCCCTTCTCCAAGCAAAATTTTCTAAATTTCCTTAAAAGTGTTTCTTCAGGTATATTTATCATGTTTATCGGCGAGAATTTGAGACTGCCGGCATTTTTGATGGAAACCAGGAAGTGACTGCGGAGAAGTTTGGTAAAATGAAACCTTTATGTTGAAACTATATACGCAAATACGGTACATCGGCGGGTGGATTTCCGAAGACTCGTTATAAATTTAACTTAAATACGCAATACAGTGGACCCTTGACTTACGAACTTAATTCGTTCGCGAGGGCTGGTTGTAACTCAAGTTGGTTGTAAGTCAAAACTATTTTTCCCATAAGAAATAATCATAATGCGTTCCGAACCTCCCACTGCAACACTTACTTAACCTTTTCATGATAAAAAAGGGTTGTATAATGTGCATAATTTACCAAAACACCAATAATTTTTCTAATGCACTAACCAAAAAGTTATAAAATGTGCCTAGCCTACCAGAAGTAGGCTAGATTAAGCCAAGAGCATGGTCGCAGCGGCTCAGGGCTCTCTTTTTCAGTGCACTTTTTTGTTGTTTTTGTACTTTTTTTTTTTTTTGCTTGTTTGTGCATGATCGGTTCGGCGAACATCCGCTACACCCGTCAGAACCTTATAGACATCGGTGTCCAGAGCCAGACATCTGCTTCGAGTGTTTTTCATCCCACGCACAACATCCCAGACAACATAGCGAGACCAGCGGGCTCTTCGTGGATTGTTGTCGGGTCTAGGAGATGACGCAGACGGAGGAGACAAAGGAAGCAGAAGCGGGGCCACAGATCCGGCGTTATGCTAAGGCTAAAGAAACAACCATTCAAGCCCTATACTCACCCTGTACTCACCATTTAATTTGACATCTTTGGGCTGCAGGAAGGGAGGAGGAGAATGAAACGGAAGGTGGTTATTTTTTAGAAAGAGCCTCCTTATGCAAATCTTTTCTTTGTAAAATTGTCGAGATGCTGTACATATTACCGAGATTGGTCACACGAACAGCACTCTCATATTTCCACACAATTTCCATCTTCGTTTCGATTGTGATCGCTTTCTTTACCTTCGTTACGTTCTCTTCCTTCCTTAGCAATTATGTGTCTTGCTTGCATGGTCTTAGTGAATTATATATATATACAGTACAGGCCAAAAGTTTGGACACACCTTTTCATTCAATGTGTTTTCTTTATTTTCATGACTGAAGGCATCAAAACT
>JANRMT010062815.1:16133896-16227112 GCA_026402145.1 Polypterus bichir lapradei | reverse complement strand
ATTTCAGCAGTGACATTAAGTTTATTGGATTAACAGAAAATATGCAATATGCATCATAACAAAATTAGACAGGTGCATAAATTTGGGTACCCCAACAGAGATATTACAACAATACTTAGGCCGGAGTTGTACTTGACGCGACGCATGCTGCAGCGGACGCTCCTGCTACGCAAGCGTTGTAGTGTTTATACTTGCGCGTGTACTTTACATAAATCTAAAGGAATCCACCAGGTGGCACTGCGAGATATTATCACAGTGAAATCATGTTCGGCTTCTCTGTGTTGTGAATTGCCTAAAACACCTATTAAATTCTGATGACACCTTACCGCAATATCTCTGAACAGGACATTTATTGATTTAATCCATCAATCCAGGGATGTGTCCATTCCAGCAAGCAAAGGGCACGAGTGAGAAACAATCCCTGGACGAGGCCTCAGCTCATCAGAAGGTGAATACAAGCACACACATACACTAGCGTCATTTTAGTGGCACCAAATCCCCAAATCTGCATATCTTTGGAAGGAAACTGGAGCATATTGTGGAATACAAGCAGGGAATACCAGCAACATAACTCCCTGCAAGACAACAGTGCTACCGCTCTGCCACCATGTCACCCCCATGTGTGTAATTATTATCAGTATTCATTATTGAAATGAAATTATATGTAAAATGTAACATACACACTTTAATGCATTTCATCATGAAAGTGATATCAAGTATAAATCTAAAGATTCTAAATGTACAGAGAGTTGGAATATCATACATTTAATTTGTTCTGTGTGGTGATCTGTTGCTGCTTGCCACTGCTGTCAGGGCCAAGAAGCTCGTAGCAATTAAAAACTGGGATGACATTTATGATGGTCTGCTTTAATGATAAAGTAAACTATGAGGTTAAAGTGGACATTTCAAGATTAAAGCCAAAATTTCCACTTTAATCACAAAATACACGTTTTCACTGTATCCTTTATTTTTTTCTCAGTGGCTCAAATACAGCGCTATACATTATGTTGCTGTTGTGAAGTTGCAAAAAAAAAAAAAAAAAAGACGGCACAAAAGATGGTATGTGAGACTTTTAAAATGTATCATGTCATTACGATTGGGAATATGTGACGCTTGAATATAAAAGCACCATGAATGCATCTGTATGTCGGCATTTTTGCATCACCACATCGAACCATTCATCAAACAGTGAAGCACGCACATCAATCCCCGTAGGATCTGCATAGAGGCTTTCTGTCACATGTAGATAGTAAACAGAGACTCTGACGTCACGTTCCGACTTTTAGCACACTGCTCCCCCACCCCCCCCACCCGACTTTTTGCTGGTACTGCAAGTCACGCATGCGTCGCATTAATTTCTGAGGACCTGCTCAGAGGACACATAAAATGAACGCTGGGAACACATGGCAGCCATGATGCGGGCACATACACGTTCTGAGCGTGAAGTATAAACCGGCCCTAAGTTGAGCCTCCTTTTGCAAATATAACAGCATCTAGACGCATCCTATAAACTTTGAGTGTCTGGATTCCGGATGGAGGTGTTTTAAACCATTCTTCCATACAAAATCTCTCCAGTTAAATTTGATGGCTGACGACCATGGACAGCCTACTTCAAATCATCCCATAGATTTTCGATGATATTCAACAGCCATTCCAGAACGTTATACTTCTCTCTCTACATGAATGCCTTTGTAGATTTCGAATTGTGTTTTGGGTCATTGTCTTGTTGGAATATCCAACCCCTGCGTAGCTTCAACTTTGTGACTGATGCTTGAACATTATACTGAAGAATGTGTTGATATTGGGTTGAATTCATCTGACCCTCAACTTTAACAAGAACCCCAGTACTTGAGCTAGCCACACAGCCCCACAGCATGATGAAACCTCCACCAAATTTAACAGTAGGTAGCAGGTGTTTTTCTTGGAATGCAGTGTTCTTCTTCTGCCATGCAAAATGCTTTTTGTTATGACCAAATAACTCAATTTTTATCTCATCAGCTCAAAGCACTTTGTTCCAAAATGAATCTGGCTTGTCTAAATGAGCATTTGCATACAACAAGTGACTCTGTTTGTGGCGTGAGTGCAGAAAGAGCTTCTTTCTCATCACCCTGCCGTACAGATGTTCTTTGTGCAAATTGCGCTGAATTGTAGAACGATGTACAGTTACAACATCTGCAGCATTCTTGCAGGTCTTTGGAGGTGATCTGTGGGTTGTCTCTAACCATTCTCACAATCCTGCGCATATGCCACTCCTGTATTTTTCTTGGCCTGGCAGACTTGGGTTTAACAGCAACTGTGCCTGTGGCCTTCCATTTCCTGATTACATTCCTTACAGTTGAAACTAACAGTTTAAACCTCTGAGATCGCTTTTAGTAACCTTCCCCTAAACCACGATACTGAACAATCTTTGTTTTCAGATCTTTTGAGAGTTGCTTTGAGGATCCCATGCTGTCACTCTTCAGAAGAGAGTCAAAGGGAAGCACAACTTGCAATTGACCACCTTAAATAACTTTTCTCATGATTGGACACACCTGTCTGTGAAGTTCAAGGCTTAATGAGCTAATTCAACCAATTTGGTGTTGCAAGTAATCATTGTTGAGCTGTTACATGCATTAAAATCAGAAAAATTACAAGGGTACCCAAATTTTTGCACAGCCAGTTTTTCACATTTGATTTAATTTCATACAACTAAATACTGCTTCACTAAAAATCTTTGTTCGGAAAACACCCCAGTACTCAAATGTTCCTAGGAAATGAAAGACATACCACTGTTATCTTTTTTGTTGAAAGTAGTGTAAATTATTATGCAGGCTGAGAGGGGTTCTCAAACTTTTTCATACGACTGTATATAGAATATATGTGCGTTTGTGTGTGTGTATGTATACAGTATATGTACCAAAATTCATGGGACCATTAAAAATATTTTGCTATAGTGAATATGGATAAAATATATATACTATTGTGACCAGGGTCATCTGCAATTCGTCCTCTCTAACAGCAGCGGCTCATTGACAGCTCTGTAAATGCTCTGCTTTGTCGTGTAAACAGTAAATAACGGGCAAAGCATTTGGTTGTCCTCTGCAGGATCAGGTTTACCACGTAACATGCTTTTCGTACAATGTTTAGAACATTTAATACATTTAAAAAATAATAGGTTAATTGATTGATGGTCCTTTTACAAACTGAATACCAGTTTTAACAAGTAGATAATTGATTTGAAATCCTTCAAACTGGAAGTACAAAAGGGGTGCAGACCTCAGAAACCTTATTTCGTGTTTGAGCCTGCTGGATTGTCTCCACTGTATGCATCAAGTTTCCAAACTCAAAAGACATACTTTCTGACCTATACAGGCTTAAAACGGTGCTAAGTATCTTAAATAATAAGTATCAACTCAAAACAGGGCAAGTTCCTTTGTATTTAAAAGTTTATTCAGATGATTTCACAGCATCACAAAATAGAAGGCAATGCATAAAGTAGCATAAATTAAGTGTTGCCTTTCCTGAAGCAAACAAATCTGATAAACACCACCCAGAAACTCCACTTTAATGCAATTGCAGAGATCAAAAGTTAAAGAATTTAGTAATAAGCAAAAACAAAGCAAATCAAAAACAATCCACAATAAACACCACTATGAGAGAGTTGCTGAATCTTCTCAAAGCTCCACCTTGAATACTGCTGGGTCTATGGTGGCAGTGGCAGCATCATGCTGTGAGGGGTACTTCTTAAAAGCATGGACAGGAAGACAGGTCAAAAGTGGGGGAAAGATGAATGCAGCCAAATACAGAGTGTTCCCCAAAGAAAACCTGCTCCATAGTGCACGCTTCAGACTGGGGCAATGGTTTACTTTTCACCTCAACAATGACCTGAAGCATACAGCCAAGACAACACTGGACGATTAAACAGGCAAAAAGCAAACAGTATGTAAAATAATAAGGTGAATATATATTAATAAAAAGAAATGAAACAATCACCAAACTATTTATATCTCACTCCTTGACCAGGCCCAACATAACACACAACCCCAAAAGTGAACGGCACTACATAATAATAAAAGGGGCATCTATAAATATACATCACAAACCCTCCCTTGTCCTTAC
Organism: Polypterus bichir lapradei; assembly: GCA_026402145.1. NCBI lineage: Eukaryota > Metazoa > Chordata > Cladistia > Polypteriformes > Polypteridae > Polypterus > Polypterus bichir. The sequence continues at coordinate 16,223,014 of JANRMT010062815.1, read as the reverse complement.
ACTGAACATGAAACAAATATGACACACACAGAACACGAAGTCCAAAAGATTAAACTGAACATGATTAATGAGAGTGAACCTTGTCCGGCTGGAAAGTGTCCTACGGTAATTATCACTTGGATGAAATGGTTGTTTGCTCCTTCCCCAAACAAGAAAAAACGGTGTTGTTCTCAGCATATCGGTGTGATCCAGAGTCCCGGGGTTTATGTAGTGATGGTGATGTAGTTAAATGTTTGGTGTTGAAAGCAGTACAAAAGAGAAAAGGGTGCAAATTCTGTATTGGCATTCTTCCTTTGGTCTTTGGTGAAGTGTCCGGATTGTAACTGTCTCTCTTGTTTTTATTTAATCCTTTTTTTTTTTTTTATATAGAAATGACCCAGATGAAATCGACGTGTGAACAGGGAAAATTACCTTAAGGGGTCACGGTTCCACAGTGCCCTCCTTCCCCTTTTGTTTCCAAGGGGAAAACAATTAAACTGACGCAACAGGCTATATAAACGGAACAACGCTATAAAAGACGTGACTCAGCACAAAACACCTTTAAGATTCCCCCATTTGTGTAGCACCGCAACAAATTTAATTTTATAGTGAAAGCTTTAATATATAGCTGTCTGTCCATACACTATGCACAGGTTAGGCAATCATTTCTCTTATTTGCTGTGTCATGTAATATAATTATGATTTTTATTAATATTTTGTTGTTTGTTAGGAACAACTATTCTAAACTGGTCAATGAAATCTAGCTTGAGGTTACTTTAGTACAAAAATGTAATTATTTCCATGTACTTCAATTGAAATGGACTCAATGTGCGAATTTGTTTTTTATGTTCATTATTTGATTTTTAGTTGACCAAATCCACCAAGGAAATACTTGTTGAAGTGACAAGCTCCAAGAGTTTGCAGGTCTGTAAAGACATTATGGATGCTCTTATTCTGGTAAGGTCATTTTTTTTTCCTGATTTTTTTAGTGGCAGTTTGTAATGATCCCAGAAATATATCTCTGGGCTTGTTACAGTATGCTTAATATGTGCTATTTTTTTGTGTCCCAATATTTCTTTTTAGTGCTAAGTTTAAAAGTAGTCCCTTCTTTAAAAATGCACACAAATTACCTCCGCTTAAATTAAAATGATAATAGTGTATGACCGGAAGGTTTTACCAGATATATTATTGTTAATACAAACTAAAAATACTACAGACAGTCGATAAACAAATGGTACAACCCTGTCAGTCTAATTAAATATGCATAACACAAGTCCCAGTAACACTTGTGTTGTGTGTATCCTGCAGTACTTAAGAGGATCAAAACAAACAGTTTATAAAATAGATTGGGTTCCTTCCAATTCTTTTCCATGGCAGTAAGTAATAGACTAGAGGACAACCAATTTCCATCATTGAATTCACATACAACATGATTGGGACCGCTCAGTATAAATATCATACAGGTGAAACCATAATTGTAATCATATAAACTTGGTTTTCTTCCATCTACACTCACCATATTACACTGTATTATATTGGGGATCGTTTTCCCCACTTTGTGGTTGCTTATTAGACTGTCTTTAACTCAAGAATTACCAAAGCCTACGAAAAAACTTGTAATCCAGGCCCACCTTAAATCTGTTCGCACCTCTACATCAGAGTCTTTTGTGTTGTAAATGTGTCGTTAAGCAGCAAGGAGCCTGCTATCCCATTCCCCCACCAACGCAGGAAGTTCTCTCAGCTCAAGTCTGTTTATCTGCGTGTCAGTTGCCAGGAGTTGTATAGGGTAAATAATATATTATTTGGAATACATGCATTTCATGTGTGTGTTCTGTGTCTACAATAACAATGCAGAACTGTAACAGCAGTTGCTTGGAGCTTCCACCTGCAGCTAAAGTCACTTCAGTACACATGTACTTTGTGAGCATGCCTGTGTCGATCAAACAGAAGAAGCTCAGCAGCTTACTTGTGACTTTATGCTGTAGGAAGATAAGTAAATATATCAGGGTAAATATCATTCAATCTGGCTTTTATATAAGTAACATATACATTGTTTTCAAAAAAAGACCATCACAAAATATAATCACAAACAGAACTTTGCATGATACCTTGGCAAACTCTGTAAGCTGTGCTGTTTCGTTGAAGGACTGGTTTGGGGCAGACTAACTGGCACGATGACGCCGGACCTGTTGCTGCATCCAAACGGTGCAATCTTATGCCTTTACGCCTGGTGCAGCTGCATTGTTCTTATATGTGAGTGGACGTTTCTTGCAGGGAGGGCTTCTGTTCTCTTTCTCCGATGTAGAACCTTTGTCCTCAGCTGAGTTCACCTTTGCTATAGTATGTCTTTATTTGAAAACAACAGTGTCGGATTGGGGCAAGCATGAATGCAACTAAGAGAATAAAACTGAATTTAAAAAAAAAAAAAAAACACCTTTACAAGTACCGCAAATTTACACCGGGTGTTACAGACTCAAATCCAATGTATATTTTTATTCTATAATAGTAAGAATAAGAGCAGTTCAATACTCAAAACTGAGGCGTCCGGTATTGAACCATGAACATCTTGATTATGAGTGAGCAGTTCTTACTGCTGCACCACCAAAGCAGTCGTATTAAAGGTGTGTCAATGTCACACCCTAACGCGGGTTTTTTTTTTTCTGCAGTTATATTCTTCAATAAAAGCGCACTTGTTTTGTTATACTTGTACCTTTTGTGCAAGTGTTTATTTGATATTTGGACTTCACACATTATACACTTCATGTCTACATTTTGTCAATTATTACTAAAACATGAAAAACATTTCTGTTTTAATGATGTTTACATAGATTGCTATAGACATGTAACACATCTGAAATGCATGTATTCCAAATAACGATATATTATTTACCCTATACAACTCCCGACAACTGACATGCAGGTAAACAGACTTGAGCTGAGAGAACTTTCTGTCCTTTCTGTGTTGGTGGGGGGTAATGGGATAGCAAGCTGCTTGTGCTTATCAACACATTTGCAACACAAAAGACACTGACGGAGAGGTGCGAACGGATTTAAGGTGGGCCAGGATTTCAAATTTTTTCATAGGCATTGGTAATTTTAGTGTTAAACCTAAGCACTAAGGAAAGATTTGATGTCTGCACATTAACCTTATATTACTCCTCCATGTTAAGTGGCATGACAATACTGTTAAAAGGGTCAGTCTCAGCATACTCTTACAAATAAGCAGTGTATCATGCAGACACATATTTAAACATTACATAAATGTAGTGCTGTTACAGATTGTTGACATAGCCCACATTCTATAAACTTTATTCATTCCCTGCTAGCTTATTAATTAATTAATTATCCATATCTGTGTTAAAGATGTACTACTTGAAAATCATTATGAACTGTTGGGTGGTTTCTTTGAATTATGAGCACTCTAATCACATGATTTTGAGATTGTTTTGTGAATTTGCTATTCTTCCAGAAATTTAGGCATAATTAAGATTTCAACTTGTTGTCAGCCCATCACAAAACACAATGTGTGCATTCATTCATTAAAGCATCTATACGCACCTTTTTCTAATTTGACATGACCCATTTTTTATTGTCTCAGCATAACCAGTTATAGGTTACAGACAGCACACAGCTAGAGAAGTAACATTGTCTCCGTATTGCATTGTACATGTATGTAGCCCCAAAATTTTTAATGTATATATTTTTTTGTATTCAAACAATGTATTTTGCTTGATTGTTGGTTGCTAAAGGAATACATCCCATATTTCCTGGGACAGTTCAATATATCGGCTCCAAAGAAATATCTTAATTTATCCCTATTTTAGACATTACTAGTTTCTCATTTCAGTAAATTATCCAGACATTGTACACTTTTGCACACTTGCTAGCTATAACTCAGTGCAGTATGGTTACTCACCAATTACATCAGTTCTATTCAGGGCAAATAAGATCTGACCAGTCAGATGTCCTGTAAGTGTGCCTGTGTCAAATGACATACTAGCACCAGATCACTTGAAATGACATAGAGCTGTCAAACAGAAAACGTGGAAGTCTGCACCTCCAGCTAAGAAAGAACATTATACCTAAGTGGTTAGTGATGAAGTCAGTAAAATTGCTGCCTTTGTATAAAAGTGGTCTGTGCATTTTTTCCATTTTTGTTTTCATTGCTGGTTTGAGATGCACACTGCATTGTCTTAAGATGCTTTTAAGGCTGTGCTGGACCCCACTTCTAGTTCTCTTGGGTTTTTGTATATGGGAGCAGTATTACCCTGGATTAAAAAGATGGACATGTTTTATAATGCTGGCATTATGTCAGAATTTGATTTTTACCCACTCACCTGTGTACTCTTGCTTCTGGTGTTAAGTATTGACATGGGTCCGACTTAGTACAGGGCAGTGGTGCGTTTCAGTTTCAACATTGTTATTGTGACCTCACAATAGTATGATATTCCTTATTAGTGTTTGCAGAGTCCATCATTTAGTGATTTCTGCTTCACCATATTAGTAAGACCAGGCATGGAAGCAGCAAAAGTGATGTTACTATTTTCACTTGGTCTCCACAAGCCAGTTGTCCCTATTGTAACTTTTGACACCTCCTGCATAAACACAAGAAAGCTAGAAGGATCATAAAGCCCCACATTTATGGTCTGTACTCTTGCAGAATTCAAAATTTAGCTATCTTTTGCCTACAGGTACAAATGGAAACATATGTTTACACTTTATCCCAGCCTAACCCTGCCTTCCACCAATGTCCCCAGAACCCTTTACCATACCTCTGTAAGCACAGGGGGGGTTGTTTAACATCCTAATATTATAAAGCTTTGGTTAGACGGATATAGTAATATGTATGCTATGTATCACAATGGAGTATTCTCTCTTACTGCAGAAACTGATGAAACAATTGAGATCCATTTTTTCAGTTAAAAAAAAAAAGATATAAGTGGGACTTTTTAAATACAGGGTTTTTCAGTTAGGCGTAGTAAAGTGACACGTTTTTGCTGACATAAATGAATATGTGGCATCTAAGGCTGGGCAATATATTGAATTTTTTATTCAATATTTATGAAAGATTAGCATGAAGTCAATATTGCAATCTTCAATACTTTTTATTTGATGATTTTAAACTTCTAAAAGTTTAAGTGAGAATCTGTCATCTCCACTCGTGTTGCCTGGTTGTGTGTAAGAGAAAAATATGGAGCGAAGATTTGTACAGTAGGTGTTTAGACCATGTAGTGTTATCTCTGCTTTTTTGGAAATGATTTGGATGAATGCAAGCAGGACAACATCTAAAGATAAAATACATTATTGCACATGAAGATGCCATAACTGGGAATATGATTGTCAGCCTTTATAATTTTCTTTTGTGTGAATTATGTCAAATTTGTGTATCAGTTAAGGAGGGGAATTTAGTTACTGGCAGTTTTGTTTTCATTTTAAGTTTGTATTTTTTGTTTAGTAAGTAAACTGAGCTTCCAAATTACACTTATAGATATTTTGTATATACTGTGTTCATTTTGCCTTATCATTTACAAATGCATTGCCCTGTCAATCTTTAATTTTTTTTAAATTTATTACAATGTTGGTGGAAGTCAAATATAAAATCATTACTTTTTGAACAGAGGTTAGTAACAGGATAAGAGAAAATCAGTGAAGAAATCGATGTGATTTTTATAATGGCAAATTTTTATATTGAAATGTTACTTTACTGCTTACTGGACTTAAAAGTGAAAGTTAAGCTTTTCTGGGCAGTTGCCACGGCTCAGGTGGAGTGGTGGCTCTGAAGCTAGTAATCTGTGCTGGCAGTCTGAAGGTTGCTGGTTTGAATCCCTTAAACGCCAGAAGTGACTCTACTCCATTGGGCCCTTGAGCAAAGCTCTTAACATGCAATTGCTTCATCCTGAGTATGACGTTAATCTGCATTCAGCTAACAGGGAAAGCATGGGGGTTGGTGGCAAGATTGGCACTCCAGCCACTGTTTTTTTAAAAAAACAAAAAACAAAAAAAAAAACACTTCCAGCGTGGTGCTGAGGTGTCACCCCCAGCCTCTTCACTCCTCTGCAATGGCTCAGTTTCAGTTGAAATATAACTGCATTCCTCCACATTTGTAGCCCCACTTATAAATGTTTCTTTGGTGCTAATCCTATAAGATAATTTTCTGTATTGTAGAAAAATAACTAAAAAAAAAGTAAAACAAAGAGTGAAAAATATGAATTGGGCAGCTGCAAATAAAGCATTTTCTATGCAGGTGAATACAATTAAATCAATAACCAGCGCGTATTGTATAGACAAAAATCACATGTATGCAAATAATAATTTAGAGCCATTATAATTGATGCCAATCATAAAACATTAGTATAATGTACAGTACATGTATTATGTTGCGTGATTAGTGCTGTAATGAATCAAGAGCTTTGTCATTTCATCCATCCATCCATTCATTATCCAACCCGCTATATCCTAACTACAGGGTCACGGGGGTCTGCTGGAGCCAATCCCAGCCAACACAGGGCGCAAGGCAGAAAACAAATCCTGGGCAGGGCACCAGCCCACCACAGTTGTCATTTCATATATGACAAAAAACTAAAAGTGATTGTTGATAACCTCCTGAAGAAGGAGAAAAAGAACTAAAAAGACAGATCCTAACATCATCTAAAATATGAGCATGAGTCATATCATGTCCTGATAATGCAAAGAAGATTCTGCTTGCATCTTGGCCTATCTGTAATGTAAAATGTGCCGTAACTATACATTATATTTCCTTTTTGGCCACTTTTTTCAATTACTGTATTGAAATTTATTCTATTAAATATTTGTATATTTTGATAATCAAGTAAGTAAGTACAGGTAGTCCCCAGGTTACGGACATCCGACCTACGACATATGAACGGGGCTGCAGCTGCAACACATGCGCCTCAGTAACTGCCACTCTGTCATCTTCGGCCTGGGGGCACTGCCAGCGATGGCTGGAGGGGGGCAATTTCGCTGCTCACGCAGTGTAGTGTACCTCGGGTGGCTCCCAGCGGCAAGCGGTAACCCAGTGTTCCATAGTCACCAGGGCCACAGCTATAGCTCATGTGCAGGACGGAGGCTTGATGGGGCGGTTCGTTGCCCGGCCACTACGCCGCCGTAGCTACTGCTCCTGACTGGACGCAGGCTGGATTGAGCAGAGGGGGGCGTTTCACTGTCCGTCCACCACACACGGCTGCCCCATTCGTTCTTGGTGAGCGGCTGGTAATGCTGCAAGCGGTGACCCAGTTGTGGCTAAACAGAGGCCATTGAGGGAGAATCGGGCGGCAGGGGGTAGCATTGTGGTGTGCCTTGTTTAGCTGCCTGTTGAATGGGGGCGGTGGTGGGCGATTCACTACCTGCCTTTGGCCGCACCGTGTTCATTCTTGGTGGGCGGACGCTGCAGGCAGCATACTGTAGTGGAGGTGATTATGTGGTGGGCAAGTGATAAACCCCCTCTCACCGCCCCCATTCATTCTCAATAGCAAGCCTGCTTGTACTGTTATGCACATAGCAGGAAGATGTCTCTTGTCAGTACATCAGATGTGTTGACAACGGGTGCCTTCCTGCTGTAATAGCGTGTACAGTACTGTGCAGAAGAGATCATCTTAACCTTTTGTCTTCACCTTTCAAGAATGTCTCTAAAACACAAATCTGATGCAAGTGCTGGTGATACAGTAAAGAAGAGAAAAACCATCACCATTGAAAATAAAGTAGAAATAATAAAAAGGTCCGAGAGAGGTGAAACTCCATCATTCATTGGCAGAGCACTTGGTTACAGTCGGTCAACAATAGCATTTATTAAAATAATGTACCTGTTCCGACTTGCATACAAATTCAACTTAAGTACAAACCTACAGTCCCTATCTTGTACGTAACCCGGGGACTGCCTGTAACTAGTAATTTAAAGTGTCATTAGACTTCATTTTTTCCTACCCTTTTTCACCCCTTACAGGGATTTTTTAATATCATACCCTAGGTTTATTGGACTCGAATTGTAGTCTTGTCTCACTTGGGGAGGCAAAATAAGGGGGTGGAGGAAGAGAGCAAGTTACTTCTTATTTCTTTTTTTAACTCCCACAACTTCATGTGCCGCCATAATAATAGGTTACTTAATCATAATAGCTGGCAATAATATGAAATCAAGGTTAAAGTTAATTTATGAAACAATGCACTACCTTTAATTAAGATTACATAATGTCCTCAAAAGTTCAGAAGCGGAGCCTCTCAGGCCACACAGTGAACTTTGTAAGCTGGAATGTCAAAGATCTCAATCATGATCTTTAGAAAAAAAGTATTCTCTCACCTAACAGGCCTAAATGCTAAGATAGTATTTTTACAGGAGACCAGTTAATAAGTAAGGACCAGTTTCAATTGCAAAGAGACTGAATTGGCCAGTCCAGATATCTTTTGAAATTCTGGTACTGTAATAAGGACTACTGGTAAGGATGATTGTGGGTCTTATATATACTGTACAGCACCATATCATCTGTATCTTCTTGTACAATACGCTACCATAGCTGCCCGTTTGTCTGTCCAGGATTTTAAGTCACCTGTAGCTCTCAAACCGTTTGAACTATTGACCTGAAATTTGGTACACATATACTACGTGACCCAGCCACAGGGGATACACAAACCACTATGTTTCTTCGTGCCAGTCCCAAGCCCGGATAAATGGGGATGGTTACGTCAGGAAGGGCATCCGGTGTAAAATTTTTCCAAATCAAAATGCGGACAACAATACAAATTTCAATACCGATTCGGTCGAGCCCCGGGTTAACAACAACTGCCACCAGTACTGTTAGCCAACAGGGTGCTGGTGGAAATTGGGCTACTGTTGACCGAAGAAGAGTGGGGAGACTTGTCCGGAGGCAGGAGGAGAGGAGGAAAGTAAACAGAGCCGACCTGAGGGTAGGAACTTTGAATGTTGGCAATATGACTGGTAAGGGGAGAGAGTTGGCAGATATGATGGTGAGAAGGAAGGTTGATATATTGTGTGTGCAAGAGACTAAATGGAAGGGGAGTTTTTGGAGTGTTTTGGAGGTGAAAAAGAATGTCTGACAGAGTAATGATTATGAAGCTGGAAATTGGAGACATGATGATGAATGTTGTTAGTGCATATGCCCAGCAAGTTGGATGTGCGATGGAGGAAAAAATATTTTTGGAGTGAGTTGGATGAAGTGATGAATAGTGTACCCAAGGAACATAGGGTGACGTGCAAGAGTGGAGGAAGTGATGGGGGGGTGGATGGTATGGCAGGCTGCTTGCTGCTTGGGCTTCCATCCATTCATCCATTTTCCAACCCACTGACTCCGAACATATCAACACATTTAGAAGACAAAAGACGCAGATGGAGAGGTGCCAAGGGATTTAAGGTGGGCCAGATTTTTGAGTTTTTATGTAGGCTCTGGCAGTTCTAGTGTTAAGATTGTAGGTTCAATACCACTTTGTCGCTAATGTCATTTCTGTCAAATCACCTTCCCACCCAAGTCAAGGTTTTTGTAATGTGCCATGATCTGTGTGGCATATGGGTGGCTAAAAAATATATTAAAAAAATATTTTTAAGTGACAGAGCCCAGAAATACTGAGTTGCAGTGATAACTTCCAAAAAGATTAGTACTGATCCACTTTTTCATTTGCAGAAAAATACTAGGAAATCATTAAGGATTCTTCAGTAAACCTGCACCTTGGGAGACAATTGGTTTTGCAGCAAGGTGACAAACCCTATCATAAAAGGAATGCTATACTGCAGTGACTTAAAAACAATAGTGTTAATATCCTAGATTTGCCAACTCCAGCTATCAGTCCAATTGAGAATTTGCAACTGACCTTAGAAGAGGCTGTTCATTTAGGGATTGCCATGCAACCTCACAGTGCCTGAGCATTTTTACAAAGAAGAATTGAGGAAATATTGCAGTGCATAGAGGCCTCTTTACACAGAATCAAGACTATCATGGTTTCCAAAATCATCTAGTAAATACTAACCTGTAGGGGGTGAATACTTATGTGATCAATTATTTTGTATTTTATGTTAATTTAGATCACTTTCTAGGGGTATGTTCAATATAACTTTAAAGATATTTTCACTTCAGTGTAAAAAAAAAAAAATCCATCGTCATTCAGTTTTGTGGGTGAAATATATTTTGTCTGTGGCCTGCTATAATTATTTTTTCATCATCTTTATGCAAGAATGAGATTTTCTAGAAATATTTTCTGTTTTAATTGCTTTGTGAAGAGTTTCAGTACAGCTCGTTATGGAAGGTAGTATGTAAAAACATTAATAAATCTCAGTTTATTCTAATCTAAATATTTTTTGCTTTACAGAAAATGGCAGAACTGAATAAATTTACTTTTGATCAGAAGGAAGAGGTTACTTTGGAAATGGAAAATGAGGGTTCTTGTCCAGAGTTGGAAGCCAGTCCACAACAAGAAAGTGACAATTCCCCAGAGCTTATAGTACAGCAAATTCGTGTTGTGGATGCACAAGGCAATCTGAAGGTGGTTTACCCTTCTAAAACTGATCTGAACTTGGAAAACAGTATCTTAACTGTTCTTCGTTAGTATAAAATGCTTTTTGGAAGGTCAGCTAGAAGCATCAGATGTGAGCTGACAAACTTGAGGTATTGATGCAGACATTGTGAAAACATCAAGAAGACACTTGCATAATGAAACACTTCATGTGAGATGTTTTATGATTTGCCTTTGATTAAATCAAGCAGTTGATTGTAAATGATAGTAACCCAAGAAAAGCACTTTTCAATGGGAACTGTTTACTAAGCATTCTTCAAAATGTCTTCAAAGGGAAGTATGTTTATAATTTTTTTACATATCTTCCACGAATGTATGCTTGCACTCTCTTAATATTTTTAATTCTATGGTACAGCCTTTCAGCATTTTTGTTTAAGATGACCAGTTGTTCACAAAACCCTACTATGACATTGGCCAAGAGAAAAAAAATATTAGATTATCATTTTCACTTTCATTTTGAATGGTTAAATAAAGTTGACTAATTGTTCATTTTCATTTATACAATAGCTTGTATCTCTTGTCAATAGAGATTACAGTAGACATTCAGCTTTGAATTAGGTCAGTTTATTTATACGCTAACTTATGTTAAAAATTTAATAAAAACAATGTATTTTGATTATGTTGATGTACAGTATGTTGAACTAATGTTTTCCATATCTTTAGCCTTTTGATGGTGGTAGGAGTGTTTTGTTAGAACCACTGTGACATGGTAAGAACACAGTTGATAGGTACAATAACATCCTGTTGAGTCTGTCAGACTGACACATGTTAATGGTTATAAAAAATGATTTGATGACCATGTCTTCCATTGATTTCAAAACTATTTACAATTTAAGGTTTCTTATAAAAATGGAAATTAATTTTTTTCCTGTATGTTAATATATAAGATATATTAGTAATAAGTTGTTTTCATTTGTATCTTTTATTAGCCAAATATAAATGTTCTTTAAGCTAACATTTGTTGACAAATTGCATTATTTTAGAGGCCATATGTATAACTGTGTTTTTTTCTGGGGTGTCTATATACAGGCATTCCCCATTGTCACTTTGGTCTAATGCAGTAGAAGTCCATCAGTACATTTAAAATATTCTGCGATTTGCATTGTTTAAATTTCATGTCTGTATGATTCCTTGCAGACAGTGCTACATAAAAGTATGTAAACCCTAGAGGGGTGGGTGGTCATTGTTCTTGTGTTGCATATTAAAATAAATATTTTTTTTAAGCCTCAATTTATATAAGATCCACAATTTATAAATTCTATGTTTGGGATTACTTTTGCCTAATTTATTATTCTTCTTGTGAATGCTGGCAAAATTTTAAGAAGGGTGTCCACTTCTAGGCTGGGTTCCTATCATATTAAATGTTCATTCATAAATTATTTGTCTCACAATGGACTGATGGAGCTAGCATTTTTTTAGATGATTTTAATTGCCTTCCCCCAAACGGATGTGCAGTCACTACTCTCTTGATGTCATGTAAGATCTCCTTTCCACTTAACATGGTGTGTTTGTATTTACCCATGTGTATAACACCAAACTGACTTGGTTTCTTATCTCTGTTCTGCCCAAGCTCTTTTTCCTTAACTCTTTGAGGGCTGAAAAATTTTTCTAAAAAAATGCAGCTTTCTGAAAAGCACACATGTAAATCATCATAAAATGTCTGTTATTGTGTGCTGTGGCTACCAGTTTGCCACTCATGGCCAGCATGTCAGCTATCAGGGATGTGCGGCAGGCTGGCTGCCATGTTCTCTTTGGGGGACGGCAGTGGCAGTCAAGCTGGTTTGTACCTCTTGTCATTGTAAGTGTCTGTCTTCCCAGGTGAACATTGCCACAGATGTATCAGCTACATGAACGTGTTCAGCACCACGATCAGCTGGGGACCAATCAGCAGATGCAGATACCTCACTTTTTTTTTATCTCGATCTCCAGATCACTTGCATCAAAATCAGTGCCCGACCAGTCAGGGTCCAATTCAGTGATAATATGTAAAATGGTGTCCACAGAGTATTTTCACTTCTATCTCTCATCAAATGTCGATACCCTTTTTGCTGTTTTTTACACCAGCACAGGGAATCATGGTTAGACCAACAAAGCTCACTTTCCTTCTAGCAAAGATGGTCAAACTAAAATGTAACGACGGGTTTTGTCACCGTTTCCAGTTGATTACCACCCTCGACCCCTCCTGTCTAACAAAAGTCGACATCTGCCCTAAAAGAGTTAAGGTATCTCTCTTGATTGATTAATTTGGTTCCCAATGATTTACACCCCTGATTCTGTACATCTACTTGGTTCATTTATTTTTGCACTTGCACAAATTCCTTTTAGGTGTGTTAACATAGTATGCAAAAATTACCTTTTGCGATTGCCATGTCTTTCTGTCTATCCATATGAAACAACTTGGCTCCTAGCAGACTGATTCAATTTGGCAGAGTTATTCCTCAAGGAAATTTGTCAGAAAAAGTTACATTTTTGTTTTGATAGCTTGAATACAAGTAGATTGCATTGTGTATATTTTTTAAAGTTCAAAATCTCCCTTTGAGAAGCATTGGTGAATTTATGAACTTGTCTACTTTAAATCAGAAAAATATTCTTTACAACTTTAATAACAAGATTCCTTTACTGTTTCAGATTTACCTTGAGAGGGGTCACTTCAACTTGTTTATTTTGTACTTGTATATTTTCCTGTTTTACACCTCTGATAGATGCCTCTAGTGGCAAAATGCATTCCAAATACACATTCGTCAAATGCCAGCACTCGCAACCCACTCGCTTCTCCTGCTGTTTGATGCAAGTTAAACATAAAAGTAGAAATGGATGCAAGAGTAAAGGAACTAGAGTGAACAAATATGTACTCAGTGTCTGCAATAAAAGTAAACTTACCGCTGCATTATCTGCAGATAATAATCTATATTTCTGTGGCACTATCATTTTTCAACAAAGTCTCAGACCAGCTGTCCATCATGGTCTGAAGCAGCCAACAATTTTATCTTCAGTCCTTGACTGCGATTTTAACTCTTCATCGGGAACTTCTTTAAAAATATTTTGTTTAAAAAATGTCAACTAAAATTAGTCGTAGACCCTCCACAGCTAACAAATACACAGCAGCCACTGACATTTTTACATCACTTGAAATGGAATCTGTTCTGTATAAAAGCTATTGAGCCACCACACGCCTGTTTGGGATATGTTTTTAACTATATGACATTGTAAAGTGTCATTAAAATGAAATGTATTTAATGTAGTTTACTGATGTGTTATGATTGTTTTCTGTTATCCTTATTTTTTAATACGGCTTACTGTTAACAAAAATATTTAAGAAATTGACTCTATGTTGCAGTAATTAAAAATGTAAAATGCTCCAACTTTCAAATCAGGTGACTAGTTCATCAAAGCACCTGAATGTTGCATCATGTGTACACGTTCTAACTTGTAAATTCTGTTTTTATACTATACTTATCAGTTCCTCTTAACCAACATATAGGATTAGTAATCTCATAACTATTGTATCAGATGAGAAAGGCTGGTTCTGGTTAGATAACAATTTTGTGGTAATGCTAAAGGAAGCTACAAGTACAAGCAGTTCACATGCTTTAATGCAGCACTGAATATTTTCAAAATAAAAGCACCTACAAGAAAAACACAGGAAACCATATAATTGACGTCTCCCTTCCAAAGCATTAGGCAGTGATCTGATTTTGAAATCACTTAAACTGTTTTTAAGTTTTGGTGTGAGTATGCTTAATGGTGGATGATGTACATGAATGGAATAACCTAAATTGATGAAAATGAGGTCTCAATATATATTAGATGTACCAGAATTCTATTTCACATGTTTCATTACATCCCTAATTAAATCACAACTTGAGTAAAATAGCACTTAATTACAGTATATACAGTATACTTAGAAGGTGTGTCAAAATAAGGAAGTCTTATTTACAGTGATACTTGTATGTGTGACTCCTGCAGTTGGAAATGAATCATGTGTGCGTATTTCCTTTATTTCTATATATATGTTTTCTAACAAAAAACAGTATTAATTTCAAGAAAATGACTTGGAGTTTCAACGCTTTAAAATAAAAATAACACAGAGAACAAAGTTCCAGTGTAGAATTTATTACAGAAAAATTAGACAATTGATTGGGTGTTTATACAGAACAGTTTATAGAGAACAGTTGAAAAGCACCATATGTGTATACAAAGTGTCATTTTGGTTTTTGTCTTTGTGAAAATGAATAAAAGATTGTTTTGAGTGCATCTGCCCTAATGCTTTGCTGTTGCTTGTACTTTTGTGTTCAGATGAAGTAGATGTACGAGGGATATCCAGAAAAAAAGGTTACAACAGCTGTTAAAAATCGAAAAATGAATATATTTCAACCAAATTTACAGGGTATGTTCCAAAATATGTGTTTATTTCTCAACATAATCGCCGTCAACTTCGATGCACTTCTTCAGCCTGGACACCAGCTTTTTATACCCTCATCGAATACGCTCCGCTCCACCTCCGAAAGCCACTTCTCCACTGTCTCCTTCACCTCCTCATCATTGGAAAAACGTTTCCCACCCAAGAATTCTTTCACAATTCTTCCACAAGCTGACGATGGATCTCGGCCGCGGATTCGCGACACAAAGTGAGGAACTTGATGACCGAACGAATCTCGCATCGGCGGTAGGTGGAGCAAACGGCCTTAGCAGAGGTTGACGAACTCGCTTGCTGTGATGACATTTCACAACTGACTGACGCGGTCCCGGGCTTATTTTGACCGTTAGGACCCCCCTACACGCAGGTATGCCAACCTTCGAAAAAAAAAAATTCCCTGCACCCTCCAGGGCACTTGTAACCTTTTTTTCTGGATATCCCTCGTATCATGTTAGATGAAACAAATTCTAGTCTTTTCTCTTTACAAAACTTGGGAGCTACATTTGTTTGTCATTTCTAATTTTCACCTTAGTGGATGTTTAATCTAATGTACTAAATGAACTTTGCAAGGTTAACTAAAATCATCTCTGAGTTTACGGGCATGCATTTTCTGGAGTAAAGGATTACTGCCACCTTGGAATTTGTAAACAGAAGCAGCAAAGGTGTGCTTCGTGGTGGCCATCTGACTTTTGCACCTGGATCTTTTTCATTGTTTTCTGTAAATTCTTAGTAATTAATATATAATTATATGTATAAAATTTATATTTTTTTTTTGGTTTACCTTCACCCATGGCTATTCAGACTAACACTTGATTCATATTCTGCTTGTTTATTTTTCTGACTGATTTAGTAATAACTGCTATTTATATGAAGTCTATCATAGAAATAATGACTTGTCACTCCTTAAGCCATGACCCACAAAATGAATGTAACCAATGTGGATGAGTTCAATATCTAGTTCTTAATAATCCTATTTATTGGTGCAGACCACTAATAATTCAGTAAGTAAACTGAACAGCAGTTAATATATTAACAAACCTGCTTATTCCAAATTTGTGGTCTTGGGTAGTAGGAACCTACGATATACTGTACTAGCAGTATCATAAGGCCCGGACACCCCCACAATCAGAGTCACATGAGGACAATATTGAATAGCAAATTAACATATAGCTGATGTTAGAAGTCTCTTTAAAACTATACAATCATTGTTGGAAAAAAATTACTTTTGCCCTGCACAAAGTAGATGTCTTAAATCATATACCAAGTGTATAGTTAGTGAGTTTTAAAGAATTCTTCCTAAGTGTATATAAACTTCTGACTTCAACTATAATGCTCTATTTGAGGTAAGGGAGAAAAGCCATACAAAACTGGGTAAATATGCAAACTCCATATGGACATCAGCCAGGTATGGAATTTGTACACAGTACTGTGCTTCCCTGAACTGCAGTTCTTCCCGTTAAATTAGTTTTCCTGGTGGCAACAAAAATATGGGTAACACTCATTTAGCTGTATTTCACTGAGCACAATGACAATATATTTTAAACAACACTTTGTGCTGTCAATTTTTCAATTGAGTACTTAATATTTGAAAAGTCCCTTTAAATAATTCACACTTATAATTAAAGGAAAGTCTAATAAGCATAAAATGAGAATTAAAAGCATAACAAAAATAGTTACAAAATTAAGTACAACTAACATCCAGAATTTAGACCATCATGGAGAACAGTCTTTAAGGTGTTTGCATAGAGTACATTTTCAGAAGCTGAAACCGTTGTTCCTTCTTAGACATTTTAACAGTACACAAGTTAAAAAGTCCCAGCAAGTGTCCATAGCTGCAGGCAATGTAATGACTTTGGAATCAGAGTGTGAAATTTTAATTGGGCCGACCACCCTTCCAGTAGAAGTGTTGTGGGTGGCGAGAGTGAATGTTGCATTGCTAAAATGGCTAGGATTCTACTTTTTGCTTGAGTCAGTACTCATCTGTGAGTGCACCCTGTGATTGGCTGATGTGCCATCTTGGTGGATTCCAATCTTAACGCCAGGGGCTGTCTTTGGAATGGTTTAAGTGGTGGGTATCAATATGAAATTTGTTTAATTTGGAGTATAAAAAGAGTGGTACTACATGTTTAGAGTGTTAAGGTGCCAGAGCAGTAATGCTATTTTAATCAGAATTTCTTTGAAAGGAATAACAAAGATGTTGAATAAACTGAAGGGCACTGTTCTCTGACTAAAGCTCTTGTTCAACAAACCATCCAAGTGTAAACACCTGTCTTTAACAAAAGGTAGGATCGAAATTGAATGCCAACATCCCGTGGATGGCTGTCTTAAATAGGATCTGGGCCAGAAGGGGTGGGACTTCTGGAGGTGGAGTGGAAGTGACGTCGAGGTTTGTTTACATTTCTGTCCTCTGCTGTATTTCAAAAGAGTTATAGGCAACTTTTGACTGCATTTTTGTCCTCACTCCTCCCGCACTTTCCTACCTGACCAGAGTCGGTGAAGTGCTCCCAAGGCTTGCGTTTGTGACAGGGGGTATCTGTTTTCTGGTGGAAGTGATGTGGTGTAATAAATTGTCAGTTTGTCTAGGTTTAACAGGTCATGAGTTTGAGCTATAGAAGGCTGGGAGGTGGAATCTGTTCATATTGCTAGCTCGTCTGAGAATTTTACATGGTATGTCATGTTGTTTATGTATAACTGCCTTGCATTTTTTTCAGTACAGTTTGAGTGTATTGAATTTTATTTGCAAATGTAAAATACAGAAATAGAAGTGTATCCTTAGTGGTCTGCCTGTTCTGCAAGCCAACTAAGTAGTTGGCACACTGTTACCTGTCGTATCATCGCCAATCCATTTCAGAACAGATCACTAAAATAAGAAATGTGATCCTCTTTAATTGTAATCACTGTGTGTTTGGTGTACTCCTAGAGGGGCTTAAAGTGGAGAAGGACAAACGAACTGTTATTGCCTTTACTACACTACTGGCATGTAGACTTATCTTGCTCAGCTGGAAGAATCCTAACTCTCCTATTGTAAATCAGTGGGTAACTGATGTTATATACTATTTGAAAATGGGAAAAAAATATATATTTCTCAGTTAGAGGATCTGTGCAAAACTTTTTATAAAACCTGGCAGGATCTCATCAATAACATTTTAGAATAGCTTTTAAAATGGGGGAAAAGGATAGCACCCCCCCCCCCCCCTCCTTTTTTCCCCTACTCTTAAAAGTTTTATTCTGTCTGTTGGCCTTGCTCTCTTTCTTATAAGTGGGGGTTGATTTGCACTTAGTTTTGTCAAGTTTGACTTGGTTGTATTAAATGTTACTTGCTTTTAATGAATTCAATAAAATGTTTTAAAAAAAAAAAAATTTTAATCACTGCACTCTAGAAATTCAGCCGACTTGTACGGTAACGGCTACAAGGATCAGGAAGGTCAGACTTAAGGAATCTGTCAGCCTGCAAGTGAAAAATAAGCAAACCTTATTGATTTGTTTATTTCTGTGCTGATAAAAATAAAAAAGAACGATACAGACTTTTGACATCATGAAGTGAGTCATCTGCTTGAAGACTCGATAGACCTGACCGACTGCTCAACGCCAAACACTCATTATGTGGGATTGCTAACACCACAGGCCACTTGCGGCTTAAAAACAACCTCCGAGTGGACCAGCTTGTGGTCCCGCCAGAAAGTAAGTAGTCTATGATACAGTGATTTCTTTTGCTTTTTTGGTATGACAGTATGCACCCGGATCCTCAGCCGCAACAGCTGTTCGTGGCATCAACTACATATCAAGTGATTCTATAATCAATTGAGCCCTGAGTCTTCCTTGTATTCCAGTTTTATCAGCTTTGTTCAAATGTGGGTTTTTCACAAATGAATGTAATCGTTACTCTAATGAGAGAGAGCTTGTTATTGACAAACACTGTCTCCACACTTCTCTTCATACAATTCGTTGGCCCTCCACTCACAGGCTGCGATCCTGAAGATTTATGGCTGTTACAAGGACAATGATCAGCCCCTGACACTCAAAGCAAAGAACAAATCGGAAAAACTGCATTTGATGAAAACATGCAAAAGGTTTGGAATTTTCTGTAAAACTCAACCAAACTAAGCACTGATTGCTTTGCAGGACTACATAACATCTTTTTGTAGAATGCAGTGCTCGTTATTAGCCTACTGTTAATATTCGTCAATTCTGGAAATTCTGTGTTTGTAATTTTAAATTTTCAAGCACAATATTATGCAACACAGTACACCCGTGCAAGTGATATAATGGAAGTGCTGCTGCCTTACAATAAGGGCATTGTGGGTTCTCATCCTGGGTCCTCTGTGTGTGGAGTTTGCAAAGCATTTTGAGTAGTGAGTAAAGATTTATATAAAGGTAAAGAATTATTATTATACTTTATGATTTGTCAATTTTAATTATTATTATTTTTTTTTTAACCAAATAAAACATGTAGTGCTAGGATTGTCTTCCTCTATATACCTTCACAGTACCTCAAACACAACATGTAGGAACCACCACCTTTTGGTTTACAAAACAGGCACTGCTAATCACACATGTGGTGATTTAAAACTAAACCCATTTTTCCCTCAGTGTGCAGTAGACATTGTATTCAGGTGTGTCAGTTACTGTTAGCACTTGTTATTGGTTTGTGCACTGATAGCTTTGATAGCACTGATGGCTCTTTTGTATTCTGTTAAATGTACTTTATGATGTGCCTGGGTCATATATGACCAAAATAATTTATTTCAAAAGAGAAATAAATGTTATTGCTAATACTGTGCATTTTTTGTTTTTATTCACTTTGAGATGTGCTTAGGTCAGATGTGACCAAAATGTTTATTGTTTAATTTCAAGTATTGCTACTACCTCAGATTCTGTTCAATTATACATTTTTTATTGTTTTTATGTACTTTTTGATGTGCCTATATGTCAGATTGACCAAATGTAAAAGGAATACAATGAATAGGCATTACTTGTTTTTCAATACGTTCATTTGTGTTACTTTAAAATGTGTTATTACTTTCTACTTACCAGCCGCTAAGATGTCTGGCTCAACTAAATGTCTTGATTTGAAAATCTGGCCCAATTGAATTTGTAATTGAATAGCCCTGGTATACAGTACATGGATTGCGATTTTATGGTGTACGTAGGCGTAATATGGTTTTAGAAAATAAGATTGACTTTAAATTTTACTGATCACACCCGTTCAAAACAAGTCATTTTAACAAAAGGCTATCAACCACGTAGCAGCTTACCGGGTTCATGAGTTATGCAGGAATGTCCTATCGCTGAAAACGTAAAAAAGCATAACAAGAGTAAATGGTGTCTTACGGAAGCGTATTAGGGCCACGGTGAAGAAAAAAAATACGGACACAGTGAAGAAAAAAACACACTTCATGTCGAGAATAAAGTCAACATGTCGACTTTAATCTCGACGTAAATGGCGAGAATAAAGTGGAAATGTCATAAAACTTGAGGTTAAAGTCAACATGTTGACTTTATTCTCAACATTTCCACTTTATTCTCGTAGTTTATTATGTCAGTAGAATGTCGCAAACTAAACTTCATTTTAAAATGAATGTTTCATTTACTAGATTTTCTCAAACCCCGTCATAAATTATGTAGCACATTAAATGCTGTGTGTTAAGTGTTCCCCGCCCATGTTAATCAGTACGTGCTTCTTAAACTGATTTCTTCTTGCATTAAGAGGAGGTGCAGGCAGCGATCGCCACACAGAATGCATTCACTTCATGATATTCCTCCTCTCTGAACATTTAGAATGTTAAGATAAATACTTGATATTTTCATGATGAAATGTATTAAAGCATGTGGGGGCATGGTGGTTGCACTGCTGCCTCACAGCAAGGGGGTCCCGGGTGTTTCCTGCCTTGTGTTTGCATGTTTTTCTGGTGGGCTTACATGGCGTGCTTCAGTTTCCTTTCAAAGTCATGTAGGATGTGGGGTTATGTTATGCTACATTGACCCTAGTGTATGTGTTGCTCGTATTCACCCTGTGATGTGCTGGTGCCCCAATCAGGATTTGCTCCTGCCTCGCACACGATGCTTGCTGGCATGGGCGCAACCCTGAATGGATGGCATAATTAAACATGTATAACAAAGATTTTTTTTAAAGTTCTGAAAACTCTGAGGTCTAAGTTTATAACCAGTTTTAATTTCTATCGTGTGGTGATTGGTTATGTGGAGAAAGAAAAAGGAAGGATAGGAATTGGGGTTTAGTACGTCTGATAGGGACAGCATGCATGCAATAAAGAAAGCCTGCTAGAAGAACATCCATTGAATTCTGTGTTTGTGTCTCCAGCCACCACATCACTAAACCCAACATTTATACAATATTTCAGTTAAACCTGTGCAATACCCATTCATATCTCCAGTTTTTTGGAGCCTCATCACTCCTGCCATAAAGTTCTCTACACTGAATGTAGACCTGGAGACCCCTCAGACCGGGGTTATACTTCACACAACGCGATGCATGCTGCAGCGGACGCTCCTGCTACGCTAGCGTTTGACTGTTTATACTTGAGTGTGTACTTTACGTAAATCTGGAAGAATCCACCAGGTGGCAGTGCAAGATATTATCACGGTGAGAACAGGTTCGGCTTCTCTGTGTTGTGAATTGCCTGGAGCACCCATTAAATTCTGATGACACCTTACCGCAATATCTCTGAAATGGATGTTTAATGATTAAATCCATCAATCCAGGGATGTGTCCATTCCAGCAAGCACTGGGCACGAGGCAGAAACAATCCCTGGACAGGGTATCGCAAGGTGAATACAAGCACACACATACACTGGAGTCATTTTAGCGGCACCAAATCCCTAAATCTGCATGTCTTTGGAAGGAAACCGGAGCACAGTGTGGAAACCCAGCAGGAAAACATGTAAACAGCAGTGCTAACGTTCCGCCACCGTGTCACCCCCATGTGTGTAATTATTAACAGTATTCGTTATTTAAACGAAATTAACAATTTATCTGTAAAATGTAACATACATACTTTATTGCATTTCATCATGAAAGTGATATCAAGTATGAATCTAGGGATTCTAAATGTACAGAGAGTTGGAATATCATACATTTAATGTGTTCTGTGTGGTGATCTATTGCTGCTTGCCGCAGCTGTCAGGTCCAAGAAGCTCGTAGTGATTAAAAACGGGGACAACGTTTACAATGGTCTGCTTTAATAATAAAGTAAACTACGAGGTTAAAGTGGACATTTCGAGATTAAAGCCGAAATTTCGTCTTTAATCACAAAATACACGTTTTCACCATGTCCTTAATTTTTTTCTCTGTGGCTCAAATACAGCGCTGTGCATTATGTTGCTGTTGTGAAGGTGCAAAAAAAAAAAAAGACGGCACAAAAGATGGTATGTGAGACTTTTAAAATGTATCGTGTCATTACGATCGGGAATATGTGACACTTGAATATAAAATCACCACGAATGCATCTGTATGTCAGCATTTTACTTCACCACATGGAACCATTCATCAAACATCGAAGCACGCACATCGATCCGCATAGAGGCTTTCTGTCACATGTAGATAGTAAACAGAGACTCTGACGTCACGTTCCAACTTTTAGCACACTGCGCCCCCCGACTTTTTGCTGCTACTCCTTGCGTCGGGTTAATTTCTGAGGACCTGCTCAGAGCACGCGCGAAGTGAACGCTGGGAACGCGTAGCAACCACGATGTAGCGCGTACCCGTTCTGAGAGTGAAGCATAAACAGGTATTCTGACATTTCAGCATACCTATCAGAATGAAATACTGTGGGCTAATGCGCGTGCGCAGAACGTTAACACGCTATTTGCGCATGCTCTAAACTTTGTTTGCTCTTGTCTATCATTTCAGGATACCACCAACTAAAGGTAAGTAATTGCGCATTATTTGTACCATTTTTACTGTCCATTTGTTATATAGCTATAGTTTGAGAGCAGTTCACTCTTAAAAAACTGATATAGCTGATATAGAAACTTTGATATATATATATATATATATATATATAAAAACTAGATATGGATATAGAAACTTTTATATAGATATAGATATAGCTGATATATAGCTATCAGTTTGCACTACCGGTATGCTATTCTAACAAAGTATGCTGAAATGTCAGAACACTGGCCCTTAATGCGAGGGAGCAGTACTACAGCCACGCCATCGTGTCCCACCCATGCTTTATTACATTTCATCATGAAAAAGATATCAAGTATTTATCTTAGTATTCTGAATGTTCATAGAGCAGGAATATCATGAAGTCAATGTGCGGCGATCGCTGCCTGCGCCTCCTCAGTGCAAGAGGAAGTCAGTTTAGGAAGCGCATAGTGATTAACAACTGAGTCGGGGAACACTTAACACAAAACATTTAATGTGCTACATTAACTTATGACGGGGTTTGAGAAAATGTAGTAAATTAAACATTCATTTTAAGATGAAGTTCAGTTTGCGACATTCTACTGACAAAATAAACTACGAGAATAAAGTGAAAATGTCGACCTTAATCTCGACGTGAATGTCGAGAATAAAGTCAACATGTCAACTTTATTCTCAACAATTATTTTTTTTTCCACTGTTTCCTTATGATTTGGGCACGTAAAATGTCGGTAATATCCGAATGGCTAGTGAAATCCCGGCCACTAAACATGCAAACTTTAGCGATGGGGTTGCTGCCAGCACGAGTTTATTACAGAAGGTGCTGAAAAATCTGCAATCACTCCACCGCCATGTGTCAAAGGATGATCCCGGTTTCTGACTTATCTGCTAACGTGTCCAATTTAAGGCGCTCTTCTTTACGCCTTATTGCTACAATAGATACAGGGCCTGACTGAAATACGGAATATTGAAAGATGCATTTTTGGTTATAAACTAATCGGTGGCAAATTCACTCGTATATATTCAGAGACTGGAAATGCTCACTTCAGTCAAGTCAAGTAAAAGACACAGGGCAGCGCTTTGTAAATATACAGCTTACAAAGAACGCCAAAAACGGTTCTACGTAGCTGTCGTATAGAGTTACATGTGAAAAAATATAACGGATGTTATTGTGTGTGTCTTGCAATGGGCTTGCATCTCGTGCGCACTGTCAAAATGTAGACAGCTTTTTAGGTCCACCCCTTTATGCAATTCCGACGCAGTGTGCATTATGAACGATACAGGGCGATCATAATGTCTCGAATAGCACAGCACATATTCAGTAGCTTCTAGTTAATATTTATAATCAGCAGACTGGCAGATGTCATTGTTTTAACATGTTGGTCTAGTGCCGTTAACGTACTGCAGTTTGTTCACTCAGCGCCCCAGTTTCGCTGTATAATTCTGAACGTAACTCAATCTACCTTGAGCTCAAGTTACAAAACGCCATGTTATATATACTGAGTATATGAAAACGCTGTATTTAAAAGGCGCCTCTCGTTCTCTGTAGAAATGTGCTATATTAAATACGTATTATTTTCTAGCAAGCCTGACCGGTGGTTGTTGAACAGTTACATTGGACAAGATGAGCTTTTGGTTAACAGCACTGTAAAGGAAGAGTCAGTTTCCCGAAAACGATTTGAATTTAAATGTCCTCACCGCAGATACTGTAAAGCAACCTGCTGACGTCTTGCTTTCCTTTCTCTGATTCTCGTCTGTCTGTGAAATAGAAATCCAGTGAGGTGCTTTAATAAGTTATTAGCTTAACCCTAATAGCCGAATGAATGGCTTCATTTAAATGAAGCATGTCATTGAGAGATTACGGGAAATTGATTTGCCTTATTGTATTGATCAATTTCCTGCACATCTGCCTTAACGAATTAAAATTTTTGAGAGGGGTATTACGAAGACGTCTGTCGCTATTTTGGTCGGAATTAATAATTCCGGTAAATAGTGACGTTGTTACGTTCGTCCATCTGCTTGGTTTATTTGATTCTGTTCGTCGTAATTTCGGGAGGGGATTCTGACCTTCTGTTTGAAATGGGAATGCCGTGACAATTGCTGCGCTGCAGGCACGAAATGCAAGAAGCCTTTCAATATAAATATCTTTGTCAGATCCCGATGCTTTCATTGTAGTGGTCGTGGGAAGACCGAGCCTGCCCCGATGGCACTGGGTGCAAAACCCGAACCAGACGTGGACGTGGGGTTTCTGCGGAAATTTCAGTTGTCCCCTCACTTCCCAAAGATGGCAATATTAGGTTAACAGGTGATTTTAAATTAGGGTGTTGTTTGTCTTAGTGACCTCTGTGGTCGGCTAAGGGTTAGTTTGTGCCGCTTGGCTTATATATTCAGATGTCATCTTCTGGTTTTATTTAATATGTTGTTGTTCAGTAACGTTTACAAAAGCTTTTATTTGGTTCCCTACATATTATTTTAAATATATTATTATATAAACATTAAATGATTAAATGTTAGTATTAAAAGTATTCATACGAATTAAACTAAAAATGTGGAAGAGTGGGATACCAGCTGGGTATTTTAACAATATGATATCAGAATTAAAGGCTTCTGCTAAGTGATGTGTAAGCAATGAGAATGAGAGCTCCGGTATGGACGTGCCGGTGCTAGAGTCAGAACTAGAAGATTTGTCCGTCGGGTTTGGTTACCTGCGATCTTCGCCTCACTGACTCAACCGGAGAAGGCGGAGTTTATCGCGCCGAGAGTCCTTTATAAATAAGACCTTGTAGTTCAGGAAAGGAATGGAAATAAAGCGCACCAATGCCTACGAATGATCTGGCCTGAAATGCTGCTCTTCAAGTTGACATTTACTAAAGAAAGTGTTTAAAACATTTACAATGAAGACATCCCGTCGTTTCCAAACGTCTAGGCAGGCATGGCCCGAGCCTAATAGAAGTGGCAATGAAGTCACATCAACTGACCTGAGCCAGCGCCTCCGCAAAACTTACGAGACCACTTCGGCTCACCTGTCCCAGTACGGTGCTGTGGGGATCCTTCAGTCCATGGTGAAATGGACTAACGCTGAGATGTTGTTTACAACCTCTTCGCCACTGATGATAAGACAAACACCGATCTGCGTTCAGGGTAACACTAACAAAGAGGCATTCTGCCCAACACTCTCCCTGCCGCCGATCAAAGGATGCAAACTGCCCCCCTGCTTAAACACCAAAAGTGTAGAATGTCCCAAACTCGAATCCAGACCAGGAAAAGAAAACTTCTTCAGGGGGTCGGTTAGAGGGCTCAGAAAGAGCACGCGGATCCAGCAGCAGCACAAAGAGGGTCGTCTGTCAAGATCGGTACATACAGCTACAGGGAAACAGGCGAGCCTGAGATGTGCAAAGTCGCCGAGCTCTCCAGCGGTTCATAATAAAACCATAGCTTTGCACAGACCTGTCGCGCTGCGAATTTCTGAGTCCAGTGTGCCAGTGACATCAGACGTCCGGCAAGCAGCGGATGCTGAGGTCCCCTGCGGTCACAGTGAAATGTCATCTGGTACACAGTCTCCGGATGACTCAGACTATGAGGATGGAAGCGAGAAGCACGGTCACCTACAACTTGGGGTGTTGGAGACGTTGCACCCCAAGGGAGACTATTACACAAACGAGAGAATTGAAGCGTGGATCATAAATGTTAACGACATTTTATTCTCCCTGTCAAAAAACCTTTGGACTGTTATTCCACCTGAGGAGGAACAGGACACCGCTATCAAGATCGTGTACGACGGAGACTGAAGAGGCGACGCGTCTCTGGGGTGTACGATTTCTTTCAAGCTTTAACTGCCTGTTCATTTACACCTGTAACTGAGTCGAAGTTCTGTATAATCAATTTAAGCTGTCAAGAACTGGCGGAGTGATACAGTAATGCATGTAAAACTAACTTTGAAACAAGATGCACTGCCGCAATAAACAAGGTAGGAGTGCAAACGGGATTTTAACAAAGAAAAGCAGTAACAAAAGTTGAACTATGCCAATAGTTGGTCTCCAATTATTGATTAATCAATTCGGTTTATGATCCTGCTTATTTCGATATATAAGGTTTCAAAGTGGCGGATCACAACTGGTGGCATCATGAACCAACCTCGGAAGAGCTGTTCAGTGCTATAGAACACACTGGCACAAATCCACCCCTACCCGATTTACAGATGCCAGTTAAATAAATACAGTACAGGCATGTCGACGGGGTGAACAGGAAAATCCGCTCCGACACCGAGAGAACATGCAAACTCCACCCGGTGCCCGGGCTGCCGTTCGAACCCAGCCATCAACATAGCAATTGCACCTCAGTGACGCTCTAACAAATCAATCAACCGAATACAAACCGAGCAGCCCGTCTGAGGGGTGGCGGGCAAGGACAGATCTTGGCAGCACCGGACACAAAGCAGAACACTGTCTGGACAGACGCTTTTCATTAATGGGTGACGCGTCCCCTCAGTACCACCTTATACGCAGAAAGTCCTAGAGCATTAAGTATACTGTTACATTTTCCTGGCCTGTGCCACGCACGCACGAACAGTGTCACGGGACAGCGTCATCGGACAGTAGCGACAGTGCCTCAGTTCTACGGGCCAATGGCTTACTTTGCATTACAGGTTACTGAGGTTCCTTTACACACTCCATAACACACTGGGCTGAGCCCCCCTAATCGCACAGGACTTTCGTTATAGCCAGGGGCATTAATACGCGAGTGCAGTTGCCGTTATAATACATTTTTTTATTCTTCTGGATTTAAACAGCATTACACCACAATACGTAATTTTAGCGATGTTTCAATTATTAGCAATGTCAAGTTCTGCGTGCTAGTTCTGTATGGCAGTTAATTACATTGTAAGTTTTACCCAAAAATTTCCTTTTTGCCACCAAGGGGCCGTGTAGGACAATTTTGCAACAACATCTCCCCCATTAAAGTGTTTTTTCACGTTTTGCGTGAGTGTTTAAAGTAATTGTCTTCAATTTTTCAGCCTGCTGGGATCACGGAACAGCTACACGGGTTCGAGAACAGTGTACTGTACTGTACTGTTACGTTTGACTCTCAAGGGCCAGTGCTCCTTCCCAACTTTAACTTTTAAAAATGTAACCAGAAAATGTAAACTGTATTTTGCTATATGGTCATTGTCTTCTGTTGGATTTGTGTGTTTTATATTATATTTTAATAGATCACAATTAACATGCTGCGCAAATTTGAGGGGCTTTGCTGATACGAAGCGGAAGTTGTACTATTCTCCGGGGAAGACTTAATGTAAAAAGCACTTGAACATTGCGGAAGTTTATTGTCAACAGTTCTTTTATGTATTGTTTCGTTTTTAAAATAAAAGCACCGACAACGGTAAAACATGTGGCTGTGATGTTTGCTTTATCATTCTTGACATGGGTAAGTGTATATGTATTGAGTTGCAGGAGATAACAGAATTTTGTGGAGTTCATAAGCCTGTGGTGAACCTAGTAATAAAATCAGAAAATTACATTTGTAAATGCTTAGTATATTCTTCATAATGTTAGCTCTGTAATGGCATTAAAATCTATCTACTTTTATAAAAAGTGTAATTTTCAGTAAAGTTGTTTCAGCATTAGATATGCATGAGTCAATTAATCATTTTATACATGACAGATAGCTGAACCTTGTTTAAGAAATATACAGTACCAGTAATCGGCGCACTGCACGTTATACACTTGACTTAGCCTACATTGTTCATATTCTTTCTCTGTCTCAGTTTAGCATTCGTTTGCTCAGAGGTTGATGCGCTTGCTGCTTCCTAAGGAGCTCTTCTTTTCTCCACCCTAGCGGCCGCTTCATCTCTTCTTTCGTCGGCATCTTTTCACGTTAAAACTGATTAAGTCAATGTTTGTGTTGCAGTTACTTAGTATGTTTTCCTTAATTTTTCAATTAAGCTGGCACTTGAGTCTTCAATGTCCCTCAAGAATGATTTAAGATATGAAGAGGAAGTGACGGCAAAGGTGGTAGGGATGAGAACGGCACCCGTACACATGCGCCGCACAGCCGCCCTGCTGGCCGCTCCCGAGAGTTGATTCTACAATAAAATAAAATAAAATGGGAATAACCTTGGAATCAGTCATCACCCCGATAGCGGAGTGTAGACGCCACGTAGCATATGTGTACGAAAATTCACGTCAATAGGTCAAACGGTTTGCGAGCTACAGGTGGTTTAAAATCCTGGACAGACAAATGAGCAGCCACGATAGCGTATTATATTATAAAGATGACAGTGACACATTAGATTTGTAACATGGTTTGCTTTAATATTAAGTTGCAGAGTTTTGAAGCTAGATATCCACTTAAAATGTCATGTTCATGCATGGTGCACATCATTTAAAACGGTTTTAGCATAAAATGGTGTAAAGGATCAAGAACAAAACAGCCCGAGTCACTTGATTTGAAACAGGCAGATGTGACAAATGTCAAATGAAATGATTTTTTTTCCAGCCAAACAATGCAGCTATTAAATGTGCTGATATGAAATACTGGTAATACTGTAATTCAAATAATAAAAAAAAAAACATTGCACTGCTTATTTACTAAGAAAGTAACAGTCTTCACAAAGCAAAATTTCTTAAGTTTTATGGATAAAGAGTAAGTCTCATTACAAACACTAAACAATTTTGATGAGAGCAGTCCATTCAGCCAAACAAAGCTTGACAGTCATTTCCACTTAAATTCTGCAAAATAACATTTAATTTTGTCTGACATTGGTGCAAAATCTATAGCCTTAATGGTTTTCCTTTTATCTCCATTTCTTGAAGAATCCACTGTACTAATTCCTTGCCCAATTAAAAAGGGAATGCCAATCATATGACCTCATGCTCTCCTTCAGTCTTTCCTCATAGGTCATAGCCTCTACCTGGAATCAGCCTAGTCAATCATTTCTGAAGGTCTGTTATAGCGTTGCTATGTGTTTTTCTTAGCTTGGACTCCATAACTGTACACAGAGCTCTAGAATAGGTACATAGTTTACATGTAATGCACCTCTGATTTGTACATACCATGCCATTTTTATGACTTTTTCATAATGGCTGGATGTACAGTAGACATCAGCAAGTACAATACATCTACTAGGTCTGTCTCATTAGGTGTAATGTCAAGTTTCTGACCTCCCATTGAACATTCAACTTTAAAATTTTAAATTCATCTAACTTTCACTTATACTTCATCCTAAGATGTTGCTTTTACCTTATCAAAAAATTCTAAAAATCAGCATATAGGGGAAAATGTTTTTTTATCCTCTGCTCCAGGCTGTCCTTTGTTTCTCTTGGGTGGGGGCTGAATTTTTGTTTTTGTTTCATCCTGACAGTTTTGCTTCATCTCTGTTTTCTTTTATATTTAAAATTTTCTAGATTAATATTGAAATTATTTGGTGCATAAATTCTGTCTGGATGTATATACTTTAAAAAATAAGATCAATTAAAAAATTATATATATTTATACTGTATGTGTACAACATGTTCCAAATTATTATGCAAATGATATTTTTCTCTGATTTTCCTAAATAGTCGATGCAAGTGGCAGTCAGCATAATTTTTGAGTCATCAACCATTAGAGTATAATTTGAATGTTACTGAACAAACCTCCTAATGATAACGGTATGTTTTTCAAAAATAAAAAAACTTAAAATGCACTGTTCCAAATTATTACGTACAACAGAGTTTCAAAACATTTTATAGGTTGTAAAGAACTGAAAATGGTCATTTGTTGAATTTGCAGCATTAGGATGTTATATTTACTGAAATCAAAAGCTATTTCAATCAAAAACATCTTAACAGGTCAAGTTACGTATTAACATAGGACCCCTTATTTGATAGCAGCTTCACAATTCTTGCATCCATTGAACTTGTGAGTTTTTGGAGAGTTTCTGCTTAAATTTCTTTGCAGGATGTCAGAATTGCCTCCCAGAGCTGCTGTTTGGATGTAAACTGCCTCCCACCTCATAGATCTTTTGCTTGAGGATGCTCCAAAGGTTCCCAATAGGATTGAGGTCAGGGGAGGATGGGGGCCACACCTGACAGAGTTTCTGTCCTTTTATGCTGATAGCAGCCAATGATGCAGAGGTATTCCTTGCAGCATGAGATGGTGCATTGTCATGCATGAAGATGATTTTGTTACGGAAAGCACGGTTCTTCTTTTTGTACCATGTAGAAAGTGGTCAGTCAGAATCTTCACATACTTTTCAGAGGTCATTTTCAAACCTTCAGGGACCTTAAAGGGGCCGACCAGCTCTTTTCCCATGATTCCGGCCCAAAACATGACTCCTCCTTGCTGACGTCACAGCCTTGTTGGGACATGGTGGCTGTCCACCAACCATTCACCACTCCATCCATGTGGACCATCCAGGGTTGCACAAGACTGTTTGAAAATGAGTCTTCATGTAGTTCTGGGCCCACTGCAGCCATTTCTGCTTGTGAGCATTGGTTAGGGGTGGCTGAATAGAAGGTTTATGCATAACTGCAGTCCTCTGGAGGATCCTGCTCCTTGATGTTCGCGGGACTCCAGAGGCACCAGCAGCTTTAAATACCTGTTTGCTGCTTTGTAATGGCATTTTAGCAGCTGCTCTCTTAATCCGATGTATTTGGCAGAAACCTTCCTCATTTTGCCTTTATCTGCACGAAGTCGTGTGTGCTCTGAGTCAGCCACAAATCTTTTAACAGTATGATGATCACGCTTAAGTTTTCGTGAAATATTTATGGTTTTCATACCTTGTCCAAGGCATTCAACTATTTCACACTTTTAATGGCAGCAGAGAGATCCTTTTTCTTTCCCATATTGCTTGGAAATGGTGGTCTGCTTAATAATGTGGCACATCCTTCTTTAGTAGTTTTTCCTTTAATTGGGCTCACCTGGCAAACTAATTATCACAGGTGTCCTAGATTGATTTCAATGATCAAAAGAGCCCTGAGACACAATACCATCCATGAGTTTAATTGAAAAACAAAATATTTAATCTTTATGACACTTAAATACAATTTGCATAATAATTTGGAACGCAGTGTATATATATCTGCAGTGGGCTGGCGCCCTGCCCGGGGTTTGTTTCCTGCCTTGCGTCCTGTGTTGGCTGGGATTGGCCCCAGCAGACCCCCATGACCCTGTAGTTAGGATATAGCTGGTTGGATGATGGATGGATGTATATATATATATATATATATATATATATATAGTGACAGTAGATGGAGCTATTCCAGCGCTTAACCCGGCACAGACAGACAAGAGGCACACTTACACAAGTTCATGCTTTTTGTTTTCTTTTTCAGCACAATACACACGGTGTACCAACCCACAGTAATTGCTCAGTCCTTCTCTTCTCTTCTCCCATGTCTTCTGCCACCTTTACTCCTCCACTCGCAAGCTCCATCCTCTGCCTCCCGACTCCTGTTCTCTGAATGGAGTGAGGAGGCCTCTTTTATAATGCACCCAAATGTGCTCCAGGTGCTCCCTGATTACCTTCCTGCAGCACTTCCACCACACCTGGAAGCACTCCTGGTGTACCTGCTTCCTGGTCTGGCAGTACTTCCTAGTGTGGCAGAAGTGCTGCATACCATGGCTTCTTAACCATCCAGGCACCTCCTGGCGGTGGCCACAGGTCCCCACAAGGTTGAGCTTCCACGCTCTGTTCCCGTGGCCCCAACACCCACCAGGGCAGCTGCCCTCTCGTGTTCCAGGGGAGGTACTGCACCTCTACCAGTCCTTCCATCCTCCAGGCATACCGACTGGACATGAGCCCAGCCGTCTGCCACTATGTGTATACTGTATATACAGTACAGGCCAAAAGTTTGGACACACCTCCTCATTCAATGTGTTTTCTTTATTTTCATGACCATTTACAGCACTCCATCACTCTCCTTCTTGGTCAAATAGCCCTTACACAGCCTGGAGGTGTGTTTGGGGTCATTGTCCTGTTGAAAAATAAATGATCGTCCAACTAACCTAAATTCTGCACAACACAAATGCTGGTCCCAACCCCATTGATAAAGCAAGAAATTCCACTAAATAACCCTGATAAGGCACACCTGTGAAGTGAAAACCATTTCAGGTGACTACCTGTTGAAGCTCATCGAGAGAATGCCAAGAGTGTGCAAAGCAGTAATCAGAGCAAAGGGTGGCTGTTTTGAAGAAACTAGAATATAAAACATGTTTTCAGTTATTTCACCTTTTTTTGTTAAGTACATAACTCCACATGTGTTCATTCATAGTTTTGATGCCTTCAGTCATGAAAATAAAGAAAACACATTGAATGAGGAGGTGTGTCCAAACTTTTGGCCTTTACTGTGTATTCGTACATCCTAATTTCTCCTGAATAAGGAAACACACCTGTTCTTATTATGACAATAGTTATTTTCTTGCTGTCCTGAATAGAGCTCTTCTACACCCCCAGCACACTGTAAATTTTGAATCCAGTTCCCTTTTCAGGACAGAGATGTAAAAAAATTCAGGTGCGCATTGGTCTGGACAAAGGGAACAGTACAGAAGGCTGCTGTAACCTCCTTATTTTCATTGGTTTTATCATGTGTCCGGTTTAGCTGCAAACATTATGTACTGTGTTATAATACTGTTTACCTTCAGAAGAAGAACAAAAAAAAGTTTACGTGTTACAATGGCAACTGCACTTGCGTAATGGCTCCTAACTATATCAATAGGGGGCCCATACTGCTCCTAAGCCCGGCGTACATGCAAAGCAAGACATTGGTCTGTAGAACCGAAACACTGGCCCATGAGTGCACGCTGCTGTCCGGTGGCACTGTCTTTTGCGTGCATGCCACTCTCCCATGACACTGTTCGTGAGTGATTGTCAGTGGCCCGGAAAACATAACAGTACAGTCCACTCTAACTGCTGGTGATTATGCACTTTGGTCGCTCACCAGGTGCAGGCGTCACGCGGTTAGCATACACCTATGGCAAGCCGTTTTAACATGTAACTCTTTTAATTTGATATCTGCTTTCAAAACATTGATATCAACTAGTTTTTAATTTGATATTAGGTCTTAGAAATTTGATATCATGCTTTTTAGATTTGAAATCAGAGTATTTGTGAAAAAACACATAGAGTCCTACTTGTAATAACAATAAAATGTAAAACATGCTTTATTTTGGTAGGAGGCAAATTTTGAGGGATCTGTTTCTTGTCTTGGATTACATTTGTGTTCTCCATCATGTCTCACCCTGTTGAGATCTTTTTAAGTACAAACCAATTGCTGACCAAACTGAGCTGCTCTAACATTCGTTTCCACAAAACTGCTCGACAGGATTGAAAATTCATTCACCCATTTTCTAACTGCATTTTCTAATTCGTGTTCCTGCGGGGCAAAGTCCATCACAGCAGGAACCGACCCTGGATTGGACGTTAGGAGGTACTTAAGATACAAGAAACAACGAGATGATCGCTGTTTTATCCATGCCTACTTTTAATATGCAGCATCAACGCAGAATCAGAAGGGGGCAGCATGCCACTCCATCCTAGAATAAAGAAGTTTATTATTTTCATTCATAACATTACATTGCAGCAGTGTATGCAAAATTAAGACTGTCTGACTAATTATCCTAAACAAAATGGCTTAACAAGCCTTCGAAGTGCTGCCATACTAATCAGGGATAGAAGTCGAGCTTGGCTACCGGTTTCTACAGTCAAGAGAGAAACTGAATATAACAACACCATAAACCAAAAACAGACAATGCATTAGAACGATAGTGGCACATCCTGTGTAAAGGTCAGTCAGTCATATCCTAACACAGGGTCACGGGGGTCTGCTGGAGCCAAACCTAGCCAGCACAGGGCGCAAGGCAGGAACAAATCCCCGGGCAGAGCACCAGTCCACCACAGCCGTGTAAAGGTGCCCCAATATAATAACAAAATGTAAGCCATTCATTCATCCACCTATCCATCCATTTGTTAAGCTTGTTTAGCCAGCACAAGATTTGCAGTTGAAGTCGATCCTGACAACAACAAGCCCAGGATGAGGAGTGAGTCTATTACCAAACACATCCACATCCATGCACACACACACACACACACACATAAATTCAAAATGGGCCATTTAAACTACCAAGGAAGATTTTTGGGATTCAGGAGGAAAACAACTCTTTAAATTCTCATAATCATTCTAATAAGTTTTAAATTGAATACTTTGCATCAGGAGAATTGCAAAATTAAAATGACTTATTACATTAACAAGTTATTATCCATGCATTAATATTTTGGAATCTGTGTCCTCCATCACAAACTTAGTAGAAGCGTGAGTCTGTCCCAGCACCATTGGATCCATTGGATGCAGAGTGGGATACCTCTGTCTTTTCATACCACTGTCTTTATACATCATGTCACCAGATCCAATGGACTAGAATCATTTATCAGGTATGATGTATATTGTTCTTCAGTGCTCTGACATCATTTTGTAATTCATGGACTCACATTTTGCACTAATTATAACTTATCTACTGGATTCACTAAAATAATTTAAACTGTTCATTAAAAATGGCTGCATCTCTAAAGAGTAAGCACATATTTCTTTTCGGATGTAGAGTGCCAGTTCCCATGCTGCTTTTTCAAGTTCTCCTACATATCTGAGCCAACCCATCAGCTGCTTTTCAGGCTTTTGATTAGTTGAATCAGTTATGCCAAAGTGGACTGGAACAAAAATTCCATATTACTTGGAGTCATCTGGAACACAGGTAGAGAAGTGCTTCTGTACTAAGTTATTTGAGTCCTCCTTTTAATTTGACTGGGAAATATCTTTCTGGAGTGATTAGGCTCCCTGGATTATTGCAACACAACTAACCCTCAACAAATAGTTACAGACCTGTTATTTCTGTTTAAACAGTTCATTTTGTTCAGCATACACTGTATTAGATAAGATTAGATGTGGAACAATGATTAGAATTTCCTTGCATTTCCTTCTTATCCCAAGAATGCGTCTCAAACAGTTTTATTTCCTTAAGGGCACTGAGGGTAAAGTTGTGCAACAGAAGAAAAAAATCTTCACAAGCAGTTGAAAACTACTATAGATAAGCCACCTAAACATTCATTTTCTGAGCAAGGAGCTGAGAACTAAACTGTCAGGATCAGCCACAAGACAGGACCTGGCCCTGAATTGGACTCCAGTCCACCATTCACAGAGCACTCAGAGTAACACCAGTAGGAGAGCAATGGACAACTCTGAATGGCTGCTCTCAAGAGCTGAGCACCCCTCTCAGACCAGTCTGTACTGCCTAAGGCTGATTTGCCTCATTTGCTGTATGTAATCGTTTTCTGTTTTTCATACTCTTAGCCATGCTTTCCTTTTCGACTGTTTATATGTATTTTGATTTAAATAAAACTTTCAGTTCAAGAATATCTTATGAAGAATTTCTATCTTCTTATGCCAATGTGGTGACAAAGAAAACTTTAATGTAAAAAGTCTTTGGCGTCTGTGGCTCCCAGCTGCCAAATACACAAAACTACATTGGCATTCCTTTGCCAGCAGCATAATACATTCCTGCCAGTCTCTATAACCATTTATGGAGTTCCAGGTAGACTCTCCCCAAGGAAATTATTGAAAGGCTGCATTGGTACGATTCTGCAAAGAAAGCAAGTTAGAAAATGCGCACATGGTGTAATGCTCATATGCCTTGTGAGTTTTCATTAATTAATTTGAAAGTTGGAGCATTTTACATACTTTTAGTTATTCATCAAAGACACCTTTGCTACATTTTTGTTCATCAAATATTTTAGCAACAGTGAGTTATATTTCTTCAGATTTGCCCTAGTGTGTGTTTGATGTGTGTGTGTGTGTGTGTGTGTGTGTGTGTGTGTGTGTTCATCCTGCAATGGGCTGGAGCCCTGCCCAGCGTTTGCTAGCTGGGATTGGAAACAGTCACCCCACAACCCTAGTCTAAATTAAGAAAGTTAGAAAATTACATGACATGAATCATATTTAAAAAATAACAGTGATAATAGAACGCATTTGTAGAATATATTAATAACTTGCCTTTAACAGTACTTTACAGAATCACCTATTAAAAATGTAGCCCCAATAGTCTAGTTGTTGGTTGTGGAGGATCTGTGACTGTCTGTCAGAAATACAAAATGGAGAGTTAAAATCTCTCTAAAATTTCAAGGTAAATTTCAGAGCAGGTCTGGAGCTTTGCTAATAGATTATAATGTCAGAGAAATACTGAATCATTAAAATGTGCAGCCATGAGGT
The DNA here is from genome assembly GCA_026402145.1 of Polypterus bichir lapradei. NCBI lineage: Eukaryota > Metazoa > Chordata > Cladistia > Polypteriformes > Polypteridae > Polypterus > Polypterus bichir. The sequence continues at coordinate 16,185,960 of JANRMT010062815.1, read as the reverse complement.
TGTTTTTAGATTAGCATAAATACAGAGTACTTATTTGTACACTCTTTGTTCATGGAGTGAAACTTATGTAATTCCTGTCCTCTTATATTCATTTCTAGATAAGTAATTTTTTTTTGTTTAATTTATGTCAAGCAAGCGGTGAAGTGAGATTTTGGATCAGTGGCTTGCATACACTCTCCCCAAGGCCTACAGGTCCAAGTTACTTCTCTCAAGGTAAAAATGTCACAAAAATTGTACAGTGCCCAGTATTCAATATATCTCAGCAAAAATTTAAATTTCCTATCAAAAGTTCTCGAAGAACAAGTGTGGAAAATTTAAACAAAATCAGTCAATTGGGAGCAGAGTTATTTTCATGTATGGGGTGAGCATACATAGACAATAACAGGGCAAAATCTGAACCCAGAACCTGTGGGACAACAGTGCTGACCATTATGCCAACCAAATTAATAGCTTGCACTTGTATTTAATGTCCCCTGAAATTCTGCATATACTCATGAAAGTGATTTCTCTATTACATGCATGCCCCTCATGTAGAGGTCTAAGTAAGCCGTTCATATCTGGATAATTTAACTAGTGATTTCCATCCAACTTCCCATTCGGCAAATTCATTTAGCTCACTTTCAGCCTATAACATTTAGCCCAAGGCTGAAACCCACCTACTTAGTCCATGTTGTTCTGGGGGGCAAGGCCTATTTTAGGAAATATTAATAACTCTTATCATCAAAAGTAATAATTTTAAAAATAAGCAAGCAGTGTTTATTTTTATACAGTGCCTATCACATTACAAGGTACTTCACTAAGTAAGCAAAACAGGATAATAGATTACAAGATAAGTATATAATGAATATACAAGAATGAAAATTTGTATGCTAAATGTACAGTGTAGTTAATTAAATGGGCAGTTTGTTGAACAGAATGGTGGGTTCAGTTTGTCCAGAATGAAATGCAAGAGTGAAAGAAGGCTTCGAGGTGAGACATGATTGTTGTGGCCTATAGAGTCACACTCAAATACTTGGGCAGAGACCTTCACGGTGAGCAAGTTATAAAGGTGAAGGAGACTCCAAAGATGTCAGGAGTCTGGCAAGTTTACACAAGTAGGTGGAGATGAGAGATCTGCTAGAGAGCTGCAATCCAGTAGCAGGGTTTTAAGAACAATTCAGAGAGGAAGCCAGTGAAGCCGGACCAGGTTCATTATCTGAGCAAGTTTATAAATTTCTATGGACACTTATGTACATAATATCCTGTGATATATCCAATGATGAAAATGAAAATGATAGCAACAATAAGTCCGACAACCTTTAAGCCCAGGCCCAGTGTTCCCGTACACACTGTGTTGTAATATCTGGAAAAAGACAAAAAACTAAGTTAGACAAATGCAATAAAACCTCACTTTACAAGCAGCTTAAAGCAATCATGCACATTTGATTTCCACACTGACACTCCATCACTGGAAAGCGTAGAAAAGAAGCCAGGTGAGCTAAATGAGGAGTCCTTGAGTATTAGAGACTATGTGGGCTTTTGATGGAAAGTGTTCACTTCAGGGGAGCGCTGGTACACTAGCAGCCGAACCAAACAGCTTTTAATCAGAATGTCTGTTGCATCCACCATACATCAGCACATCGAGTTTAACTGAATATTTTGAACATTAAATGAGGGTGATTAGAAAAGGCAGCAAGATGTTTTCTTTGTGACTAATTCTTAATCTTGGTTCTCTTTAATAATGTGGCAGGTGTGAGATAAAATGCACTTCTAAATGACATTTAGACCTTGACTGGTCAACTCAGTCCATGGTAGCCATGAGGGCAGGTTTTAATTACATATCAGTACCTAAAACAAATCTAACCTGTGTGTCCTGTTCAGCTTATTGCTTAATTTATCTTAATTTATTTTAAAATCACATTTAGCATTTCAAAAGAGTTCACCTGAAGACTAGTCTTCTTTAAGTTCAGTCCAACAATCTTTCTTCTCAGAGCTGTACTCTGCCTCTTTTATGTTCTTGTTATTGTTTCTGTCTCACTTGCTCTCATCTGCTTGTCTTAGCGAGGACTGTGGTGACAACATTCTGAGGTGGACTGACCAGGGCATCCTATACGCAGTGGAATTCTCCAGCTCCTTCTACAACCCACATTCTCCCAGGCTGGGTAAGAAATATAATTCATCCAGCATAATTACTATATGGTTTGGTCTCCTCCCAGTGGGCAATGACTGGTACATCTCCAGTGGAAGAAACTTTGGGGTATCCCACAGACCATATCAACTAACTCCAGAAAGATATTGCTTCTGCAATGTCTGCTGTATTTCTTAGTGCTCAACAATCCAGGGCAGGAACTTCATTTTAGCTACTTGTACTCCCAATTCATTCATTCAATGACTATTGACTCCTTGGCCTCAGTGGAGGATGGATTTGCAGATTAAATGGTAAATAAAAAGCTTTACTTGAGGACTTTGCTCTTGCTTTACTTCCTCCATCCTGTACAACAACAGTAAAATGCTGCCACTGCACTGATCCATTGATAGCCTTTACACTTACTCATAAGAAAGTACCAAGGAACTTGAACTTTGCCTCATCTGAGGTTTGACTTATCAGTTCTAACCAAAATTTGGCAAACTATAACAAACACCACAGAGGAGTTTTAAATTCATTGATGCTTATGTTTTTCTATTATTACTACCACACACAAGATAAAAAGGACCACATTGGTAAAAGAAATTCAAAGTCTGTTTATTAAACTTAATATCAATTAAGTCTCAGAGTAATTAGGTAACTATCTAAACAATCCACTACTTAGTCTATTTAAAGAAGACAAACAAATAAACCAAGAAAACTGTCTGTTAACAAAAATAGTAATAACAATAATAAACGGTCACTCCTGGATCTTGAAGGTTTGTTGGGAAACACAAAGCTATGAAACTAATCACTTGAGTTTGACTTTACAATAACCCTATTACTACAAAAATGTGCCCTATCAGTTGTACCTCGGGCTTAAAAAAACACTGCTTGAAAAGTATTCATTTATAAGGTACAAAGTTTTACAAAATGAAGGCTCTAAATTATACTCAAAGGAAGTGCTTCTATATTGGTGTGGCCTTTTAGATAAATCAGGCCATGATTCAAAAATTGCTGGTCAAGTCCAATTGCTCATTACATTGGTTGCGCTGACCTGTAGAATAGAGTTCACACTGAGTTGTGAATTACACCCCAAGCCACACTGAAACTATTCTGACCTATCAGAGTGGCCCAGCAGCGTCATAAGACCAGTTCTGTGTGTGTTTAGTTTATTTTGCCATTTACCTGGGGTTACCCACGTTCACTTGACTTGTCATTGTTTTTAAAAAACTGCCCTGTACCCGTCAAATGATTTGTTGCAGAAGTCTGACTATTTACTCATCTTTACTTTTATCTTAACTTCAGCATTTTCAGACATGTAGAGGTGGTTGTATTGTCACATGAATACAGTGCAGTGAACATTTTAATCAAATGTTTTCATCTTGCGAGTCTTCTGAGTAGAAAATGAGAAATTTTTCAAATTTCATTAGAATTCCATTAAAGTCTCATGTTTGTGATGTGCAAAATTTTATTTTTAGTACTAACTGATTAGACAGCCAGAAGTTCAGAAGTGATATGTATTATGCACTTCAGAATATTGGCTCAATGGATGAAAAAATGCTAATATAGTGTAGCCCATAAAAATGTAGCCTGTGAAAGCCCTTCTTTTCCTGCAGACACTGATCAAAAATAGCACAACTGGCAGGGAAAAGCCAGAGACCTGGCAACACTGTGAGGGAAATTTCCTGAATTCATACAAGCTTATCCAGTTGAGTGAATGCCCACTTTTTCCTGTAATGTCCATTAGGTGACAGCAAACAGCATGAAATTTAAACAAGCAAAACAAAATGAAAACAAGTAAACTGATCTCCCAATTCTGAGTAGCACTTTTTAAATGTCATGACGACACAACCTCCCTCAGCAGCGTAGAACAAGAAGAGCCAGCAGTCTGATTGGTCACTTGAACAGGCTGAGTTATCCTTTAGTTGACTGTCTAAGACAGGGGTGGGCAGATTCAGTCCTGGAGGGCCACAGTGGCTGCAAGTTTTTGTTCCAACCCAATTGCTTAATAAGAAGTACTTATTGCTCAAGTAACACTTCTGCTTCACTTTAGTTGTCTCAGTCGTTAAGATTTTGAACCCTTATTGCTTATTTTAGTCTTAAACAGCTGTATTCTTGGTTTTTAATTGCTCCTTTTTAGCAATAAGATGCAAATGACAAAAGAAACCAGCATTTCTCCATTTAGCTTGTTACCATTGTCACACACATGCACATGGGAGGCAGCTAAAGGGCTTGAGTAAGGGCAGTTCCGAGTCATACCAGGATGTGGCAGAGTGCACTGACTCTTTTTCTCCCTTTCCTGTTGACCATTCACGGGAGATTCCACCAGGTCCTCTTGACGTCACTTCCGGGACCGAGCCTGTGGAAGGAGACCTTGCTGGCTCCAGCCCCTGTGATGTCACGTCTGGGCTCGAACCAATGGCTGAAGACCTTCATGAGCCCGACCCCTTTGACTTCACTTCCTGTCTTCCCCTTTAAAAGCCGCCACCTTTTCCCTATTCCCTCAGTTCTGTATTTGTATTCCCTATTCCCTCCGTGCTGTATCTATTTGAATGACCTTGCAACCAGGAAATCAATTATATGGGCGGCTCCCCAAACCTTTCTATGACTCTGAGTCGAGTTTGTGACACCATTTACTTGGTAGGCAAGTGAAGAGAAAAAAGTGAAGCACTGAGAATAACTCATCTGTTTTAGACTTCAAATCATTTGGATGATATCCTTAGAAAGGAAAAAAAAAATCTAGGATATGAGAATGACTTGACATGGCAGAGTTAAAGCACTAGCAAGCCATAAAGTTAAATTATTGACAAGGATTGGTTTTTAATTAAGCAACTTGGTTGGAACAAAAACCTGCAACCACTGCGGCCCTCCAAGACTGACTTTGCCCACCCGTGGCCTAAGACTTGCTATTTGAATTCTGAAGCTGAGGACCCCAGTGTGTTGGGGGGTGATCTGTGAATGGAGTGTCACTTCAGAATACAAATAAACAGAAGCAGAACAAAATCAAAATCTGTTTTGGTGGTCTCTTCTTGTCAAGCTCTAAAATCACTTTAGGGGTGTGAGGTGGTCTTTCTTTTGTCTTTTTTTGACATATCAGGGAAATACACCCCCCTAGTTGCTCTCAGAATTTAGGCTAAAAGGAGACTTTTGTGACCATTTAGAGTTTGTGTCTCACAGGCACTTTCAGAGCTGCCTCACAAAGGTGACATTATTTCACAACTTCCTTTTGGGCAGTGCCTGCCACTTCATGTACTGGATATTTATGACTGGCTTCTTGTTAGTCTCGTGTTAGCTCCTTTTTAGTTGTCCCTGAGTATCTTTAAAAGGAGAAGGTTCCCAATAATCCCAGCCTGTGATAATGTGCTGTTATCTGTCATCCAGTTGGTGTTCTGTCCTCCTGAAAGCCTTTCTTCGCCTCTCTTTTGCTCTTTAAATAGAGACAGCATCTTAGGTTCCTGTGAGGTCTCCTGACATGTCTTATCCTGAAAGAACATTACTACATCCCTCTCCTTCCTGTACACATACTCAGTTTACAACTCCTGTCAGAATTTTTTTTCCCACACTGCCATTTTGATTTGCATCTCCATAGCCAGTATACATTTTCCTTGTGTTTTCCCACCCATGACCAAGACGCCATTAATGTTAAATATGAATGCACTGTTTTCTTATGACAGTATGCACCACTCTAAAGTATCTGTGCTTTTTAGCTGAAAAGACGATGATACTCACTCAAGTAATGCAGTAGAGCAAACAGCACTGCAGACTGGAGCTTCCAAGTATGGAGGCTGAGCTTAATACTGTCACCTAGTGTGTGCTGTAGGTCAGAAAGTTGGCATTAATCAGCGGACGTGCAAGTTTTCTGTCAAACTGTGCAAAGCTTTACCAACACTTCTGCATTCTTCAAGCTAACAAAACTACTTAATGGACACAAGTGGATTTGTTAAAGGAGTCTGTGGAAGTGCAGACACTGCGCATGTCGTTATCAATGATGTTGTTTTACTTATTCATGATAGATGCATTATAATGATGTTCGGTTAAGAATATTAAGCAGAGCCACTGACGCTACTGACCATTTGGTTTTTTCCGTGGTTGCCAATATAATTGAACAGTCTACAAAGTTTGCTTAATTTGTACTTTATATCTGTAAATAAATGGCTATAAGAAGTATGCACCCTTGATCCCATACTTTCTCACATTTTATTGTTTTACTGTCACAGATATGATGATATCACACAGGAAATTATTAAAAGTGAACACATGAAGGGGCAGAGCCTCCAGTCACAAGTTTGAAGTGCCCATCTGTTTTGCGAGTGAACTCACAAGAAGCCCACTGCCAACTGAGGATGCCAATGAAGACCCAAGGACCTGTCATGGACTGGGTCAAGTGTTCAATGACCCAACACACTTACTTTAAATGGCTGAAATAATTAAACGTAAAGCCATTATCCAGCAAAGTTCTCTTTAAGTTACAGTTCTGTATGCATACTAAGAGAAATGATAAGAAAACTAAGGGTTTCAGCAAAGCACCACAAAAACTGGTACCTACCAGGTGAGTAGGGGGAGTGCACAGGATTTAAACTCACCAAACTGCTTATAACTTACCCCATCATCCTTGAGGGCTCACTTGAAATGGTGCCAAAGCTGACCTGATCGTTTCGGGTATCGTTACTCGGCACGTACTGAACGTCTGTCCCCAATGCTGCCATTTTCAGTTCAGGAATTGGATGTGTTCTGATTAAAAATATATACAGTATGTACAGGTATGTCATGAGAACACAGGGAAAGTCTGCTTATATAACATGCACACTTCAGTTCTGGTTCAACCAAACATTAGAAGGGGCAAGACTTGTGATCTAAGCTACTTGTGAGTTGGTGCTAGACATAGCGGTTCCGTCATCTTAGAAACAGCTGTCTCAGAGAATCCATCCATCCATCCATTATCCAGCCCGCTATATCCTAACAACAGGGTCACGGGGTTCTGCTGGAGCCAATCCCAGCCAACACAGGGCGCAAAGCAGGAAACAAACCCTGGGCAGGGCGCCAGCCCACCACATGGCACGCACACACACACCCACACACCAAGCACACGCTAGGGACAATTTTAGGATCATCTTGTATCACCCCAGTCCCAAAGGCATCACATCCTAGTGAGCTGAATGACTTCCGGCCTGTTGCTCTGACGTCACATGTGATGAAGACCATGGAGCGGCTGCTGCTTCACCACCAGCGGGTACAGACCTATAAATACCTGGGACTGCAGCTGGATGATAAATTGGACTGGACTGGACTGCCAATACTGATGCTTTGTGTAAGAAAGGTTAGAGCCGACTATACTTCCTTAGAAGGTTGGCGTCCTTCAACATCTGCAATAAGATGCTGCAGATGTTCTACCAGACGGTTGTGGCGAGTGCCCTCTTCTACGCGGTGGTGTGCTGGGCAGGCAGCATAAAGAAGAAGGACATCTCACGCCTGGACAAACTTGTAAGGAAGGCAGGCTCTATTGTAGGAATGAAGCTGGACAGTTTAACATCTGTGGCAGAGCGACGGACGCTGAGCAAACTCCTGTCAATCATGAAGAATCCACTGCATCCACTGAACAGTGTCATCTCCAGGCAGAGGAGTAGCTAAACGCTAACATTATTTAAAGTTATTGTCTGCTTTTACATGCATTTTTATTACTCTTTAATTTAATATTATTTTTTGTATCAGTATACTGCTGCTGGATTATGTGAATTTCCCCTTGGGATTAATAAAGTATCTATCTAGGATCGCCAATGCACCTAACGTGCATGTCTTTGGACTGTGGGAGGAAACCCACTCAAACACGGGGAGAACATGCAAACTCCACGCAGGGTGGACCTGGGAAGTGAACCTGGGTCTCCTAACTGCGAGGCAGCAGCGCTACCCACTACACCACCGTGCCACCCGTCTCAGAGAATGGTGCCATAAATAGAAAAAAATGTTTAGTGAGCGGCCGTTCTGTGGATGAAAACATGTTGTTAATGGGAGAAGTCTGCTTTTCATGTTTAAGTTAACAGAAGAGCACTAATATTGAAATAATGGCTCCTTACAATCATATTGTGCAGAATAGAATTGCTAAAGGCCCAGCACACTGGACCTTAAAGCAAATGGGATGCAGCAGCAGAAGACTGTATAAAGGTTGTACTCCTGGAAAATGAGACTACAGTAGGCATGTCATCACCAGAAGCGGATGATAGAAGACCAGAAAAATATTGCCTAGTCTTATAAATGCAGGTGGTACGGTTCAAATTTGGCATTAACAGCATAAATCTGAGGATCTGTCCTGCTTTGTGTCATTTGCACAGCCTGGTGGTGATAGTGTAATGATGTGAGAAATGTTTTTTTGACAAAATCATTAAGCTTTTTAATGTAAACTGAGCATTTTTTTAATAACACAGCATGGCTCAGCATCATTGCTGACCATCCATTTAGCCTAGCCACTGTCAAGATAATGTGACAAGCACACATCATCTCAACCCAATTCCGGTATACTCCAGTGGTCTGCACTATTCCTTTACAAAAACCCAACATAACACCTTCATGATGAGGTGCAACAAGAGTATCTCATTAAGAATTTGTTACTGAAAAATCTACAGAAACCGCATGATGCTATTGAGAGAACATGACCTGATCTATAGACAAAAGGAGTGTGCTAGATATATGTAGATAAAAAACAGTCATTCTATGTATATCAAAATATTGGAATACACACATATCTCTCTGTTTATAAAAAAAAAGTTTTGGTTTTCTTTTCCTAAATTATGATGAAAGCCCTGATCTTCTGCCTGTTTTTGAAATCAGAGTCCATCACCAGATGTATCACCCATTCAAAATCATCAGCAAGGTATTTTAATATGACATTTAAAACAGAAAGATAGTTACTGTAAGAAGTGGGAAAAGAAATACAGTCTAAAAGACCCAAACATGCACTTACCTGAGTATTGACGTAGGTTAAGGGCCTAAGAGAGTGACGGGTTTGCAGCTGCCACCTCGCTGAGCAGCCCAGCATGTGAGGAGCTCAAGGTTCATTCTTGCATATCACTCAGGAGGGTCAGTCTGACTAAAGAATGATCCTTGGTCATTCAAGGAATGCAAGGAGGAGGAGGTGGAGGTGGAGGGGCAGAAAAAGCTGAAGAACTTTGCACAGACGGTTGGTAATTTTATTTTTCTGTAATAAAGAAGAAAACAGGCTGGACTTACTACAAAGCTCACTGTCTTCACTTAAGCCCAACTAGGGCAGATAAATTAGAAACAAAAACAAAATATTCAGTACTGTACTCCACATACCCTTTTAATATGCTTTACAAATAGAATTAAGGAATCTCTTACAACTTTAATTTTTAATCTGTTATGAGAAAATTAAGAAAAGGACATTACAGTAGGGACTCTTGCCAATTTACATTACATAACATATATTAAATTGCATACTATATAACACTAGTAACACTCCCAGATGTGCTTTGCAGGATAAACAAAAATACAATATAAGTTTACCGTCCTTTTTTACAGTGTACAACCAATTGACAAAATAAAAAAAAAAAACAGCTTCATCAAATTGCCTTAATAGGACATTCAGTCAGCACCAGACACCAGACCTGTTAAAATGTGCTAAATGTTTAGAAATGTATTGAAGGCATAGATCACCATTAACTGATGTTTGGATGTTGGTGGTAGAAAACACTGTCTCTAGAACTACTCCAGAATGAGTTAAGTCGTATAGACTTGGGCACCACGGCATATAGTAAACATCATTGCCATGCAGACCTACAAATATTAATTCACAGCTAGGGTCCTACAAATGGAGGCACTTGTTTTGGATTCTGCTATTACTTGAAAAGAATTGGTTCATCACCAAGGGAATTTCATCTTATTTTTTGGCTTCATATTGTTCTATAAGAGAATAAATCATTCCACATTAAATCAAAGCAAATTACATCAAATCTAGAACCTTTCACTGTGGCGCCCAAGCTCATAGACTTCTTGTGGTACATGACACACATATAGTCATACTCTTGCTCAGAAATGATAATTCACCAGACCATAAAAGTAATACTTGTTAACCATGCCACCTGAGAGTGGCAACACATTACATGTTGATCGGACAAATCTTTCAACTGAATTTGCTTGATTAAAATTCCTGCTCATATCAAATTGCAATTTGAAGTCCTTCAGTCCACAGTTGCTTATCTGTTTTTGATTATATCTCGAATCACTGCACAGATGTTATGGTTATATCCAAATGTGTCTCTAGATAATAATACCTTTCTTTCTAACTCACATGGTAAGAATCACCTATTAAATATCAGTCAAATGAGCAGTTTACATCACTGATGCTTCTGTCAAATGTGCCCCTACATCTTAACCCTCTCTCAGAGTCACTGAGGTCTTAATTTGGAGTCAGCCCAGGCACAATAATGAGCAAATTGGTCTGTCCATCATTTTCATAAGTAAACATGAGCATAAAGAGATACTTCAGTATAATTTGTATCCCTCAATTACTCACATTTTGCTTTTACTTTGTGACCTTTTTGGATGTTAACTTAACCCAAAGTTTTTTTTTTGGTTAGCCCAATTTACTAAACAGTTTGGAGTGGCAGGAGTGTCTTGTATGGACAGTTAAACCTCATTGCTGAAAAGACAACAATTAAAAAACAGGGAGAACAGGTGAGTCTTCAGTCTGGATTTGAGTGTTGATTATTATTGTTAATTATACTAATATGAAAATCTTCATTGGCACCACTAACAGGAGCACAACATGCTAAAACAACAAGCCTTGAGATCATTGGGGATAATAGTATTCATAATATTCATAAGGTAGATCATTTCTCAGTTTGGGTTCCCTATAGCTAAAGCTTCTGCCTCCTACACTGGGTGTTGCTTAGTCATTAAAATCTTAAGCCTTTGGGCAACAAAGATTTTGCTTCCTGAAAACTTTTTCTGTATCTTATGAATCACAAAAAATACTTTAAAATGTTCCTGTCTCATAGCTGTTTTATTGCAATTCCCTGTGTTTGTGATGTTCTTCCATAAGTATGCATATACAGTACAATAACTACAACTGGAACATCTGTGGTCATCAAAAAGTAATGGCACTGTTACTAGGAATGCAGCTCAGACAAACCAAATTCTGTGTCTTCATCTGCGAATGAGACAGCCACACTAAAGAGTCTCATTACATTTAAAATAACTGGTCACTCCATAACCATTTGGTTTCAGTGCAGAAAAATGTGGCACATAAACCACTTGTCACCTCAACAAAGATATTTTTGCTTTCTCTTCATATAAAGCCTGGTCTGATGAAACATTTCTTGGAAATGATGAAAGAAGGTGAAGGATTTGAATATATGAGACAGTGAGTGCAATGAAATGGACAGGTACTGGGGTTGCTGGAAAGAAGACTGGAAATGTCAGTGGCGGAGAGAGGAGAGAAAGAGGAGAATGGTATGGTGTGTTCAGGAGGAAGTAGACTGGCCAGTAGGGGTGGTGATAACTGATTGCTGATGAAAGACGCATATTCCTGTAAACTTTTTTGCTTTCCATCCATCCATCCATCCATCCTCTTCCACTTATCCGAGGTCAGGTCGCAGGGGCAGCAGCTTGAGCAGAGATGCCCAGACTTCCCTCTCCCCGGCCACTTCTTCTAGCTCTTCCGGAAGAATCCCGAGGCGTTCCCAGGCCAGCCGGGAGACATAGTCCCTCCAGCGTGTCCTGGGTCTTCCCCGGGGCCCCCTCCCAGTTGGACGTGCCCGGAGCACCTTGTCAGGGAGGCGTCCAGGAGGCATCCTGATCAGATGCCCGAGCCACCTCATCTGACTCCTCTCGATGAGGAGGAGCAGTGGCTCTACTCTGATCCCCTCCCGGATGACTGAGCTTCTCACCCTATCTTTAAGGGAAAGCCCAGACACCCTGTGGAGGAAACTCATTTTAGCTGCTTGTATTCGCGATCTCGTTCTTTCGGTCACTACCCATAGCTCATGACCATAGGTGAGGGTAGAAACGTAGATCGACTGGTAAATTGAGAGCTTTGCCTTACAGCTCAGCTCCTTTTTCACCACAACAGACCGATGCAGAGCCCGTGTCACTGTGGATACTGCACCGATCCACCTGTTGATCTCACACACCATTCTTCCCTCACTCATGGACAAGACCCTGAGATACTTGAACTCCTCCACTTGGGGCAGAATCTCGCTCCCAACCCTGAGAGGGCACTCCACCCTTTTCTGGCTGAGGACCATGGTCTCGGATTTGGAGGTGCTGATTCCCATCCCAACAGCTTCACACTCAGCTGCGAACCGATTCAGAGAGAGCTGAAGATCACGGCCTGATGAAGCAAACAGGACAACATTATCTGCAAAAAGCAGTGACCCAATCCTGAGTCCACCAAACCGGACCCCCTCAACACCCTGGCTACCCCTAGAAATTCTGTCCATAAAATTTATGAACAGAATCGGTGACAAAGGGCAGCCCTGGTGGAGTCCAACTCTCATTGGAAACGGGTTCGACTTACTGCCGGCAATGCGGACCAAGCTCTGACACCGGTTGCACTGGGACCGAACAGCTCTTATCAGGGGGTCCAATACCCCATACTCCTGGAACACCCCCCATAGGATTCCCCAAGGGACACGGTCGAACACCTTTTCCAAGTCCACAAAACACATGTACACTGGTTGGGCAAACTCCCATGCACCCTCCAGGACCCTGCTAAGGGTGTAGAGCTGGTCCACTGTTCCGCGACCAGAACGAAAACCACACTGTTCCTCCTGAATCCGAGGTTCGACTATCCGATGGACCCTCCTCCCCAGAACCCCCGAATAGACTTTTCCAGTGAGGCTGAGGAGTGTGATCCCTCTGTAGTTGGAACACACCCTCTGGTCCCCCTTCTTTTAGAGGGGGACCACCCCGGTCTGCCAATCCAGAGGCAATGTCCCCGATGTCCATGCGATGTTGCAGAGACGTGTCAACCTAGACAGTCCTACAACATCCAGAGCCTTGAGGAACTCATTCGCCCACGGTGCCCTGCCACCAAGCAGTTTTTTGACCACCTCGGCGACCTCAGTCCCAGAAATGGGAGAGCCCACCTCCGAGTCCACAGGCTCCACTTCCTCATTGGAAGGCATGTTAGTGGGATTGAGGAGGTCTTCAAAGTACTCCCCCCACCGACCCACAATATCCCGAATCGAGGTCAGCAGTGCACCATCCCCACCATATACAGTGTTGACACTGCACTGCTTCCCCCTCCTGAGACGCCTGATGGTGGACCAGAATCCCTCGAAGCCGTCCAAAAGTCATTCTCCATGGCCTCCCCAAACTCCTCCCATGCCCGAGTTTTTGCCTCAGCAACCACCGAGGCCGCATTCCACTTGGCCTGCCGGTACCAATTAGTTGCCTCCAGAGTCCCACAGGACAAAAGGGTCTGGTAGGACTCCTTCTTCAGCTTGACGACATCCCTCACCGCCGGTGTCCACCAACGGGTTCAGAGATTGCCGCCATGACAGGCACCGACCACCTTACGACCACAGCTCCAGTCAGCCGCCTCAACAATAGAGGCACAGAACATGGCCCATTCGGACTCGATGTCCCCCACCTCCCTCGGGACATGGTCGAAGTTCTGCCGGAGGTGTGAGTTGAAGCTACTTCTGACAGGGGACTCTGCTAGACGTTCCCCTCTCTTCACCCGAGTGTCCAAGACATGTGGCCGCAAGTCAGACGACATGACCACAAAGTCAATCATTGAACTGAGGCCTAGAGTGTCCTGGTGCCAAGTGCACATATGAACACCCTTATGCTTGAACATGCTCGGGTTCAGATTGGGGGGACCATTCCTCCCAATCGCGCCCTTCCAGTTCTCACTGTCATTGCCCACATGAGCATTGAAGTCTCCCAGCAGTACGAGGGAGTCCCCAGAAGGTATGCCCTCTAGCACACCCTCCAGGGACTCCAAAAAGGGTGGGTACTCTAAACTGCTGTTTGGCACATTCTCACAAACAACAGTTTTGACCCGTCCCCCCACTCGAAGGCGGAGGGAGGCTACCCTCTCATCCACCGGGGTAAACCCCAATGAACAGGCTACAAGTCGGGGGGCAATAAGTATGCCCACACCCGCTCGGCGCCTCTCACCGGTGGCAACTCCAGAGTGGTAGAGAGTCCAGTCCCTCTCAAGGAGATTGGTTCCAGAGTCCAAGCTGTGCATTGAGGTGAGCCCGACTATAGCTAGCCGGAACCTCTTGACCTTGCGCACTAGCTCAGGCTCCTTCCCCTTCAGAGAGGTGACATTCCACGTCCCAAGAGCCAGCTTCTGTAGCCGAGGATCGGACTGTCAAGGTCCCCGCCTTCAGCCACCGCCCAACTCACACTGCACCCAACCTCCTTGGCCCCTCCTACAGGTGGTGAACCCATGGGAAGGGGGACCCACATCGCCTCTTTGGGCTGTGCGCTCGCCATCGAGTCCCAGCTCCAGGCCTGGTTCCAGAGGGGGTCCCGGTGACCCACGTCCAGGCGAGGAAAAACGTCTTCCAAGGTTTTTGTTCTTCATAGGAGGTTTGGTTGAACCGCTCTTTGTCTCATCCCTCACCTAGGACCAGTTTGCCTTGGGTGACCCTACCAGGGGCATAAAGCCCCGGACAACAGAGCTCCTAGGATCATTGGGACACGCAAACCCCTCCACCACGATAAGGTGGTGATTCGAGGAGGAGTTTTTGCTAATTCATCAAAAATCAAGGATGTTAGGGGTGGAGGCAGTGAAAGGGTTGAGGAGAGATGTGAAAGTAGAGAACAAACTATGAGTATCAGAAGTGTTGCTAATCCTGTTTTAAAAGAAATTTACCTTAGTGTTGGTAGTAGAAGAAGAAAAGGACGATAGAAGAGATTGATAAATATCCGATTCTGCCTAGGCATTTGACTTCCTTCATTTTCTTTCAGTTGTTCTACAATAAGCTCTGTCTATAGACAGCATAGAGCTTCAGAAGGTCATGAGCAGGAAGGCATTTTCCAGCATCAAGGCTAGAAGACAGAGATATTTCCATGAATAACTGATGCCAAGGAAAGAAGGTGTCTGTGTTGGTCCACAAATCAAGCACATCATCAACGACAGGTGATTCAAAAATCTGCTAGCATGCCTGGAAGAGATTGTATAGAAGGCATTCAAGGATGTTGGGAATTTTCCAGGCAACTGCAGACCAGCAAGTTATGTTTAGCTGCTTGACAACATGCTTTAAGAAAACAAAACAAAGATGTTCAACATGTTGTTAAAGATTCATTTCCTGCATCCACAGTTGGACTTCTTCCCAACTAATCTTGGAGCAGTTAGTGATGAACATGGTGAAAAGTTTCACCGGGACATTGCAACAACAGAAAAGCGCTTTCAGGGCAAGTGGAATCCATCAGTGCTGGCCGGCTATTGTTGGACCGAGGTGTATAAGATGCTGAGTTTAAATGAAAATTGAGCTCAGTGTACTAGCATCATTAAACAATGAAAAATGCTAAATTCAATAAACATTAATTCCTGATTCTTCATATTGTTACATAATATAATGTAAAATTATATTTGTGTTTATCTTGAAGCTGTCTTTTATATTCACAAAAGTTTTTTTCTGGAAACAAAGTACACTATGATAACAATGCACTAAGTGCTGTTTGCAATATCCCACTATGGCACACAGTTGCTACTTTTGACTAACTTTGCAACAAAAGACGAGTCACTTAACTTTCCGGTACTTATGCTGTAGAAATATGGAAACTATTTGTTTCACTACCAGTGGGCGCTTGGACTTTTCCAGGGCCTTATTTGGCCACACATCCACCACATGCGGAAGAAGAATTTTGTTGGGCTCCTGGAGTCTTTCCAGGTGCCCTATATAAAGAGGCTAGTCCCACCATGAGATGGCCAAAATCAGGAGGAAGAGGACAAAGCCTTAGGAGGAGTGGAGGAAGAAGGACCGGCGGCAAGAAGGAACTGATTATTGTGTTGTTGGGTGATTGATGCACTGTCCTGTGGGGAGGAGGGTGAAACGCTCCTCAATTGTAAATAAACGGATGTTGTGTGACAAAATCTGTCTCCTGTCTGTCTGTGTCCGGGTTATGGAGGCTGTACATGCCCTGGTGGCTCGCAATGGCATCCCAGATGGGACTCCTGGCTGTCTGTTGGCAAGAGCCCCTTAAATAATTTTGTGTCCCAACCCAATACAGCAGCACAAGGCACACAGCAATGTGAAGGCACTCACCCGCAGCAGCAGCACAGCCACACGCACACACGCAGTTTGTCAGCGTCAGGCGCTGAAGCCGTGCTCAAAGAAAAGACCTGCAGAAACTCACAGAAGCACCGCTCCCTCCTAATGGGGAGGAAGAAGCCCAGGCAGAGTTTAAAACCAGCAGGAACCCACAGTGGCATAGCTAGGGGTGGGCAGAGGGGGGCATCATTTTTTGGGGGCAGCATTATTGTCCAAAGCGCTCAGTACAATTCATGTGTACGCAGCAGGGTTTGGAAAAATATCACTCATGAATGAAAAAAGTAAAATTCTCTGATTTTTATCCACAATTGCTTCAAAAATATTTTTTAAACTGTCCTTCTGTGACAGCATCAGACACAGCATTTGAAATTTATGATGCAATAACAAAAATAAACATAAATATTACACCGATAATAACTTCTAGGAAGATAAACAATTAATTTACTAATTTATAATTTCATTACATTATAAATCTGAATGCGTTCTTACTCTGAACAGAAAACATCCCCACCTATCACTTGTACACTACACTGGTTCTGGTTTTTGCAGCGTAATTATATTAAACTAATACTGAGAACATGGTTTATCAGTGCGTCTATACTATATTCTTGTCTAGTTGATGCTTATAAATAATTATATGTGAAAACTTATTGCTGTTTCCCTATATATGAATAAATCTATGTAAAATGTATCCTAATTTTTCTCTATATATCATTTTAATTTTCTATTTAAATAGTTTAACATATTCAGATATGTTGTAGGGTGGCAAATTGAAGCACTGCCTCGCCCCGAGCGGCACGATCTTTAGCTACGCCACTGGGAACCCAATCGCCTACTGCCAACAGGCAGCACCCAGATCGATGTAGCAGAAGAAGAGGCGCACCAGGAGATGCACACACCGGAAAGAAGAATCCAGGAGGTAGGTGTAAGACCAAGGGACCGATTGCCAAACCACGCCGAACCAAGGAGTGGCGACGGGGCAAACTTACAGGAAGATCTGCGCCCACTGCCCTCTAATGGACAACCGCCGGAGGAGGACTGCCTTGACTCTCACATACCCCTTGGTGGTCACTCTGAGGGAGGAGGGGGTGGTGGGGGGCATGCCCGGATGGAGCAGAGAGAAGTGAATGAAAAAATGGTCAGAAGTGTGTAGTGGAGTGACAGTTTTGTTAGTGGGTATACAAATCAGTTATGGAACAAGGTCCAGAAGTTTAACAGCTTTTTGAGTTGATGGGTGTGGAGCTGTGAAAAGCTGAAAGATGAAATAAGAGAAAGGAAGTCTGTAGAAGGAGGACTGCCCATACAGAAATTCATGCCCCATATGTAACATATTAGTGCCATCACTGCAGTATGTACATAATGATCTCAAGATGCAGGAGGAGGAGACGGTTAGACCTCCTTAAAACTGAGAAACAAAACATTCTTAGAAGGTAGGGCCTTTGGCCGCAGGTCAACAGCGTGAACTTTCCACCTGTAGGAATAATCAATGCATCAAGTTGAGCTTTCTGTACGCTTTGGACTGTTTCTGCATGTAATACTGGGGTTTTACTCTGAGACACTGGGGAATCTGGAGGAAACAAAATGTAGTTAAACTATAAACGTCACTAACAAATTGAAGTCAAGAAAGACACACTAAAGATCTAAACAAAAAAGATGTACACATTATCCTCCCTCCTGGATCTGCCCCTTCCTGCCTGGAACCCATATGACCAGAAGTTCAGCCATTTTCAGTCAGTTCAATTCTGAGCTCACATCTGAAAGGACATGAGCTGCAGCTTGTTGCATGCTTTTCCATTATTGCCTGATTTCAATTAAATGGGGTCACCAGGGTGGAGCCCCAACACTTTGACTTTTATTTGTCTCCTCTTTACAGTATGTACAGCACTTTATGGTTGTGAATGAGTCCCAGATTACAAAAAAATAAATGGCAGTGGTTAATAAGTGGGTGGCACGGGGGCGCAGTGGGTAGCACAGCTGCCTTATAGTTAGGAGACCCGGGTTCGCTTCCTGGGTCCTCCCTGCGTGGAGTTTGCATGTTCTCCCCGTGTCTGCGTGGGTTTCCTCCCACAGTCCAAAGACATGCAGTTTAGGTGGATTGGCGATTCTAAATTGGCCCTAGTGTGTGCTTGGTGTGTGGGTGTGTTTGTGTGTGTCCTGCCGTGGGTTGGCACCCTGCCCAGGATTGGTTCCTGCCTTGTGCCCTGTGTTGGCTGGGATTGGCTCCAGCAGACCCCCGTGACCCTGTGTTCGGATTCAGTGGGTTGGAAAATGGATGGATGGATGTAAGTAATGGAAGGGCTGAGGGGGCACCACTGAACTGTGCTTAGGGCACCAGTTAGCCTATATAGTCCGAACTTCATTTGCCCCACAGATTAATGACAGTAGCACAATACAAACAAAAGAAGACAAATTAAAACGCAGCAAATACAACAACACGAGCGATATCCCGGAGAGCTCGATAAACTTCCCGAAAGCTCTTCATTACACACACTAATTCCCAGGAGTGCGGCTAAATGCACCGAATGAAGTGATGTCTCCGGGATCACACTTAATGGCCACTTTAACTGCAGGAAAGGTTTTTAATTTTGCTTTTAACCTGTCATTGCGAATCTATCCAGAGCCACATCCTCCCTTCAGCATCTTTGGTCTTGAGCTTTGATGAAGATCCGGAAATTAACAAACTCTCTGGGGAAGGCACTGCACGCCCAGTCTATATGCCTGTCAGCTTTAAACGCTTACTTGCGCTGCTGAACGCCTGTACGCCATCGCTCCGCTTTTGCCTGAGACAAGCACAGTACGTATATGAATATGAGATTAACGGGCGGTAGCCAGGTGACGCAGTGGTGAGCGCTCCTGTCGAACATTTCGAGTTTTCCGTTTCTAACCTCTGCTGAGAACTCTTTGTCGAGTTTTATACTTACTTAAAGTTTTATCAGACTCTTATCAAACCTTGAAGCCTCACATTGGAGTTAACTGTCTGCCAGCTTGTCCCGTGTGGGTGTGTTTCTAGGTAACTGTCGGGGGCGGCTTCGAGTAATGCGCCCATGCTGCAGTTGTACCGAATTCAACCTGAATTTGATACAGTAAAACTGATCCGTAAGTTATGTAGTACTGAATATTTCTTAGTGTTAAGGACAGGCGACGTGCAACTGACGGGTTCTTAGGTATGTTTGATTAAATAATCGTATTCATTAATTATTAACATATTTACTTTAGCAGTTGCCTTAAAAATGAAAAATACACTTTTGAGTAAAAAAACAACCTTTCCTTATTGGAAATGTATTAACATAACATAATATTATGTTATGTATATTATTAACATAATGAGTCTGTTGGAGGGGATGTACAACAGCCCCCTCCATCACGCCCCCCCCCCCCGCCCTCAACCCTGACGATGGTTTTACAGTACCCACCTCGAATGGCTCATAAGGTTGAAATTATTTACAGAACGCATAGACACGATCGCAGACCTTTACACTGATTCTTATAATTTTTAGTTTTGGGATTGTAAACTGCGATGTAGGATTTTAAGCAAACTGCATATACTGTACCCCTAAAATGAACCTGTGGACTGTTCCACAGCTGAATGCTGCTTTGCTTTACTGGCGACTAGCATACTGCCCGTCTGTGACCCCATAAAAAAAAGGTTTAAAAATACGATGGATGAAAGGCTACATGCCGAATTGTTTAACTTCTTGAAATTGGGCTCATACATTCAGCTGCCACTATTCTTGCAACATGAAATGTCAGCAATGAAAATGGGAGGAATTCCTTTTTAAACTCAAGACAATACCATTCAAGACGTCAACTGATTGCCTCCATTCACAGAAGAACGGCATGAAGTAATACTAGAGTACAGTACGTGTAACGCTAACACCGGGCATGTGAGTGTGCCCTCCGACACCTTACGCCCAATGCTCCTGCCGTGGGCTGGCTGATGATCCGCCTCTGTCTCTGGTTCTACATTTTCTCATTTTTGCTGTTTGTTTTCTCCTTTTTTCCACAATAAGACACCCGCGTGATGCGCTTAAAACACGAATGTAAAACATCAGGCTAACTTTATCTGTCATTGCGACTCCAGACAGACGGCAGGACCGTCAGTTAGTTAACCGATAGGGACGGCACACCCGGGGAGGATGAATGGGCGGCCTAGGGGGTCGGGCGAGGCGGGCTCTGCCTGAGTTTTATTCGGTGCCAGCGGCTCGATTTGCCGGACATTTTTAATTTGCAGTTTCTCGGACTTTGAATTTGTATCACGGTCTTGTTTAATAGATCAGTGGACAGCGCTCTGTGTATCTGCAATGTGCTGTTTTATGAGTAGAGCTAAAATGAAAGTTTTGTTTTTATCCTTTTTGAACTTTACTTTTATCCTTTTGAGTTTAATATTTAACTGTTAAAACATTTGTTAGTCGTTTAAGTGTCTGTTGCTTTGTAGTTTTTCCCCTCCTTTGTCAGTTTTAAATGGAATCAATGTCATTTCATTTCCTTCAGTTTCTTTATTAATCGTAATTTTTAAACAATTATTTTGGGTAATTGGTTGGCCGATTAGGAAGCAGTTTGGCCGTTTTCCCAATCCCGAGGCCTGTAGGTTGGTCTTTAAGGGGGGATAAACGCAGACCCTCGTAAGCCCGAGCTGGATATAATGGGTGTCTTTACAATACAGAGCGTTATAAACCAGATGAAGAGTCCGAGCTGAGCCAGCAGCCCGCTGATATTACCTTACCGACTGAGTATGAGGTGTGATCACGCGTGGAAATACCTTCGTGCTTACAGGGACTTCGTTTTGCTCTCCCGTGAGGCGCTGGGCTGTGCAAATCGACGTTCAATGGAGAGGCAAATAAACGGGCGTAACGTTTGCCGAATGCGCGTCTCGCTGACTTAGCCTTATTGTGTTTATACGAATTATGCACGTTTTGAGATCTTTTTAGCTTTTTTGTGTTTCTAGCGCCTCCGCGTTCTCCCCAAAGTTTATCCTTCTGTACCCGAAAAACTCATGTAGGCCATGTTTGAACCATTTTAATAAAAGGTAAGCCAGTAGGGAGAAGAAGCTGTGTATGCCACATTAACCGACTCCCGGTGTTCACCCCGATGGGATTCGAGGGGTCAAAGTGATTCCTTTTCACAAAAATTAGAAAACAGTAAATTACATTTTAAGATATCTGAAATTCATTTTTAGATATCTCTAAATGTTAATTTGGCTTACCATTGGGATCCGTAGTGTAGGCATGTGTGTTTTCGTTTTATGCTGTTCCGAGTTTGCTGATCTCGAAGATGATAATATATATATATTTTTAAACGACTCTTTTCCGGTGATCCTAGCCCTCTAAAGGCCACCCCAGAAGGTTGGCAATGGCACATTTCAAACAAGTATATGGGGTATATTTATGGAATATTTCAAAATCAGTGATTATGAATATGATATCATTTTTGATCCTTCAGTAATCTAGCCCGCTAGAGACCTCTATCAGAGGGTGAAGGGAGACACATTTCTATTATAATTGACTTTAATCATTTAAACTGACGCACACATTTGAAAAATATGGCGCAACTGCACATTTATGTACTTCTACCGTGTCACACCCCGAATTGGCGTCGTACGCTACATTTTAACTTGATTACCCTTATTATCCGATTTAAGACTTTCTGTTTACTTTGCTTTGTAATTTAAAAAAATACATCCAGTGTTCTCCTAACAAAACAAAGCAGTAACCAGAATAAAGATCGCAAAATACTGGCCTAGTCCACACATCACGCATTGGCGGCAAGGTTGGCTCTGGGTGGGCAAAATCGAAGGCCTCTCCGAAGCCAAGCAGGCCTGAGCTCGAGTCACCATCGACCTAACCTGAACGTGCTCGGACCTGCGGACGCCACTGGGCGCAAGGCGTGAAATGGCAATAAACGGGAAGGCAGCCCATCAGAGGGCAGTTACAGTGGATTGATTAACCAAGCAAACGTCTATTCAGACACGGGAAGAACATGTAAAATATTTCTTTATAAAGAGAATAAGCGTGCGGAAGGAGTGATCGTAAGTGACAAGCAGGACTGAACTCCCGTTCCTCCCGTCAATCCGTAAATCTCTGTCGTTGTATACACGAGACGCACACTTTATGTTGCCTATAATTAAAAAGCTTTTGTTGCAGACGGAAGAAAACGGCTGAAAATGACACTGCTATAAGTTGGGCTGTTCAAGTTTTGTTGTAAGAATGAATGAAGCTTGAGACCAATTCTGCAATGCTGTGGATCTGCTATATGTTGTGATTTCACCATCGATTCTGCTTTTATTCGGGGGCTTTAGGTGGGATCTGCTTCGGCAAGATCGGGGAACAGTTCGTCTCTGATTTCGTTTGTTAATTTTTATTACGCACAACTCGCTCTGTACAACCTGCAGCTAACCACCTGTGCATCAAATGTCGGGACTGTCGCGGACTTGCTGTTCATTCTTCTTATTTTAAATGTTATAGCTTTTATTATAAAACGGGTAATTAACGATAACCATCCGGTCATAAGTTCCATTAACGACATCTTCTAAGTAGATTAAGCTGCATCATAATTGAAGTCGGGGTGGGGAGAAGGGAGGCAAGTGAGTCTGAGCTGACGTCTGCGACCGACGGCCGAGCGGGTGGGTGGAGGTGGGATGAGATCGACAGAGAAATGCTTAGACAAACGAAAGCGAGACAAATCAGGAGCCGCCGTCTCAGTGCTCTCGTGCAGTTTAAGCCCCGCTCCCCATCCGCCTTCTCGGTCCTCCTTCTTTCCGTTGTCACTCCGGTTCACGGCTGCTCGGTCTGCCTTTACCTGACTGAATGCTGGCTGTCCCTGAGCGCCCCTGACTTGCTGGCGCCTACGTGAAGGATGCTGTGAAAAAAAACTTCAGCTCGTTTTGGACACTGGGATCCATGGAGCACTTCCTACGGAGGAAGCGTGTGTTCAAGACTTTACTGAGCTTGGCAGTAGCCTTCGGCACCCTGGTGATGATCCCGAAATACGTCGATTTGGAAAAGAGGGTCAAGCAGGGACTAACCCTTCGGAGCCCCGAGTGGAGATGGCCAGAATCCGCTTTAGTGAACGGCGTCCCGACTGTCAAGACTGGCACCGGCAAAAACGTTTCTTTCCAGGAGCCTCCCGAGGAAGGTCCATTCGAGGCTGCTGGATACAGTGGGGCTCCGGTGGACTGGGATGTTCGCGGTGTGGACTGCAGCCCCAACCCGGCAGTAGTGCAGATGAAGTGGTTCTTAAAGCTGGATCAGCACTTTCAGCAGTTTGTCCTCTACAGACACTGCAAATACTACCCGATGCTCATTAACCACCCAGAGAAGTGCAGAGGGGACATCCACCTCTTGATGGTGATAAAGTCCGTCATTGAACACCATGACCGTCGAGAGGCAGTTCGCCAGACTTGGGGTAAAGAAAGAAATATTGGGGATAAAAAAATAAAGACTCTGTTTCTGCTTGGGACACCATCATTGGACAATGATGCAAAAAATCTCCAAAAGCTTATTGAGTTTGAGGACAGACTCTATGGGGACATCCTACAGTGGGATTTTATGGATACGTTTTTCAACCTCACGCTCAAGGAGGTGAACTTTCTCAAGTGGTTTCACATCTATTGTCCTAGAACTCAGTTTATCTTCAAAGGAGATGACGATGTCTTTGTGAACCCAGATAACCTTCTGGAGTTATTAAGTTTTAGGCGGGACAGCCCTGGGATGCACAGCCTGTTTGTTGGAGACACCATTCACAGAGCCATTCCCATTCGAAACAGAAAGAGTAAATATTTCATACCTAGGGAGCTGTATGATAAACCATACCCACCGTATGTTGGCGGAGGGGGCTTCCTTATGTCAGGAGCACTGGCTCAGAGACTGTTTATTGCTTCTGCTGATGTGGTGCTTTACCCTATCGATGATGTGTTTTTGGGCATGTGCCTTCAGAAAGTGAAAGTCACTCCAGAGAAGCACCCTGGGTTCCGGACATTTGGAATAATGAAACATAAAGCCAGCCCCATGAATAATGACCCTTGTTTTTATAAACACCTGTTGGTGATCCATAAGCTGAACCCAGAGGAGCTTCTTCACATGTGGAATTCCATTCACGATGCAAACCTAATTTGTGCCAAAAAAAGTGTTTTACTGTGAAAAAGGATGCTGTGATGTGTCATTAAATAAAGATGTCAGGATTTCATTTCCATCACCACTTAAAGAACCTTTGACCTGGTAATGTATGCTGCATATGAGGGTGGGTGGCAGACAGAAAACAAACCTGGGGACACTTCTGAGGGCTCGCAGACCCCGTTGTTTGGGTCAGTAGTTACTGGTTGCAGTTTACTCCTGGATGGCTGACAATACAAAATGTAAATTTTGACAACTGTTTTATTTTTGTTTAAATATGGATGCTATCATTTAGATGTACAAAATATTTATTAACTTTTATGATTCAGTTTGAAGTTATGATACTCCATAAATGCCAATAGTGGAGAGCGGAGTGAAATCCCTTTTAAAATAAACAGAGAAAAAGATTCTGAAAGAAAGTTTCATTGTACCTTTCTCAGGAGGTTTTTTGTTATACAGTACTCTGTCTGGTGGCACAGTGGCATTGGTGCTCTTATGCCCCCTGGACTAAAGTTCAGCTCCTTGACACCATCTGTGCAGCCCACTTGTCCGCCCTCACTCCAGAGACAAGCATCGCATTATAACTGGTGACTTGCAATTGGTCGGGCATGAGTGTCTGTGGGGGGCACAGCGGTAATCTGGACCTGTGCCATGCCAGCTTTCTGTCTGTGTGCCCGTTATGTTAATTGATGATTGTGAGAAAGTGGGTGCCGCCCTGTTGCCTTACACGTGATGCTGCCAGGACAGACTCTTCCACTTTGATGATTTTGTAATAGAAGAACAAGGCTTCCAAAATGAATGGCTGTCTGACATGTATCGGGGTATTAAGTCAGATGCACTTTATTACATTTAAGAAAATCCAGGTTCACGAAAAACAACCTGAGCAGCTAGCAGAGGTTATCAACATGTAGAAACAAAAAGAAAGCGTAGGCACCGCTTAGGTATTTCTTTGACAGAATTAACATGACATTCAGAGTGTTACTAGCATCTGAAAAAAAGATGGGTGTCCAAAGTAACGTGGCAGCCACCCTGGCACCTCATTCACCTCTTGCAGCAACCCAATAATTTCATCCTTCCTTACAGAAAGTTAGCACAATCAGTGTTTAGAATTAGAGGTTGCTGTTTGTCACCTCTGCGGTGGGCTGGCACCCTGCCCGGGTTTGTTCCCTGCCTTGCGCCCTGTGTTGGCTGGGATTGGCTCCAGCAGACCCCCATGACCCTGTAGTTAGGATATAGCGGGGTGGATAATGGATGGATGGATGTTTGTCACCTTGTAAATGTCGAGCTGTTAGGGATTTCCCACCTTATTTTATTATTACTTAAAAATATCCAACCATTTCCTAATGCCACTCTTTCTTGGGCAGAGTCAAAAGACGTCAATTCCAGAGGCAACAAATGAAAAGCCAGCACCAGCCTTAAATGGGATGCCAGTCCGTTACATGGTCTATTAGCAGTCTCACTTGTTCTCACCTACACTGGGACCATCAGTCGTGACATATTGACTGAAAATTATGTCTTTGGCCTGTGGGATCCACTTTGGTTAGCAGAAAAACACGGGGAGAGCGCACATTGAAGGCAAGGAAATACAAGTTCCAGCACAGTCGGGTCAAGCGGCCCATGGTGCCAGCAGTGTATCTGCTCATAGTGGGTGTGGGGGTGTGTGTCTTTGTCATTAGAAGTCACTTTAAAGGGACAAAATAAAATATTTTATCATTTTCAATTCACTGCAGGCCCTCCATGGTTGTAAATTTCAGTAGGTGCAGCAGAGCCACTCATTGGAAACGAGCCCATTCTGCAGTTTATGTTCTGTTTTCTCATTTATTCTTTATTGAAAAAAACAATTAGCCAGATGTCCTAGTGGTATGTTAAATGGTGCAGAAAATAAATAAAATAATCTGCACTGAGAGAAAGCCAATCCACCTTTAGTAAACATCAAGAGTGCCCGCAGTTTTGGTAGTAATGAAAATCTATGAACAGGGCTGAACTTTAATTGAAAGATATATAATAAGGAGTGGTTGAGGAGATTACTCCATCAGTCCGTCAGCACATCTGTTCTGTTTCATTGTGAGCGGCAGTATAAAAAGGAGCTGCGCGGGGCTGTGGGGGTGCACTGTTACTGAATGGACTCTTTATTATGAGCCTGAGAATATCCTGCTGCACAGAAGGCAGCCGGGAATCAGGAAGACGGATCTCCTCACCACCGCCAAGTCTAAATCTCTTCAAAAAGGGCTCAGCAGGTGGAGAGGGCCACTCAGGTCTGCTTGTACTCCTATGTCGGATATCCACGCCTTTTATAAGAAAACGAAAAGCTTTATAGATATTTGAGGTATATGACTAAAACGCTCCAACTGAGGAAATGTGAAATTGATGAACAAACCCAAACCCACACCCCACATCCCTGCATAGTGCAGACCATCACTGTTCAAGCTCCTATTGCAGTTCATGAGACGGACAAGAAACAGGAGAATTCGTAACTTACAGTACTTGTGTGTAGTTTGTTTGGATTCAGATCATGAAACCCGTCCCTTCAGATGACCATTCACCTTCCTCAAAGAAATATTGAGATTTATAAATATGGTGAAAATATTTCTGTGTTTACAAAAAGCATGTAATCTCACAGCCTTGAAATAGTAAGAGAAAATCCTGTGGACTAGCAAATCCTTTTGCTCCCAGGTTAAGAGAACCATGTTAGGAAAGAAAGCGGATTATGTGGATACGATTTGTTTCTGTATGAATCAGAATCTTCATTTTCAGGCTCATAATTAGAGTACTAGGGTGTTGTACCGTGTTAGCCATTATGAATGTAGTGAGAAGTCAAGCAAAGCAACACTTTTTATTGGCTAACTAAAAAGATTACAATATGCAAGCTTTGCTGTTTCTTTTTCTAAAGTTTCAGATTTAGGTGTATTTGGAATTAATGAACTGTAAGGCGTCTTCTAAAACCCTGGCATGATGATCTGAGCAACTGCAGCTAACCAAAGGCCGTATTTGAGTTCCCATTGGTCCTGCTGTTTTTGCCTTTGACATTCACCTTAAGAGGCGTGCAACTCAGCAGAATATATTTTTATTTGTTTTTGACCTTGATCAAGAAAAAAAGTAATTACAGAAAGTGGATGGACGTTTTATTTTCCTTTCCTACACTAAAGTCGTCAAAGTATTGAAAGGGTAATGTGAGCAGAGTGACTTCCCTAAGGCGGACGGGAGTGTTTCTCATTCTAACTGTTTCGGTGCCATGGCATCTGTCATTACCTTGAATTATTAAATCTATTCACGCCATACACCCAGTCATTCTTGTATCCTTCGTGTATAAAGAAAATTGGCAGCTAGCACTTCAGAGTCCATTTTTTTTCTCCTGGAATGGCACATTTCCTCTTCTGCTCAGACCTAGGACTGAGCTGTGTTGTTTTCACTCTGGTTAATTTCAGCAATGTGTAATATGCTGACAACATGAAACTGCCAAGAATGACTGCCTTCACTTGTGAATTGGTGGGCTGTATGTGAACTCAGTAACAGACTGTTCAGAGGGCTCTCTCATCTCATTCCAATATCAGCAGGCCATGGACTGTTACACATTACGGTGAGGTGGGACAAACATTTAACCCTTACAATGTCTTCGAATGCTGACTCAGTGCTGTGCCTTGCAGGTCTTACTGACACCTCTTTTTAGGGGTCTGGGTGGTGGATTATTAAGCAGAAACCTAAAGAAATATCTTTAATTCTAGTACAGGTTATCCTACATTTTAGAACGGATATTATGGGCTGCAAACAAAGACAGTAAAATCCCCTCAAGTATATATATGGTCAGTCAAAATTAACCTGAAGACATGCCAATGTTCAAAATGTGTAGAACCTAGAAACATCCATCCATCCATCCATTTTCCAACCCACTATATCCTAACTACAGGGTCACGGGGGTCTGCTGGAGCCAATCCCAGCCAACACAGGGCACAAGGCAGGAAACAATCCCAGGCAGGGTGCCAGCCCACCGCAGACCTAGAAACATGTGACATTTATTAAAGGTCTTAACATTTCGGAGCTCAAAAGGTGACATTTAGGATGGTTTTATGAGTTGTGAACAAGCAGACTGCCTTAACTCTTTCAGGGCTGATGTCGACTTTTGTCAAAATTCAGAGGTAGAGGACGGTAATCAGCTGTAAACTGCGACAAAACTCACCCTTATGTTTAAGTTTGACTCTCTTTGCTAGAAGGAAAGTTAAGCAGCTTTGTTTATTTGGACTCGATTCCCTGCATGAGTAGCAAACAACCTCTAAAATGGCAAGAGATTAAATACTTCATGGATGTTTTACATATGATCGCTGAATCGAACTCTGACTTGTTGGGACTTGGAATTTGATGCAAGTGATCAGGAGATGGACATTGAAAACAAAGCATCAGCTGATCAGTCCCCAGTTGATCGTGGTGTTGAACACGTTTGTGTGGCTGATACACCAACGGCAGCGTTCGCCTGGGAGGATCACCACTTATGATGACAAGAGGTACAAACCATATTGCGTCACACTGAGACTGTCACCGCC
Source organism: Polypterus bichir lapradei (assembly GCA_026402145.1). Lineage (NCBI taxonomy): Eukaryota > Metazoa > Chordata > Cladistia > Polypteriformes > Polypteridae > Polypterus > Polypterus bichir. The sequence goes on along the minus strand of JANRMT010062815.1, from coordinate 16,156,964 downwards.
ACCCATCTACTGTGACAATCAACCAGGCAGCCAGCCCACCGTGCATTCCTGCTGGCCATGGAGGTGCCCCCGTGCAGCCACCGCCGCCAGAGTTGCTCAACATACGCCAATAGCAGCCACAGCACGTAGCAACAGACGTTTTATGTTGATTTATGTGTGGAACCATTGCTTTGTGTGCTTTTCAGAAAACTTACGTTTTTTGGAAAAATTATTCAGCCCTCAAAGAGTTAAATGCACTGTAAAGGCCATTGAAGTCAACGGTGGATCAAAACTGACCTGAAAGACATGGCAAGGTAAAAAATATTAGACGTTGTACAAATTATAGGAGGTTTCAGGTTTTTACTGTTTATTCACTGGGGCGGTGGGATATGTAGGAAAAGTCAGACATGTTCATCCTGAACATTTGTGTGCTTTTGCTGACTTAGACAGGTGGATAAATAGCTTAAATATTACTTATTTAATTTCAAATTTCATGTTCTATCCATTTTTTGGACCTGCTCATGTCAGCTCCAGGTCATAGCAGGTATCAGCATCCCTGGAAGGTGCACATGTTCTCCAGAAATTTCCCAGCTTTCATAGTTCAACTGCAGGATCATGGGAAGTTGCATGGCAGGAACCAGTCCTTGTAGTGTAGACCCCTTGCACACCCCCACACTCGTTAATGCCAGCCCACTTCAGAGTCGTCAGTCAACCAAAAGTCAACATCATTGGGTGACTTGATTAAAACTCAGCCACCACATTGTCACAGACCACCGGTGAGAGACAGCAGTCTGCTAGTAGTTCATAAGTGGGTGATGCCAAGGGGTACCCCAGAAAAAAAAAAAAGAATGATCTATAAAAAAGATTTTATTAAGGTCACAGTTCAAATCCACAAGTAAGAAGATTCAAAATGGTTACAAAAAAAAAGTAATTCAGACAAAACTGAATAAATAATTAAACATAAAATAGTCATGAAAACTATGTACAAAAACATGGCAAGCACAATGTAAGTTTGAAAAATGATTCTAGCTGCAAAAGCACAAGACTAAAGAAAGAAAATATGAAAATATGATGGCAGCAGTAAATAAAAGCTGTACACCTTATGCTAGATACACACTTAATCATCACAGTCTAACCCCAAATCAGTTAAGCTTCAGTGATATCAGTGTGTCCAGTTATGAAGCCTAAGTGATTCTGAATCAGCTTCACCAGCATCAGTGCACATGGAAGTGACAACTGGTACACTGGAGAGGCAACAGCAAGACGACCCCCAAAGAGGGAATGGATTTGCAGGTGGTGGGCACAGACAATCTCTCTCTCCTTATCCTTTTGGACTGATTCTTCTCTAGTTTTGCTTTTTGCTAGTGTCCTTGTCACAACTGGTAGCATGGGGTGGTACCTGCAGCTGATTCAGGTTGCACAGTTAGTCCAGCTCTTCCAGGGTGGTGCATCCATATGTGTTGTTGCAATAAGGTTAGTTGTGTATCCCAGAACAGTCTCAAGAACATGGAAGAAATACCAGGAGATGGGCCATTACATGAGAAAAGCTGGTCAGGGTCATAGAAGGGCATCAACCCAGCAGCATGACCTGTATCTGCTCCTTCATGCGAGGAGAAACAGAAGGAGTACTGCCAGAGCCCTACAAAATGAGCTCCATTTGGCTACTGGTGTGCACGTTTCTGACCAAACTGTCAGATACAGACTCCTTTAGGGTGGCATGAGGGCCCAATGTCCTCTAGTGGCACCCGAACAATATTGGCATCTCTGCCATTGCCACTCTGTTCTCTTCACAAATGAGAGCAGGTTTACACTGAGTACATGTGATGGATGTGAAAGAGTCTGTAGAAGCCCTGGTGAACGTTATACAACCTGCAACATCATCCAGCATGACTGGTTTGGCAGTGGGTTAATGATAGCCTGGGCAGTCACATTCGTGAAAGGTCACACAGAACTCCACGTGCTAGGCAACAGTACCCTGATTGCTGTTAGGTACTAGGATAAAATCCTCAGAGCCATTGTCAGGCCTTATCCTGGTGCAGGGGCCCTGTGTTCCTCCTGGTGCAGGACAGTACCAGAGCTCATGTGGCCAGAGTGTGTAGGCAGTTCCTGGATGACAAAGGCATTGATGCCATTGACTGGCCCGCACATTCACCAAGAAGTGCCACAGACTGAATGAATGCATGGTTTTTACAGATGGTCTCTCTGTTGCTTATGCACTTGCTAATCCTTAGCAAAGTTTGGGCTCATTGTCCCCTCGTCAAACTGCAATGCAGATAAGTCTTCCACCCTTCTAGTCCAGCACTCTAGCTTTTATTGTGGCCACACCCTAGGCTACAAAGAGAAGAAGTTACAGCCACGCCAAGCAGTGAGCGATTTGGGGATGTCAATGTTTTTTAAAAGAGTCAACAGCCATGGACACCGTGAGAAGGTCTTTAAAATCACAATGCTTATTGGCAACTTCAAATCTGGTGATTTCAATAGTTTCTAGGACCCCATGCTTTTTACAGCACAGGCTTACACAGCTAGTTACTGTATAAAGATGATGCTAATCTTTTGCTCACCAGGGACGGAGTGGTGGCTCTGAGGCTAAGGATCTGCGCTGGTATCCTGAAGGTTGCCGGTTTGAATCCCCATCACTGCCAAAGGAGATCCTACTTTTGCTCTGCTTGAGCAAGGCCCTTAACCTTCAATTGCTCCAGGGGCACTGTACAATGGCTGACCCTGCGCTCTGACCCCAAGGGGTATGCGAAAACTAACAAATTCCTAATACAAGAAATTGTATAAGGCAAAATAAAGAACAAAAAAAAAAATAAATAAAAATAGTTTGTGATAACACACAGAAGTATGCACCTGCAAAGGTGCAAACAAAAGGGTGCTGAGACAAATGCATATGGGAAACATGTATGCTGGTAATGGAATTTGATTGTAAACTTACAAAAATGACAAAAAAGTCTTGTCACAATGTGCCTGCTGCTTTTTAAGAACTTGTGAATATGCTCCCTTCAGAGATAGGCTTATAAAGACACTCAGGTTAAGATATGCCCAGCTTAATCAACGCCTGCAACATGTACTACTGACATGTCGAAGGGTGGTATTGTAGTGTCACGGCTGTGTTGTTACGCCATTTCATTAACTTCAATTTTGGCATGATTAATGTGTGGTCTTGAATCAAAATGCAATACACTTGGAGCAGCTGCTAAATGAAATGCAATACGTTATGTCACACGATCAATGGACATGAATTAAAATGCAATACACTTTTGTAATCCGACTTGAATATTGTGTGCTGTAGTAAAAAGCAATTGATTGTTTGGTCGATATGTTTTTAATTATGACACAATAAAACAAAGCCAAATTTAAATGGACCTTGTGCGTATGCATTGTATTGCAATAAAGTTAACACAGATTGGATTTGAGTTTGGCACAAATAATCTTTGGGTGGCACGGCGGCACAGTGGTAGCGCTGCTGCCTCACAGTAAGGAGACCTGGGTTCGCTTGGAGTTTGCATGTTCTCTCCGTGTCTGCGTGGGTTTCCTCCCAAAGTCCAAAGACATGCAGGTTAGGTGCATTGGCGATCCTAACTTGTCCCTAGTGTGTGCTTGGTGTGTGTGTTTCCTGCCCGGGGTTTGTTCCTGCCTTGTGCCCTGTGTTGGCTGGGATTGGCTCCAGCAGACCCCTGTGACCCTGTGTTAGGATATAGCAGGTTGGACAATGACTGACTGACTGGCAAATAATCTTCCGTGTGTGTGTGTGTGTGTGTGGTTTGGGGGTGCATTTGTTGCTGGACATTCATATCATATTCACATCACTTAGTACAGCAAACAACACCAGCGTTCTCCTTAAATTCTTTCCCCATCAAATAATCCTGTGCTTCTGTTGTTCTCATTTTCTGATTGTGTAGTACAGTGTGCTTACACATATCTGTTTAGTAATTATACTTTCAGTTTCAGCTGTATATTCTGATCATGGAATGTAAGGAATTTTTGAAACATTTATAGTGCATTTATTCATAAATTGCTACTGTGCACTCTTTTATTTTTTAACGTATTTAGGAGATGCTGTTCGTATTTGCAATCCTTCCATGTGTTCTTTTGCTTTGCTTCTCATCCATCCATCCATCCTCTTCTGCTTATTAGAGATCGGGTCGCGGGGGCAGCAGCTTGAGCAGAGTTACCCAGACTTCCCTTTCTCCGGCCACTTCTTCTAGCTCTTCCATGGGAATCCCGAGGCATTCCCAGGCCAGCCAAGAGACATAGTCCCTCCGGCGTGTCCTGGGTCTTCCCCGGGGCCTCCTCCCAGTTAGACATGCCCGGAACACCTCACCAGGGAGGCATCCAGGTTGCTTTGCTTCTTTTTATTGTTATTCATTTCCCTCGGTTGCTATATTTTTGTTGCATTTCCTAGCTTTTAACTCCAGTTCTGTTGCTGCTGTTTGTTTTTTATTTATATTTCTAGTGTTTTTAATTACTGGAATTTGCTGGATTTTCCAGTTGTAGCTTATTTGTTATTACACCTTCCGGCAGAAAAAGGCGGTGAATCGAAAGTTTTAGCAGATTCTGCTCTGAGGTTTGCAACATTTTATTATTGTGATTTCTGTATTTAGTCTTTATTAATAAATACATATGCAAATAAACAAAAGTATTATGAAATGTGTCAACAAAAAATAAAAATAAGGTGATAATGTGAGCATAAGTAATTAAATGTGCCATGAAAAAATGTTTTTTTAATTATTTTTTCATTCATTAGCATTGGTGTTGTACTTCCACATGTTCCATCATAGCCATACAGATGACAAACAAATTGTGGTTAATCTTACTGTCGAAGCAGTCGATGAAATCTCATCCATTATTTTAAAGAAAAATTCCATAACACCATCAAGTGTAGCATTTATAAGCAGATATTATGTGACCTAAGTGGATGATAAATTCAGTGCTTTTTGTTTTAAAGCAGCTGCTTTATGCAGTCATTCTGGCTAAACTTTTCTTGCAGCTGTGTCCACCACGAACGTGCGCAGTCACGAACTTTGGGCATGCGCTTTGTTTACATTGGGAAGCAAGTGACTAAAAGGTATGTGGAAAGATGGAGAAGGGTCTAGCTGTAGCCTGCAATACGTATGACATAAGATAGGTAATGCCAACAACATCAGTCACGAAACGCCGTTTGAGTCAGATAACCTTCCCATAACCCTAATCTTAACCATAGTGTATCGGGGCCCTAATGTTAACCATAGTGTAAGGTGATGGGTGTTTTGAGACTGACATTGAGGGCATTTCGTAATGTTGGGGCATTACATGACTGACCTCATAGGTACTGCGATCTGCAATTACACTGTGTTGGGAAAGATGTGACTGGGAGCATCTCCTCTACCAACGATTCACCAATCAAAAGACAGTACTCGCTAGAGCCCACCCTCTCAACTCTGACAGGTGAAAATGACAGTTTCATTTCAAGCCATGTTTCATGTTGCATGCAGTGTCACTGAAATAAATGGTAAAATAATTAAATACACACAGAAATAAGCAACATAAAAAATTCATGGCATGTTTAATTTAAATTTAATTGTGTTTGTATTAATTATTGCCACATTTCATAATACTGTAATGCCAGACCTCTGAGGAAACCACACAGGTGATGTCCGTACAGCAACTGAGGAAGGGGTGGAGCTGTGACCGATGAGTGGCATGAAAAGGGACCAGGACAGCTTCCTGGGGTCGACCTACGCAAATGGTACTGCACTACATAGGCTTTTGAATACTGGTGGTGGCATCTCCCATGGCCGTATAACGGGAGTTCAAGATGGTGAAGTAGAATCCAGTGGGGCATACAATAAAGAAAGCATTCAACAATTACTGATGTCTCTTCAGCAGTCTTCCTTGCCATTGGGTCATTACAATACATTTACTTGAATATTTTTTTTTTCATTTTTGTCTGAAATCATCCTCCATACTGAAGATGCTGCGAGACTAAGGGCCAGTTTATACTTCATGCTCAGAATACGTAGGTGCACACATCAAGTTGCCGTGCGTTCCCACTGTTCTGTTGATGTGGCCTCTGAGCATATCCTGAGAAAATGACTTGATACGTGCGTGTGTTGCAGTACTAGCAAAAAGTCGGGGGGCGCCGTGTGATTAAAGTCGGAATGTCACATCAGTCTCTGTTTACTATCTACATGTGACAGAAAACCGTTTTGAGGATCCTCTAGGTGCGTGCTTCGATGTTTGATGAATGGTTTGATGTGATTAAGCAAAATGCTGACATACAAATGCATTCTTGGTGCTTTTATATTTAAGCGTTGCATATTCCCCAATGTAGTGACACAATACATTTCAAAAGTCTCACGTACCATCTTCTGTGCCATCTTTTTTTTTTTTTGCACCTTCACAACAGCTTCAGAATGTACGGCAGCGTATTTGAGCTACAGAGAAAAAAAATAAGGACACAGTGAAAAGGTCTGTTTTATGATTAAAGTGGAAATCTCGGCTTTAGATTCATACTTGATATCACTTTCATGATGAAATGCATTAAAGTATGTACATTGCATTTTACAGATAAGTCGTTAACTTCATTTAAATAATGAATACTGTTAATAATTACACATGTGGGGGTGGCACGGGGCAGAGCGGTAGCTTCGCAGTAGGAAGTCACGTCCCTTGTGTTCCCTGACTGAAGTTTGCATGTTTTCCTGGTGGGTTTCCGCAGTGTGCTCCGGTTTCCTTCCAAAGACATGAAGTTTTGGGGATTTGGTGACGCTAAAATGACGCTAGTATGTGTGTGCTTGTGTTCACTTTGCAATGAGCTGTTGCCCCGTCCAGGGATTTTGTTTTTTTCTCGTACCCGATGCTTGCTGGAATGGGTGCATCCCTGGATTGATGGATGTAACCATTAAACACCTTTTTCAGAGATATTGTGGTAAGGTGTCCTTGGAATTTAATGGATGTTTCAGGCAATTCACAACACAGTGAAGCCAAACTTTTTCTCACCGTGATAATATCTCGCACTGCCACCTGGTGGAATCTTCCAGATTTACATAAAGTATGCAAGCAAGTATAAACAGTACACCGCTTGTGTAGCAGTAGCGCCCGCTTGAAGTATAAACCCAGCCTTAGACTGTGGATGAGGAGAACGAGAGAGACTGAAAATATAAGACACCATTTTGGTCATCATTTGATGTTTTTACTGCAGCTACTTTGAAAGGCTGGCATCAGTATCGTGTTTAGCGCAACTCTGGTTTGGTCCATCTATGCTGGCCACACTTTGCTTCCCAAAAAGAGACAAGGCAGCAAAAATGGGCAGAAGTCAGCATTGTGAATTACGGGATGACAACTGGTCTATAATATGCAATAAAACTCCAAAAATACTATTGGTTTGCATATAAACAAAGTCATTTAAATAATTAAAATGTCTTGTGTATTAAAAATCCAATCATAATTGTTCCACCAATTTTTGCTACTTTGCTACTTTTACTACCCTAATTTTGCTGCTATGGGTGTCAAAATCAGGGGAATAAAAATGTGAGATCTGCGTTATAGCACATTTTAGTGCATCAAGGACAAAAACAAAAGTGTGTAGAGAGAGAATTAAAATTAGAAAAACAAGAGAAAATAGGTTGGAAGTGGATAGTTGGAGTCAGTACTGGCGAAAGACACTTTAAAATGATGTTTGTGATCTAATTTCTATGTTTAAATACTTTCTGTTTTAAGTTTGGCGGCAGTGGCAGATTAAGTGTTTGTGTCACATTTGCTTGTTGCATTTTTCTACCCAGGGTTTCAAATCTAGAATGTCATGTCTAGTCATCTTCACAGTAGACAACCACTGGAGATTCTGCAGCATCTGCATGAGATGCCAGCTGAGGTGTTAAATGTTGTTATCTCTCATATTTAGACTGTATATTCCTATGTGATTTTAATGTGAAATAAAAAGTCAGACTATTCAGTTTCTAAAACTGACAGAATTTCCCAATGGATCAATAAAGTTTAAGTAATCTAAATGAATGTGAAATATTGATGTATTTTTGCATGTTCCAGTGTTGCCAAAAATATAAGACATTTTTTACCTGGATTTATAATATAATGACCACTGGGATAGCAGTAATGACACAAACACACTAACTTGAGGAAACCCGAATTGGACGTTTTATTTCGAACCAACAACACAACAACTCCAGATACAGTGGTGTGAAAAACTATTTGCCCCCTTCTTGATTTCTTATTCTTTTGCATGTTTGTCACACAAAATGTTTCTGATCATCAAACACATGTAACCATTAGTCAAATATAACACAAGTAAACACAAAATGCAGTTTTTAAATGATGGTTTTTATTATTTAGGGAGAAAAAAAAATCCAAACCTACATGGCCCTGTGTGAAAAAGTAATTGCCCCCTGAACCTAATAACTGGTTGGGCCACCCTTAGCAGCAATAACTGCAATCAAGCGTTTGCGATAACTTGCAATGAGTCTTTTACAGCGCTCTGGAGGAATTTTGGCCCACTCATCTTTGCAGAATTGTTGTAATTCAGCTTTATTTGAGGGTTTTCTAGCATGAACCGCCTTTTTAAGGTCATGCCATAGCATCTCAATTGGATTCAGGTCAGGACTTTGACTAGGCCACTCCAAAGTCTTCATTTTGTTTTTCTTCAGCCATTCAGAGGTGGATTTGCTGGTGTGTTTTGGGTCATTGTCCTGTTGCAGCACCCAAGATCGCTTCAGCTTGAGTTGACGAACAGATGGCCGGACATTCTCCTTCAGGATTTTTTGGTAGACAGTAGAATTCATGGTTCCATCTATCACAGCAAGCCTTCCAGGTCCTGAAGCAGCAAAACAACTCCAGACCATCACACTACCACCACCATATTTTACTGTTGGTATGATGTTCTTTTTCTGAAATGCTGTGTTCCTTTTACGCCAGATGTAACGGGACATTTGCCTTCCAAAAAGTTCATCTTTTGTCTCATCAGTCCACAAGGTATTTTCCCAAAAGTCTTGGCAATCATTGAGATGTTTCTTAGCAAAATTGAGACGAGCCCTAATGTTCTTTTTGCCTAACAGTGGTTTGCGTCTTGGAAATCTGCCATGCAGGCCGTTTTTGCCCAGTCTCTTTCTTATGGTGGAGTCGTGAACACTGACCTTAATTGAGGCAAGTGAGGCCTGCAGTTCTTTAGACGTTGTCCTGGGGTCTTTTGTGACCTCTCGGATGAGTCGTCTCTGCGCTCTTGGGGTAATTTTGGTCGGCCGGCCACTCCTGGGAAGGTTCACCACTGTTCCATGTTTTTGCCATTTGTGGATAATGGCTCTCACTGTGGTTTGCTGGAGTCCCAAAGCTTTAGAAATGGCTTTATAACCTTTACCAGACTGATAGATCTCAATTACTTCTGTTCTCATTTGTTCCTGAATTTCTTTGGATCTTGGCATGATGTCTAGCTTTTGAGGTGCTTTTGGTCTACTTCTCTGTGTCAGGCAGCTCCTATTTAAGTGATTTCTTGATTGAAAAAGGTGTGGCAGTAATCAGGCCTGGGGGTGGCTACGGAAATGGAACTCAGGTGTGATACACCACAGTTAGGTTATTTTTTAACAAGGGGGCAATTACTTTTTCACACAGGGCCATGTAGGTTTGGATTTTTTTTCTCTCTAAATAATAAAAACCATCATTTAAAAACTGCATTTTGTGTTTACTTGTGTTATATTTGACTAATGGTTACATGTGTTTGATGATCAGAAACATTTTGTGTGACAAACATGCAAAAGAATAAGAAATCAGGAAGGGGGCAAATAGTTTTTCACACCACTGTACGAGCTAAATAATTCAACCCCTGTAGTCCTGGAATCAGCCTAGTGGCTTTCTCTGGACCTTTTCTAGTGCTGCTATGTCCTTTTTGTAGCCTGGAGACCAAAACTGTACACAGTACTCCAGATGAGGCTAATAGACCTCTTCAGGCTAAGGTTCATTAAGCAAGACAGGAGAACAATGTATGATCAAGATCTTTGGATAAGATAACTGTCCTACATAGTCTTTTGATGAGTTTTTCAATACAATGTGGGTCTGTAGACAGGTTGTCTGTGTCATTCCAAGAGATGCAAACAATCCTCATATCTGGCCATATGCACAATGGTGTGTAAGTAGAAAAGGACCATTTAAAATAACACAAAAATTATCCATATAGAAACCTGACCATAACTGGTTTTAAGTTTGCAGAAGTATAAAAGTAGATGACTACATCATGTTTGCAAAATGTATCACTTGCTCACAAAAAAAGTGTTATGCACACTAGCAATATGTATTATTTACAATTAGAATGCCCTATTAATTTAAATCCAAAAAATGCTTCCAGCAAAATGTTGTATGCACCACTGCAGTGATCTTTTGGGATGAAACATTTATAGCTATACGTATAACCAATAATGACTACTTGATTTCCAGAAAAAAAAAATTCTTCATATACAACTGTTTTAGTAAAGGCACTCTGAAACAAGAAACTAACATATTTTGAAATAAATTATTTATTCCATTTTAGTTAATTCTAAAATATACAATTGTAGGTGCTACAATAGGATAAACAAGTTCAGTATATGTCACATCAGCAATCGAGGTAACATTAATCAAATTATTAAAAAATTATAATAAATAATAACATATTGTGCTATATCACAAATAGACAATAAAGTTACATAATTCCAAGATCAGGGGTTGAGGCAGCAGTATAGTTAAGTGTGTGAAATTCTGCAAGAATGCAGAATTCCAAGGTATTTCAAAAAGCATGAAGATGATGCATTTTTAATGTTTAAGTGCCTGTATGCCCTCAAAAAAACGTGCAATGCCATCTTTCTCAATTTGCCGGTCACAGCTTTGATTGCAGCTCTTCAACATCTTAAAATTTTGGAAAGTGGCTCTTAACCTTATTTCTAATGCAGAATGTTAAAAACTTTTATCCGCCATTTGTAGGTACAATCACAAGTAAATATTTGTGCCAATTGTTAAATCTAACATGAATGTTTTCTAAAATATAATCGGATCTTTATCTATGCTATAAAAACAAATATAAAAACAAAGTTGCTTTGGTATTGCCATATTTTAATTGAATATATTGTTTCAATATCCAAGGTTTTACAATGGAAAAATGGTACTTGGAGACAAGGGTCCCAGTTGAAGATATGTAATTTAGGCATGGGTTTGAGGTCCATGTTCTGTTTAAGATGCACAAACAGGAGAAATTCAGTACCACTGTTGTTTTACCCATGAGCAGGAGTTCCCCCAAAAACCACTATAAAGTCAGACAGTACAATGCTAATGGTGGTCACAAGTAGTCCTAAGGCAGCAGCTAGGGATCTGCAGGCATCCTTTCTGGCTTACTAGCGTCTGTGTGCAGGTGCTTAAAATAAGAAAAACATTAAACAAAAGCAGTGTTTGCGAAAGATTCCCAGACAGGAAACTGCAGATTTGTTCCACTTCACAGGCACAATGTGTGGATAGCAGAGTTAAAAGTTGCCTAAAGTACAGTGTAAAAGGTGGAGAAAACAAAATATTACAATTATTATTATTACTTGCATAATACCAAGAAAACCTTATCCAGATTACGAAGAATGGCTCAGACGTCATCATGATGTGGGACGGCTGTTCTCCTTCACAGCCAGAACAGTTACGAATATTGAAGGAACAATGAACTCCTGGTTGTATCAAGAAATTTTACAGGAGAACATCACAGCATCACTCTGTGATATGATGCTCAAAACAAATCTGGGTCATTAGCCATAATCAAAATTCTAAATAAAAGAATAATTTAAGGACCGAATATCTTAACCATAATGAATTCCACATTTTAGAATGGCCAAGTTAAAGACCTCAGCCCTATTAAAATGCTGTGACAGGATCTAAAGTAACTCATTTTCATAAATGTACAAGGAATACCATGAACTGAAAACATTCTGTACAGAGGAAGAGGCCAAAGTAATTAAGAAATGCTGCACTGGTCTAGAGCTGTAGTTTTGGTCGAGAGTAATGCTGCTAAAGAAGCTTCCACTAAATCTGAATCATCACATACTTTTCCATTTTTAACTTTGAATATGCAATATTCACCTAAAAAGACTAATCCTGACATCATTTAAAACATGATCATTAGTCATCTTGTGTCCTCTTAAGCAAAGAAGATTCTACTTGCAACTTGGTCTATTTGTAATGTGACACTTGCTGTAACTATATATTCCATTTCTTTTTGGCCACTTTTTTATTACTTTGATTTCTTTTTCTATTTTTTCTGTTTTAAACCACAATGTTGAAATTTCTTCAATTAAATATACGTATGTATATTTTGGTAACTACTAAGTAACTAGTTATTTAGAGAATTTTTAGACTTTTTTCTTTTTGCCTAAGGGGACTATTTAAAATCATACCGTACTGTAACTGAACTGTGCTATCACAACTTATCTCAATTGCCAAGGGGACTACTTAGCATCATACCCTAGGTTTATTGCATCTGGATTTAATTATCATATCTTCATTTTAATCTTTACTACACCACTGCTGGTGTTTTGTTTTGGATGTGCTCTTTCTCTTGGCATGTCAGAGGACTAGGACTTTGTGAACTTTGGTCTTGCCTCATTTGGAAAGGCAAAATGGGGGATGGCTTGGGGGAGAAAGAGAGCAAGTTTCTTCTTATTTATCCTTTTTACCTCGACAACTATAAGTGCCAACATGATAATAGGCTCTGTAGGCACAATACTTGGCAACAATATGAAATCGAGGTTAAAGCTATTATATCAAATTAACGTTCTACTTTTACTTAAGTTTACAAAATGTCCCCAAAAATACAGAAGCAGTGTCTGTTTGACTCTTAAGTGAATTTTTGTAAGCTGGAAATGTCAAATGTCTCATTCATGATCTAAAGGGAAAAAAAGTACTTCTCACCTAACAGATCTAAGCCACCTGTCATCAGCTGATAAGAACTGTACAGAATTCATCTGTAAACAAACTGATTATTTTTTAGAGATAAATGCATCCTCAGAGGTCTCTGCAGGAATACTCTGGGAAACTCTGAAGACTTTTTTAAGATGACAGATTATTTCATATCTTTCCTACAAAAAAAACGGCAAAGCTAATCAATGAAATTACCAGAATATATCAAGAATATGCCAGGTGTCCAAATGAGGTAGGTTTTGAGATCAGAATTTAACCTCTTGACATCTAAAGAAACAGAACAGCTCATCTTTAAATTGCAACATCATTACTATGAACATGGAGAGAATGCTAATAAGATCTTAGCTCAACAAATCCAAAAAACAGTAAGTTCACAATGCAATATCAGAAATTACTAACACAGAAGGAGATAAAATCAATAACTATAAAAATATACCCCACACATTTAAAGGGTACTATAAGTCTACCCAGTTTAAAGATGATAAGACACAATCTAATGAGTTTTTGACGCATTACAAATACCACAACTAGATACTCTTGATGCAGAGGAAATGGACAAACCTCTGACTCTCAGAATTACTAGACGTTATAAACTCTGATGTTACCCAGTGGAATTTTATAAAAAAAATTCAAATAAGTTAGCTCCACTACTACTAGCAATGTTTATAGAAGCTACAGACAACAAAATTCTACTTCAAACTTTTCACCCAGCATTAATTACTGTCTTTCCAAAGAAAAATAAGGACTTATTACAAAGTGCATCATACAGACCAATTTGACTTCTTTTGAATAAAAGTGTGCTTTTTCCATTGAACTCTCTAGCAAACAATACTAGACTGGACACCTACTCATTTATTTTAGCAGATCAGTTCAAATACCTAGGGGTACACATCACAATATAAAGATCTTTTTTCAACCAAATTTGGCACTGCATGGAAAAAAATAAAAGAGATGTGAACAGATGGTCTACCCTCCATCTCACATTAGCATGGAGAATCAATACTTTCAAGACGAACACCCTTGCCAAGCTCCCATTTTTATTTCATTGCATTCCCATATACATTAAAAAAACGGTTCTTTTTAAATTCATTTATTTGGAGTTTGAAACATACACGCATCCAAATGGAAACTCTACACAACCTAAAGTTAAAGTGCCTAACTTTCAATTTTATTACTGGGCAGCAAATACAGTGGGGGAAATAAGTATCTGACCCTCTGCTGAATTTGTAAGTTTGCTCACTTACAAAGAAATGAATAGTCTCTAATTTTTATTGTAGTTTCATTTTAATGGAGAGAGACCGAATATCAAACAAAAATCCAGAAAAAACACTTTACATAAAAGTCATTGTTTTGCATATCATTGAGAGAAATAAGTATTTGATCCCCTACAACCCAGACAGAATTCTGGCACCCACCGATTGGTTGTGTGCCCATGTGGCACACAGATGACAATCAATCACAGATACTCCTGATCTCAACTTGTTATGTGTATAAAGCACACCTGCCCAAAGAATCAATTTCTTCTATTCCAACCTCTGAATCACCATGGGCAACACCAAAGAGCTGTCAAAGGATGTTAGGGACGAGATTGTAGACCTGCTCAAGGCTGGTCTTTTTCTACCCTCTCAAACCTATAAAGAATTTAATGTTTGGAAAATGTCCTGGTTTAAAACACTTAGAGATTTGTATGTAGATAAAGTCTTTACATCTTATGAACAATTATATTTCAAATTTAACTTCCCATCAATACAATTTTTCCACTACTTTCAAATCAGTAACTTTGCTAAAAGGAACCTGCCTGATTTTCCTCACCTTCCTCACCCATTTCTATTCCAGACACAGTACTGATTACTCTTGAAGATTCAGACAGCATCTCAACAATAAATATAAAAACTTTTCATCTTAAATTTTCTTCCTTTCAAAGATCCCAGAATATGTTAGGGAAGGATCTTTCGCCTAACATCTCTCAAAAGCATTGGAAGACTGCCATGCATTGAATACATTCCAGCTACATATGCGCACAGCATTCAACCATCCAACTTAAAATCTTTTATCAAGCACATTTATCGCATTTAAAATTGTCCAAAATGTATCCAGGGAAAAAATCAACATGTGAATGTGGCAATTCAGCTCTAGGCTCACTGGGCCACATTTTTTGGGCATTCACCAAATTAAAGTCAGTCTGGACAAACATCTTTGAATGACTATCAGACAGCCTTGGTGTTACAATCACTCTTAACCCATCAACAGCTTTGTTTGGTGTACTCCCAGGTGGACTTAAAGTGGAGAAGGACAAATTGATTATAATGGCTTATACTACACTATTAGCATGTAGACTTATCTTGCTCGACTGTGATAAGTCAGTAATGTTCTATACTATTTGAAACTGGAAAAATTCAATTCTCACTTAGAGGATCTGTTCAAAACTTTTTTTAAATGTGGTGAGATCTAATTAATCAAATCTTAAAACAAGCATTTATAGTGGGGAAAAGGACACTATCTTTTTTTTTTTAAAGATTTGCCCATGTTGTAGTCTCTCCTGTCTTTCTCTGAGGCAGTGGTAGAATTATGGTTTGTTAAGATGGAACGCTGTTTTCTTCAAATAATATTAATAAAATTCAACAAAGAATATGCAATACACTCAGTGTAGTTATGAAAAGGTATAATTTTTGTGTATGCTATTTGTTTAATTAGCAGTCTTGATCAGTTATTAGGACTTGGTCTTGGTTGAAGACCAGACTACACTTTAAGTGCCATCCAAGCAGGAATGCAGAAAATTCCAAAAGGTTCTCAAACTTTTTATCTCAACTATAAAGATTTATTTATGATGGGCATCACACATTTCATACAAAAGGGGAGACATGACCTTTAAGTAAAATATATTCAGATAATTAATGCCAAAATATGTTTAGGAAGACTTTATAAAAGGAAAATATCCTCTAAAAGTGTTGACATAAAAATAAATTAAAAATGCACCATCTCAAGCATGTTACAGCTGTTCCTATACTGTAAATTTTCTTACACTCTTAAACAAGTTTTTTTGTTTCATAGCTAGTTATGTTCAATAAAGGAGACAATTGTAAATATTTTAGGATTTTAAAATGCAGTATGGGATGTTACGATCTTACTCAAGCTTAAATCCTGGAATCAGTTGTGCGAGGTAAAAATGTCTTTTACTTAAGTATGTGTGATTAGATCAGCACAACACCTAAACAAGATTAATAGTAGTTGTGAATTAAAACAAAACTATAAAATTAAGGCAAGATTTGAATTTTTAAAAATAACATGATTAAAAACAAAATCTTCACCTTTATGATCATAAAATTGGAAAATGCATAGTCCTTAGAAAAGAAAATCGATTACATAAAAATAATCAAATTTGTAGCCAAAAAGTTTTCAAGGCTTTGCTGAGGTTCTGTTGATTGTTTTACCAACTCCAGCCCGTGGTGCTGGTATCTTGCTAGATGGTGAGCGACCTTTTACGCCTGAAACTCCTGGTTTAGTCACAGCCAGATTGTTGGTCTTACCTGCAAAAACAAACACTTTTTTATGGCACCATGCTTTTATAGCTTATGCCCTTTGGATTACCCATTCTCTTTGCCTTAAATAAACAGAAACAACTCAGGATAGTTATAAATGATAGAAGAACAAAGTACATAAAACAGATATTTTTCTAAAATAAGCCAGGAAAAGTACTCCAAAGATGAAAAACCACCCAAAGAAAATTTCATTTCAGACTCGGTGTTCTAATTCAGTTTATAGTCCAGTGAAGAGGAGAACATTAGGGTAAAGTCTAGTGTACATGTAATGAATATTAATTATTTATTTAACAATATTTATTATCTCAATATCTGCATCATTTATTCTGAAAGGCTGCATTTCAAAAGGGATTAAAGTTATTCTAAAGAGACCAGATAGATAACATGACCAGACATTCTCCAGACATCTAGGATGCAAGAGGAATAAACATCTACTACATTATAATCTGAAATTAGTGCATAATGATGGATGTCTGTGGACCATGGGTGAAAATTTTGGACAACAAGTGATTTAAGTGAGGCCGTTTTGACCAAAAACTAAAATACAAAAAGCACCATATTTCTATTCCAACATAAAGATAAGACAACACTACTGTAAAAACTTAATTTCATATCTATCTCTCCAGGACTCAATGAAAGACATAATTAATTCCTTGGTCCTCGATGTTTACAAATCTGTTATAAATTCCTAGTAAAAGTATATTTTATTAAAGTACATATTAAACTACATTTGGATTTGTCTCAATCTAATGTAGCATCAAGGTGCTGGAGCCTATCCCAGCAGCACTGGGTGCAATGGCACATATCTACATCACCCATTTTTACAAATTAAGTTTAGAATCATTAATAAACCTGTTGGAGGAAAGGTGGAAGTATGAGAGAAAAATTAATGGAGACAATGTGTGAACATACAAACTCTACTCAGATTGTGACAGGACTGTATGTTTCCTGGCATTATGAGGTAGCAGTCTAATAGTCCAGGCATGTATAGAAGGAAGCAGCTGGGAAAGAACCAGCCTGATGTTGCACCCAAGAAAGTGTGCCTGTTCACTTGCAAAGCAGCGGGAGTCCTCCTTTATGGCTCACTAAGAGGAGACACCTTCTTTGTACTTTAAGCCTCCAATCTGTGACTGGCATGCAGTGCTTTGCTGTGGCACTTCAGGTTAAATTGCTCAGCAAATGCAAATGGTGCTGTGATCCAGATTCACTCAGAGCACTGGGGGAGGATAATTATTTATAATTATTTACACACACTCACTCACAAACACACGCACACACACGGAAGCATGCCAGTATAGTTTAGCAGCTATCCTATCCATAGAGCAGGGGCAGTTCTCCTTTATGGCTCACTAAAATGAGACAGCTCCTTTGTAATCTAAAGACTTCAGGTCTGACATCACTTAGTGGATATTTGAACACAGACATCTAAGTTATTGAAGGAAAATGTAATTGTCATGTTGATCACCAACATCTTTGCTGACTGTTCCTTTAACATACTATTGTAGGAAAATGTGAAATGTTTTTTTCTGAATAATGTATACAGTATGGTAAGTCTGAAAATCATTTAGCTTTTTCATGTATATGTGAAAATATTGTACTTATTATTTTATACCCTCATAGTTATACTTGTCCGGAAGTACACTCCTCACAAATATCTGACAAATTCCACTTAAGGACAGCAATAGAGGGTGATATGGCTGATAAGAGAGTCCAGTGTTTCCAAAATAAAAATGAAAGTTGCTTTCAATGTAATTAAACTCATTATAATAAACTAATATAAAATTATTAGGGCTGTCAAAATTAAAATTTTTTTAATCATGATTAATCACAAAATATTACTTGATTAATGGCATGTTTAACTAAGGTAGTTCAGCAGAGTCCAGTAGTCCTCTGAGACTACATTACAACTTTTTCACTGCTCAAACTGTGAAGACTTGTGCCTTTCATACAAATCCATGATACGTACGTAATACAATTGCCCCACGTTAAGGTATTTTTTATGAACTGTAGACCTAGCTGAGTGTCTTCTCAAAGTTCTGTATCTTGAACTATATGAATAGGCCTGTAATCTGCTGTGATCCATTTGGTAATTAACAGCGGTGGTTAATGGTTTAGATTTTGTTTCATTCATGGACATAAATTGAGTTGTACATTCATGGATAACAGTCTGCTACAGATTTTGCTCCCTAACATTATTGTATAACATTTGACCTATTAATCAAAGCAAATGCTTAACTACAGCATACAGTATATAATTAAATATCACACAATATCTCTAGGCCTGGGCTTTTGAACCTTTCTCCTTAGGGTAGTATCCCCAGGAGTTGAAAAAAATTGAAATACTACTATTTTCTTATAGTCTTACATTGTTAAGTACTTCTTTTACTAGGAACAACTAACAGTGGTACTCCCATCCCTCTTTCTAATTTTGCACTTTGGGATTTTAACAAGTGATTACAGGATTTTTGTGTGGATTTGTATATCCTTTGGCTTTTCTTATGCACATTAAATGCTTTTTTAATGGAGGATTTTGATAAGGAATAAAAAATAGCCTCAAATTTCCTTATTTTTTATTTACAAAAATTAAAGAGTTACATATAAATCCAAATCACACGGAGCAAAAACTGTAGGTCAAAAAAGAGGAAAATAACTCAAAGTCAAATGTGAAGGCTGAGTATCTTTATGTTTTAAATGGCCATTACTATCAATGCTGGGTTCCAGTTTTTTTTCTTCTTAGTTTGGCCTAACGCTTTATTTTTTAAGGAAGGATAAAAGTTACTAAACATTGTCTACTCTGTCTGAAACAATAGCTTTCTACTGTTCATTAATATTAATAACACTAAAATTCAATATTAGATGTATCTATTAATAATAATTGTGAAAATTCATCTATGTTCTTCATTTTATATTTTTCAGCCTAAGTCTGCCAATTTCTGAAACTAAAACAGTTTAAAAACCATTGCCTTGGATAGTACCAGTTGTCAGTTAAGTTTATTAAGGAAAACATCTCAATTTACCTTTAAAAATTGATTGCATGCATTAGCGCATTAACTTTGACAGCCCTAATTATGTTACCTAACTTTACAGTGGTAAACCAATCTAAGTAAAACATTAGCAAGTGAAAAATAGACTGATAATACAGTATTACTATTCTGATCTGATTTGCTGTAATATGACATCAGAAAAGAACTGCAACTGTATTCTTGACATGGTTTCTAGTGAAAGAAATGTATTTCTGTCTGTGATGTTAATTATACGTCAACAGTTTAAAATTTAATTTGACTACACAGATTGTGCACTGCATGTATAGACAGACACATGTATAGACAAAGTGGTCTGAGCAGTGCACAATCTTTAAAGGGATTAACAGCAGCGTTGGCATGACTGACCTAACAGACCTCTGAATTCCTGAAATCAAAAAACTATATGTCAAAGTTGAAAATCTAGGGAGCATGACTGCTAAAAAGGTTTGGTTTGAGTACTCATTATCTTTTAATTAATAATTAGGATAGTGACAGAATAATCAAAATAGAATATGTGAAAAATAAGTAGATGAGGAGCATCATTTGTTGTATTTTGTGAAAAGATTGCGGAAAATGTCATGGTGACATAATGCATTATGTATTCAGATCCCATGCTTTGACAAAAGATGGCGCCAGGTGAAAGGGGGAAATTGGATACTGTTAAACATGCTGGGTGATTCATCAGTGATGGAGAGTTTTTGAACAGAAGTTACACAATTGAAGTCCTGGAATTTGAACAAGCAGTGATGAAAAGCATAGCTGACATATCCAAAGAAATGAAGATGGTACATGCAAACAGACTAGAAACTGTGGTCCAGTTCAGAAAAGTTGTTGAGTCATATATGAACCTTTGCTCGGTTCTCAAGAGATTTTGGGTACTACTGATTTGAGTTTTATTTTCATTCATTTTCACAAACACCTTCATTTGTGTGTATGAAGGATTGATTGGATGTTGATCAGTACTGTTTAACAACAAGAACTATTTCATGCTTAGCCTGAGCAAGTTGAAAGAGAAGAAGGCCAGATTGTAAAAAAATAGGCACATCTCAAATTCTGCAGTGCAATGGTTTAAGAAGTGATCAGCTATGACACAAACAACTTTTTTGTGCTTATGGAATACAATATAATTAGCTCTAGCTTTGGCAAAAACATCTCTCATAGAATAATCACAATTGGCAAATATGTATTATGTCAATCTACAAACCAGAAACATTAAAAGACTGTCATCTTGTGACTGTCCTCATATGACTGTCAAAATTACCACATCTGGGTCCAATAGAACATTTCTGTGATATGAAAAGAGATGACCCAGTAGACAGCTAAAGTGCACTACAACTTGCTATACAGCAAGATAACATCCAACGCTTCTTCAACCAAATGCATGCTGAAATCGGTGCTTCTATTATAACTATTATAATTTTTATTATAGCTTTTATAGCTATGTGGAGTCTCAACTGATACTTAAACACAGAATTTTGGAGTGTTCAGTGTCAACTGTCTTTAATAAACAAAGGCTAAATTGCTTTAATAATATATTATTATCAATGTGTAAAAGTAGTTTAATGGACTTTAAGTCTTTCACTGGTGCATTTCTTTGTCTTTGCTAACTGGCTACATGTTTATAAAAGAAGGATCCATCAATATGACTACATTGCTAAGCCTGGTATTTCTTTATTAAATGTTTTCCAACAGTCAATATAGCAACATTTAGGAAATTATTATATATATTTAACTGAAAGCAAAATCAAACCAGTTATTCAGTTTATTTACAGTATTTAACTTGCTTGCATCTCCAAAGTTATTCTTAAGAATAAATTACAATATTTACCTTGGATTGACTGGGTTCTCTGTAGGGCCTGTATCCTTCGTGGGTTCATTTTACATCCATCTCTTCCCATTAAGTGAGACTTCCAGGCCTGTAGAGAAAGAATGTTTTATAGAACTCGTAATATTTAACATTTCTGTGAATCTCTGAGGGATGCAGAGTGGCATAAGTGTAGCCTCAGGAACAAAACTTTGGAGTAGGTACAGTTACATTTCAAACAATATGCCAGTTAATTCTTACACAGTATACATCTCCAAGCAAAGGCCCAGAACACTTTCTAAGATTTACATATCATATGGAATATATGCTATTATATGATAACAGTACACAATTATTCTTTAAATGCATAATCATATTTCTGGTTATATAAACAATAATATAGAAGGCAATATTGTTGAAGTTAAAGGAGAAAAACTGGCAAAAAAAATCAGTTAAAAGAATTTTAAGAGAAAAAATATTCACAATGCTTTGTAACAAACAATGTTATAGCAGAGTCACAATTCTTTCAGTTCCTGAACGTGCTTAATCAGTGCATTATTTTTATTAACATAATACTCCTCCATGTAATGACAAACGTCTTCCAAGATTTAATAGCTACATACTTAAGGTTCATTGTCACCTGATCATTTCAACCACCTCATCATTACATGTTCTGTCTAATGTAACAATATGAACAGACATACTTTTTTCATGAGTACAGAGGAAAAAAATTATAAAATTGTTTTGCTACTATTTCTTTTTATTTTTGAAATCAAAATATACAGTCTTTCCATAATATACAGTATATTACACTGTTGCCAGGGTTGGTTCCTGCCTTGCAATCCAAAGGTTTGAATAAGAACGTTCTGAAAATAAACAAGAGGATAAATACATACTTCACTTTAGTATGATTTCCTGTATTTTATATTGGTACCATGTTACTTATTGTTCTGTACAGAACAGAAAACTTCAAGGCTAAAGGAATGGCATTAAAAGTGTTTAACATACCTAATGCAGCAAAAGAACATATTGAAAATGTAAGAAATGTGTGTTGTTTCAGATTACTAATGATAGAGGAGCCTTGTCTTGTTTCATGGAGCTCTGGCACAGCACAATATGCACACAAACTGAAAAAAAACTCTAAAAGTTAACTTCAGAAAGGAACATTTCAAAAAGTAATAACTACGTTTTACATCAATACAGTAGAATAAAATACTAAATGTTGAGAACGGAGTAGGTTAAGAACTATATTAGGCGTATGCAATATAAAATGTGATGTACACGCTCAGATGCTGGGCTTCAAACATGGCTGCTGACACAATCCTCACCTCTGACTCAAGGTGTAATCTTCAGCCAATCACTTACCCTTCATTGTTCCATAAGCAAAAAAAAATGTCAAGTATCCTGATGTTGTAAGCTGCTTTGGTTAAAGTTTTCTGTCAAATACTATACATAGTAATATACTACTGATGAAAGACAACTTCAGAATACCTACAAGAAAAGTAGCATTAAATCCATGGTTCGCTAAATATGAAGAATACCCCAAGAGAGGCTTGACATCTAACTAAAAAAGGAGATGTTCCAGATGCAGTGTTTAGATGGGTGCAGAATTGGCTAAAACATGAAACAACAGGTAAGGAACTTTTTACAACAGGTAAGGAACTTTTTCTGATCTCTAGATAGATAGATAGATAGATAGATAGATAGATAGATAGATAGATAACTTTATTAATCCCAAGGGGAAATTCACATAATCCAGCAGCAGCATACTAATACAAAAAAACAATATTAAATTAAAGAGTAATAAAAATGCATGT
>JANRMT010062815.1:16101401-16133496 GCA_026402145.1 Polypterus bichir lapradei | reverse complement strand
AGATAGTGAAAGAAATGTGTAGCTGGAATGTTAAATTTGGAATGTAACTGTTCATAGGATGCAAAGACGTTGTCTATATAAAGGTCTCTAAGCAAGTTAATTCCCAATTTTTTCCAGATATTAAAAACTGCAAAAAAAGATCTATTTATTACTTATCAATTTGTCCACTACTGTTACTTGCCATTTTTGTTTGCCTTGAATCTTCCTTTACAGTTTTGTATTATAATACAGTTTTTAGTAGCTTACATTTAATGTCCGTCAGTTATACTTCCTTGCGTTGCATAGTTTGTTTCATTGCCAGATTTTTTTGCTTTTATTTACTTTGACCTTTTTTTAAATTACATTGGGTCAGTCAGTAGTATATGTGATTATGCATTACCTTGTTTGCCTTGCAATGATGCATATATTTATTAGTGTTCTAGAAGCTAAAGACTCCTCATCAACCCACCAATTAAGAATGAAATACATAGTCAAGATTAGAAAAATTCATTGTTGAATTTCAGGAAGCAGACTACTAAGAAAACCTCTGAATGACTTGAGTGTCATTAATATTCACATAAAAAGTTTGACAAAGAAGAAGAAACCAATATAGAATACATTTTTCCTTGCCTCCACTTTGCATTTGCTAAAATTCTTTTTTTAGCGTGATTTTGCCAGTGTCTTTTAACCAAACACTGAACGGGGAAGGTGATATTTTTATTGATTTGCATATTAAAAATGCAAAATTCCTGGAGGAGTTCACGCTGACCGGCATTTATGGAGCTGAAGTGTGTGGAAGTTGGCTTACACACAGTTTTGTGCATCTGAATTTTTTTGTGCTATTACACATTTCCACTTTTGTCTGTACACCACGTTTTAGTGTGAGTTCTACGCACTGTGTTATGTATGAGGCCCCAGGTCATCATTATTGGCAAAACTGAAATTTAAGTACAACATGCAGAATATCTACTGAAGAAAAAATGAATCTAGTGAAACAGCTATGGTCTATTGACACTCATGTTTGGAAAAGAAAAGCAAATGAGGAAACAACAATTTTAATAAACAACAGGAGGAAAAAAGCTGGAAAAACTGAAAGATTACCATGACACTGGTATTAGCACCCTTTATATCAATGTGAAAAAAATGATTGTGTTTGACTCGTCTGGACTAAATTGGAAATTAGGCTCACCTGCGATAAATTATCAGTGCCCACATGACTTGAATTACCCAATAAATGATGACATTAGTGCTTTAAAAAGTCTCATGTTCTCCCTGTTCCTTTCTCAGGATGGTGAAAACAAGGGAGCTCTCTGAGAACATCAAAAATGCAATTATCATGAAACACTAGGGTGCTAAAGGGTTTAAGGCCATTCTGAAGAACTTGGCATCCCTGGTTCAACAGTCTGCAGTGCTATAAAGAAGTTTGCTCTGGAATGGAACTGTCAAAAACCTCTCGTCGTGGAGGAAAGAAAAAAATGATTGGGAGAATTCTTCGAAGCTTGGTGAGAACTGTGGATAAAACACAATGTAAAACATCCAAAGATCTAAAGGCTGAGCTATAACAATCTGGAGTCATGGTTTTGACACATACTATATGCTGCACACTAAACCAAGAAGGGCTTTATGGGCGAAGGCTAAGGAGGACCCCACTGTTGAAGAATAGACATCTTAGGAATGACTTATCTTTGCCAGAGAGTACCTGGAGAAACCACAAGCCTTCTGGGAAAATGTTCT
Source organism: Polypterus bichir lapradei (assembly GCA_026402145.1). Classification (NCBI taxonomy): domain Eukaryota; kingdom Metazoa; phylum Chordata; class Cladistia; order Polypteriformes; family Polypteridae; genus Polypterus; species Polypterus bichir. Next base: position 16,131,783 of record JANRMT010062815.1, on the reverse strand, counting down.
GTGGACAGACGAAACCAAACTACAGCTTTTTGGCAATGCACACCAGCAATTTGTTTATAGAAGGTGAAATGAAGCTTATAATGAAAAAAAAAAACCACCCTATCTACAGTTAAGCAAGGTGGAGGATTCATAATGATGGAGGGGTGTTTTGCTGCCTCTGGAGTCCATATCACAAGAATCATGAAATCAGCGGATTACCAAAGTATTTTAGAGCAAAATGTGCTACTCAGAGTAAGAAAACTAGGTCTGAGTCAAAGATTATGGATTCTCCAGCAGAATAGTATAACCCAAAACACAGATCCAAAAGCACACATGAATGACTGAAAAGGAAAAAATGCACCATTTTACACTGGTCAGCTATGAGTCTGTTGAGGTTTAGATCAATGATCAATATGCCTTGTTGTTGGTTTAAGAACTATAGACTATTAAAAGGAGTTGCTTGACATCTTTTTAAGTGGCTTAGAGAGGCACTATTATATTACAGGCCTCTGCTTTTGTTTTTAATGTTGCCTGCTTGGTTTTCACTTGCCTGGTTTCCAATGAACCAAGGATGCTGTGTTTTTAGGGAACTGAGTAAACAAGCTTTTTTTTGGGACATGGCGGCTCTGCTGGGACTTTTGACTCACCAAAGTCTAAACAAGTACAGAAAACCTTCAAGGCCCTTAAACTTAAAGAAAACTAAGTAAGCTTGCATGCTAACACATAAACACTTTAAACATATAAACATTTTTAAATTGCATTTAATTTTTTATATTAAGGCTTACGAATATTCTAGATGATCAAGTTAAAAGCAAGCTGCATTGTATTAGCTAAGATTGAGGTATACGGGAATTTAAGAGTTGATTATCAAAACAGCTGTTCACATTCAGCTCCAGCAGCTCAGTCCTTATCAGTGAAGCTGCGTGCTGCGCTTACCAGCACAGGTGTTTTTACTTTTGCTGGATGCTGGTGCAACAAGCAATTATTAATTGAACAGTTCAGTTTCTCATATGGGGGTCACCCTGGTTCCAGCTGAGGACTGATCAATTAAAAGGACGTGAAATGTAAAACGTGATCAGATGATGGCCATCTCCAGGCCAGGTGGGCAAGCACGACCTTCGAGTCCTAATGATTGTTATGGAAAGATTGATGATTATTAGGGGAAAGGACTTTACAAGGCAAGATAATTGTTATGAAAACAGGTACAGCACAGGGTCAATATTACGAAGATAACATGTAAAGTGAATGACAAGAAATATCGACAAAATGGGGATGTTTTGTGATTAGAACTGAAATAAAATTGAACCACACCCAAACCACTAGGCTCACTCCATGAACTGAGATGGCTTTATGTGCTCTGCAATTGTTTCTCACGGTCTGAAATAAATCTTAATTTCTGACTGCCTTTCTGAAGACTCTGCTCATTTTTTTCTGAACGTTTCTGCACAAGCCCTGATCTCAGTCCCATTGAAAATCTGTGGAAAGAGCTGAAATCTGCCTTTGGGTAAAGCAATCCTGCAAACATTCAAGAGATTGAATAAATTGCAAAGGAAGAATGGGAGAAAATTCCACCTGACAGGTGCAAGAAGCTTATAGATGACTACAAAAACATTTGGAGGCAGTAATCATTACCAACAGCTGTGCAACCAAATACTAAGGAAAGGTGCATTTATTACTGTCATATTTCTTGTTTCTTCTTTCAAGTTACTACATTTAAGTTGAAAAATAATGTTTTAATTTTTGGTTAAAGTACTCTGGATATTCAAATAAAATATTCTGATAATACAAATTTGGTACATTTCCATTTATTTCTGAATATATTGTACAAGTTATGCAGAAAATGAAAAAGTGAGGCTAATTACAGCTGCAACAACTATTTGACATTATCGATAATAATCGATTATTAAAAACATCAATTTAATTGATTTGTTGGTTACATTGTGACTATAAGCAAGTGGCAGAAAACAAAAAATTACCTAAGACTTCCAGGGTTTGGGAGTGCTTTACTCTGAACGCTGGAAAAAAAGCGTGTTGCAAAATGCGTAGGTTTGACCTCATGTAGTACAATAGCACAACGGAGATGCACAAACAGAATTGTACTGTTACAGGCTCTGTGGAAAAGGAAGACTCGCCATTATCACTGTAGTTGAATGTTAACTTCTGCATTATGTAAAACAAATATATAACGCAGCGTTTGCTAGGTTAGGTATAATGACATGACTTCCAATTTGAAGTAAGGAATAATTTGACTCATACTCCAGCCCCCTATAATGCGAATAAAACATTAGCATATAATAAAAAGTGTTGTGATATGCGACTAAAAAATATGTGTCATTAGCTAGCTAGTAAATGTTCAGATTTTCAATTGCCATATTTATTTTTTCACAAAATGAGTTGCAAAGAAACTTAAGTCCCTGTCTAAGCAGAAAACTTTTTTCCCCAGTGTCATGTGCAAAGGAAATCAAAATCTCAGCGAGAAATAATCCTGCAGCATATCAACTGCGACTGACAGGCTTATCATTCATTCCTAGTAAAAACATGGGAATGGTGTGGAAAAGCTAAACTTCCAGAGTAGTTGGCTATCGGACTTCAAATGGCTTTTATACAATCTGGAGGAAGACACGATAATCTGCAAGTACTGCTACAGTAAGCCTAGTGCAGCTGGTAAAACAGATTTTGTGGCTTGATCACACAATTTTAAAATGTGAAAATGTAAAACTTGAAAATCAAACAGAATACTCCCAATTGCAAATGACATGCAGCAGGCTGTGACAGAGTGTTGGCTGCAAGTAAGTGTGCCAAAGAATCGGCAGTGGTAAAATGTTTCCAAACACAAAAAGGATGAAAAGATGATGCAAAAAGATATCAACTTTAGTTAAAATAATCTTGAAATATTACTAAGTTTCACACTTGCTTTGCTGTAAAAGGAAAACAGTCTGGACATTTCCTTATTATATCACAACTTATTTCAAACATTACTGCAGAGTTACTAAAAAAAAGAAATCATGATGGTGCAGCAGATTATTCTGTGGTGTTGTGGTGGTTAGATATTTACATGATGCTTTTGCCAGTAAACCTTCTTTTTCATAGAAACTGAAAAAAGCTTAAATTACATTTAATTTTTGAAGTGTGGGTTTAGTGTGATTCTGAATACATATGGAAATTGCAAGATTAGTTAATTTATTGAAAAAATTAGTTTTTAAGGAAATCCTGTGTGTGTTCATTGTACAATCAAAAGTGCTACTAAGTGTTAAGTGTTACTAATTTCTATTTATTACTATTTGTTTTCAATGTATTATTACATAAATGTTGTATAAAAACCTATATTATGTTTAAAATACCTACAAGAGGTTAATTAAAAATAAATTTCTGAAAATCTTATACAAATGTTTATTTGGTGAAAAGTTTCATTTCATGCACTATGTGTTTAATTTCAAATGATTTTTTTGCAATCCAGCTAATCAATTAAACTAATTAATAATCAACAAAACAATTGGCAGATTAATTGAATACCAAATTATTAGTTGCAGCCCTAGTGCCAATAATGGTAATAGGACCGTATGTAAGAGTTTATTACCAAAACCCTAAACTGAATTAAGCAGATGCTAACAAAGCATATATGGCTAAATACACTGATGGATAGATACATACATATTGCATAAAGGCTTGAGGACCTGTAAAAAACTAAATTCCAGTCATATATTGGACAGAAATGGTTTAACATGTTTGAATGATGTTAAAAGAAACAATTGATCACTGAATACTTATACAGAACTTGCAGTGCCATCTACGATGCTTGGGACAAAGACACATTTTTACTTGATTTACCACTATGCTCTACAGTTTAAAACTACAAATCAAACAATTCAGACATGATTAAAATGCACATTTCAGACTTTAATTTAAGAGTATTTGCATAAATGTTGGGCACACTACGTAGAAATCACAGCAGTTCTTATACATGGTTCCTCCAATTCAGGGTGCCATAACGTTTGGTTATAGCAATGGTAGGTATATTAAAGCAGTCATATTTAGTTCCTTGTTGCATATCCCTTGCATGCAATAACTGCTTAAAGTCTGTGATTCATAGACATCACCAGGTGCTGAGTATCGTCTCTGGTGATGCTCTGCCAAGCCTCTAATGCAGCCATCTTCACTTCCTGCTTGTTTCAGGGGATTGTCCTATTGAGTTTTCTCTTCAGCATATAGGAAGGCATGCTCAATTGTATTTAAATCAGGTGACTGGCTTGGCTATTCAAGAATTTTTCATTTTTAGGCTTTGAAAAACTCCAGTGTTGCCTTAGCAGTATGTTTGGGATCCTTATCATGTTGTAGGATGATGTGCCACCCAATGAGTTTGAAAGCATTTACTGGAACTTAAACAAATGTTTCTATGCACTTCAGAATTCACTGTGTAATTGCCATTAACAGTTACATCATCAATGAAGATACAGTAAGTTTGCCAGTACCTGTGACGGCCACACATGCATAAGCCATAGCAGGCCCCCCACCATGTTTAACAGATGAGGTGGTATGCTTTGGACCTTGGGCAGTTCCTTTATGTTTCCACACTTTGCTTTTGCCATCACTATGATACAGGATTATCTTTGTCTTATCTGTCTACAAGAACTTTTTCCCAGAATTCTGCAGGCTCTTTTAAGTCCTTAAGTGGCTAACTAGTGGTTTGCAACTTTCAGTGTAGCCTCTGTATGTCTGTTGAAAAAGTCTTCTGCAGATAGTAGTCTCTGATACATACACATAAACATTCTACACGAAGAATGTTTCTGATCTGTCAGACAGGTGTTTGGAGCTTTTTCTTTACCATAGTGAGGATTCTTCTATCATCAGCAGTGGAAGCCTTCCTTAGCCTACCAGTCCCTTTGTGATTACTGAGCTCACCAGCGTGTTCTTCCTTCTTAATGATATTTCAGACAGTTGATTTAGGTAATCCTAAGGTTTTACCAATGTCTGTAATTGTTTTATTCCTGTTTTTCATCCTCATAATGGCTTCCTTGACTTTCATTGGCAAAGCTCTTGTCTTCATGTTGAACAATGGCAACTACAGGCTTTAAAGGTAGTCTCTAGGTAGAGGCAAGCCTAGGTACCTTATGCCTGCACAAATGAAGCAACACAACACACCTGAGTAATCATAAACACTTGTGACAGCAATTGCCCAAAACATTATGGTGCCCTGAAATATGGGGGTGGTTCGTGCATAAAACATGTTATAATTTCTGCATGGTTTGACCAACATTTATGCAAATAGCATTAAATCATGTGTAAAATGTGCACTTTAATCATGTCTGAATTGTTTGATATGTAATTTTAAATTGTTGAGCAGAAGGGTATCATCAAGGAAGAATGTGTCTTTGTCCTAAACATTATGGAGGCAACTGTATATACTTCTTTCAATGTATACCAGTATGATATGATACAAATCTGTGCTCTCTCTCTCGCCACCTGTTTCAGAATGTGAGAAAATGCAACTTGATGAACAATCCAGAACAAACAGCTAAGAAACATTTATTGAATAAACAATTTAATAGGAAAAATATTTACAAAAAGTGAAAGAATGAATATGAAAGGCATATCACCAAATTTATGCAAAACAAAATTAGTAATGATAGTTAAATACATCTATTGTTAAATACATTAATATGACATGTTAGTCTATAAACAGATACATTATATAAATCTTACCTCTTCTCCAGGTGAAAAGTTTTCATGACACAAAGGGCAGTAATTGGCAACTTTTTCTGACTTTGCAGCTGATGAATAAAACAAAGAAATGTTGTGTCTCCATCACTAAGGTTTTTCTAAGTAAACTGACAAAGAATTTAAAATGATATACCCATGTTAAACCAATATTGTTTGTTATAATAAGGCAGATAATTAAGAAACTTACAATAACCACACATTGAAAAGATTTTTTCAAATTCCATAAAAATAGATTAGAATGTGTTAAACAATTGCATTACTTGGCTCCACATTCATCTAAAGTTAGCTGGGAGAATCACTATGACAGAATCAATACCATGAAAATTAATATTACTTTTTCCGACATTTCCCTCTTTAAATAAATAAATATACCTGTATACTTGTTGCAAAACCACAATATAAGGAAGGTTTACCACACAACTGTTATAAACCCCAATCTTAAAAGGGTAGATGATTACTTCACAGATCAACCATAATGCTGTCGCTCTTAGTAGCCCCAAGAACATGGATTTCAACCACTCACTTCCCAATTTAAAGAATGTAAAGAACTGTATGATGAACAAAAAAATGTTTATACTAAGAAAAATTAGCACAAAATTTAGAAACAATTAAAAAAAAAACACAGAACCCCAAAACAACCACTGAGATGGAACAAACATACACTCATTAAAAAGTTGTACACCAAGTTCACATCTTGAACACGTTTTTAAGTCCCATGCAAAGTCTCAAAATATGTTGGTATTGCATCCAAGGTTTGTATTTAGTATCAGCTTCCCAAAAGAAAAGTAATACTAATGATCCTACTGGTTCTTGAAGAGTCAGCATTTCAATGCATGTTTGAATCTGTATTGTCACCTGCAGTCCTCAGAAGCGCAATTCTGTTGAGTTTCAGATTTCTGTATTCTCACTGATCTCAGAACCAGATGATTCCCAAATCCAACCAATGAACATTCTCATTGGATTTGGCAGGTTCTTTGTCCTCGTGGGCTAGCTCACCTCTCTGCTGATTTTGATCTCTCTATCTTCTTTCCCCTTCAAGATTTATACATCAAAATGAAAGGTGTTGAGACAGGTCTTCAGCGTTTGTCTAGGTAAGGTCACTCTCGTTTTTGGGAAACCCATGCCGTAATGCTACAATGTGAATTAGTTGATATGTCACTGCCACTATACACAAACTAAGTGACACTCCAGAACAAAGAAATCATTTACAAACTACATACTACAGTGTAATATATGGTGCCGCAACATAGTCCCAACTCCAAGATTCCTGTCAAAGCCAAAATACAGCTTAAGATTAGTCACATATACTGAATCCACTTTTATAAACTTCTCAAAAAATTAAAGGAACACTTTGAAAACACATCAGATCTCAATGGGAAAAAAAATCATGCTGGATATCTATACTGATATGGACTGGGAAATGTGTTAGGAACGAAAGGATGCCACATCATTTGATGGAAATGAAAATTATCAACCTACAGAGGGCTGAATTCAAAAGCACCTCGAAAATCAAAGTGAAAAAATGATGTGGCAGTCTAGTCCATTTTGCCGATATTTAATTGCAGCAACTCAAAATCGTACTCAGTAGTTTGTATGGCCGAAACGTGCTCCTAATGAGACGACAGATGGTGTCCTGGGGGATCGCTTCCCAGATCTGGACCACAGCGTGGAGGCCAGTCAATGGTATCAATTCCTTCATCCTCCACGAACTGCCTGCATACTCTCGCCACATGAGGCTGGGCATTGTCGTGCACCAGGAGGAACCCATAACCACTGCACCAACATAGGGTCTGACAATGGATCCAAGGATTTCATCCCGATACCTAATGGCAGTCAAGGTGCTGTTGCCTAGCCTGTAGAGGTCTGTGCGTCCCTCCATGGATATGCCTCCCCAGACCATCACTGACCCACCACCAAACCAGTCATGCTGAACGATGTTACAGGTGACATAATGTTCTCCACGGCTTCTCCAGACCCTTTCACGTCTGTCACATGTGCTCAGGGTCAACCTGCTCTCTTCTGTGAAAAGCACAGGTCGCCAGTGGTAGACCTGCCAATTCTGGCATTCTATAGCAAATGCCAATTGAGCTCCACGGTGCCAGGCAGTGAGCACAGGGCCCACTAGAGAATGTCAGGCCCTCAGGCCACCCTCATGAAATCTGTTTCTGATTGTTTGGTCAGAGGCATTCACACCAGTGGCCTGCTGGTGGTCATTTTGTTGGGCACTGGCAGTGCTCATCCTGTTCCTCCTTCCCCAAAGGAGCAGATACTGGTCCTGCTGATGGGTTAAGGACCTTCTACGGCCCTGTCCAGTTCTTCTAGAGTAACCTGCCTGTCTCCTGGATACTTCTCCATGCCCTTGAGACTGAGTTGGGACAAACAGTAAACATTCTGGCAATGGCACATATTGATATGCCATCCTGGAGAAGTTGGACTACCGGTGCAACCTCTGTAGGGTCCAGGTATCGCCTCATGCTACCAGTAGTGACACTGACCGTAGCCAAATGCAAAACTATTGAAAAAACAGTCAGAAAAGATGAGGATGGAAAAATGTCAGTGGCCTCCACCTGTTAAACCATTCTTGTTTTGGGGGCATCTCATTGTTGCCCCTCTAGTGCACCTGTTGTAATTTTTAATAACACCAAAGTAGCTGAAACTGATTAACAACCCCCTCTGCTACGTTATTGACCAGATCAATATCCCAGAAGTTTCATTGACTTGATACTATACTCTGATTAAAAAGTGTTCTTTTAATTTTTTAGCAGTATATTTGAATCTATGCCTCATTATACTTGGTAGATGATAGAATCTAATTGTTTCAAGACTTTTGCTGAACAAAGCCATCTAACTCACCCAGACCAATCTCCCAACATTACAGTATATACTGTAAGATTTTGGCATTTGTTATAAAACTCAGCACGTATGCTTTGGCCATCTTTTCTTGCACTTGCTTTCTAAGCTGCTCTAAGCTGTATATAACTGGTAATTTTAGGTTTTAGAATCTGGACATACTAGAGCAGTAGTACTCCAAGAGTTTTGTACTGAGGTCAAATTTGCTAAAGTTAAACCTTATAATAGATCACTTGAGTCTGACAGTCACCTGTTAGCATAATTTTGCGTTATCTTCCTAAATGTATTTTATGAAAGGCAAGTTATGTTTAAAAATACTAGCATTCAAATCCAACATTTCTGGATTTCCATTTCCAAGTCCCTGACTTCAGCCAGTAATCCATAATAATTCCTTAGGCATGAAGATCGATTTAACAACTGGCAGTCTGCCAGCACTGATGCATGGGTAATCTGCAGCATGGAGTTAAAGGACTGCCTTGACCAAATGTGGCCTCTCCAGGCTAGCATCAAAGTGAGTTAGAAGAGAGACTTGTACAGTGACTGAAATCAGCTGAACTAGAGTGAGACCGAGGTTGAGGAGTTGTTGCATGTAAGTCAGGGGGAGTGAGAGTTAGAGAGAGGTAACCACAACAAGGAAACTGGAGCAGAGCGGTAAGGTATAGAACTGAAGCAAAAGTTGTTACATTACTATGCATAGTTATTTTAACACTATTGTTTGTCCCCTACATGAACAATTCTAAGCCTGGTCTTTCCTAAACTCCCTGCCAAACTGCTCGCCTTCACTATCCTCAGCTAACCTACTCATATGCCTCTCAAACACATTGGTGCCTCTCCTGTTCAAATGAAACCTGCCATGCCTGAATCAGGTCAAATTTGTTCCAAAAGGATTCCTAATTCCTAATTAAAGCACTAAGATCTGAGCCATGCATCGCCTCAATCTTACCTGGACTGGTGAGTGGCACAGTTAGCTCTTCAGAGAAGACTACCTTCTCAGTTCTACTCCTCAGCACGGCATGTAACTCTTTAAGTTTGGGTTGCAGAACTGACAACTAGATTCACCCCCACTCTGGTCAAGAGCCTATCAACCTTTCCAAGGAGGTCTCCCACCTGTGCAACTGGAAGGCAACATGCCTGCACTTCAATCCCCCTAATGTTGAAGTCTCCTATTATCACAATCTCCCTCTTTCTGTGGACTGGCTTTGAGGTAGGCTACTGGTACTTGTCATGCCTGCCTACCACCTCAAAATCTTCAGAGACACCATCCAGCTCTGCAAAGGCCTGAATATGATTTGACACTTCCAGTTCTGGGGTTGATGCCCCCTGGACATTGTGCACCATTTGCCTAATGCCTTGTGACCATGACTTGCTTATTTCAACCTTATTGGTCTGAAGTCACTTCTTGCTGCACCTTAAGGGATACATCCTATCTCTTTAAAGGACACCTAGATCAGGTCTGCCAATTCTCTACTACAACACAGGCCAGCCAACTGCCCCTACAGTTCAGTGACCCTAAACTTGAGGTACTTATCAGCATTACCCGCAGACGTGGCCTTCAAGGAGGACTGACTACTACAAATGGGTTTTCACTTATGAACATTTGTGCCCTTGCTTTTTTTGTTAACACTTAACTATACAAGTGCTATATGGTGCTCTAGCGAGTTATTCTTTTCTATTCTTTATTTGCCTTACTTTCTCCCCAATAAGTAATCACTGTAACTTTTAACTATTTGTGACTATGACACTGTTTCTTTAATTATTTACCTACAGACTTGATAGTTTCAGCTACTGCTCAGCTACTACCTTTTGCCTCTTCTCTCCTCGACTTTTTGAAGCTAGTTTTGAATACAAGTAATAGAAAAAGTGCAAGTAGCAAGTAAATTTTTCAAAATGCTTTCAGACACTCATCTAGTTTTGCTCCTTTGCGGTTGGGGAAAAAAAAATCTTCTAAAGGGAAAGAAACCTCTAAAAATTCCTGCACAGCTCCTTACAGTCAAGCAGAAATCAGGAGTAAAATTAGCATTTTAATTAACTCTTACACCAGGGTAACCATTAACTCACAGGAGCTGCAGATGTATTTAAAATCCTTTTTTTTTCAATAGAAATGTTATAGATCATGGAACTGCAGCTATTATAAAATCTGTCAGAATGAGCTGTGATGGGGTATGGCTGTCAATCTTACTAATAATGATACAAGCTAGGCCTAGATAATTGTGTATTAGCCTACCTTGAAATATGTAAAAAAAGGCAATACTGCAAAGCAGGTCTGTAGTAACACAATACTGAAATTAGTGTGAGGTAAAGCAAACAGCAGTTCTTTAAAATTCAAATGGCTGCTTTTTACCTTCTGCAATTTTTTTCTTCTTTTTAAATACATTTGAATTATATTCAGTACTATTAAAAGTATTTAATGCTTGCACTACAGTCCTGGGGCATCATGTATAAATGGTGTATACGCACAGAAATGTTGCGTAAGAACGTTTCCACGTTCAAATCGCGATGTATAAAACCTAAACTTGGCGTAATGCCACGCACATTTCCACGGTACCTCATACCCTGTTGTACGCAAGTTCTCAGCTCGGTTTTGTAGACTGGCGGCACCCAGCGTCAAAGCAGTGCTATTGTTCCTGTGTGGTTATCCTTTCTTTTCCTGACCCGGCTTTATAAACACACTGAAATTAACCACATATTGTTTATTAGTTTAATGCATCTGATTGTAATTAGCCAGTAACAATATAATGGTCCACAGAATGGTCAAACTATTCCAAATACCATAGCTGCTTTAGCATTGTTACTCTCACTGCACCTTATTTTACTTCTTTCAGCTGCTCCTGTTAGGGGTTGCCACAGCAGATCATCTTTTTCATATTACTCCCACTGCACCACTCAGAGCAGCTGATCGGAAAGAGAATTATCGGTATACAGCATCAAGCACACGCTGCCTCAGCCATGCTTCCTATTTGAACTGTTTCTCACACGGCAAATGCTTCAAACATTTCCTGTACGGACCTTGCGATTCAGAAAGAGTTTCATCCCAAGAGCTCTAAACGCACTCAATCAAGTGCTCCTTGTAGAACTATCTGTACTTATAAGTAGAATTACCTCACTGTAATCTTGCACTACAGTTATAATATTGCACAACCTGGGCCACTTTATAAAGCGTGTATTTACATATGATGACAATATCATTTTTAAGATGAAATGCAGCAAAATATGTTTATTATATTATACAGATAAAACTTTAACTTCATTTAAATAATCTATATTGTTAATAATTAAAGGTTGTTCCTGCCTCACACTGTATGCTTCACTAGGACTGGTGTGAAGGATAGAATAATTAAACATGTACTATATTTCAATGTTCCTTAAAAGTTTTGAAGAATCGGAGCTCTTAAGCTTACAGATAGCTTAAAGTCTATTACAGAGCTGATTGTGTGGCGATCGAGTACTTGGAGAAAGAAAAGGAAGGACAGGAATTGGAGGTTAGTACGTTTGAAAGAGACAGTACTGCAGGGGATGGCCCTGTGCAGGTGCACAGTTTACACCTGCACAGGGCCGCCACGCCAATATATATCTATACTAATAAAAGGCAAAGCCCTCACTGACTGACTGACTCACTCACTCACTCACTCATTCACTCATCACTAATTCTCCAACTTCCCATGTAGGTAGAAGGCTGAAATTTGGCAGGCTCATTCCTTACAGCTTACTTACAAAAGTTAGGCAGGTTTCCAGTAACGGTCATAACTGGAACCTACTTATGTACATATATACTGGCCATAGCCTGCAGCTCGGTCGCCGTGTGAGGCGGAGTTGCGTCCCTCATCGTCACGCCTCCCACGTAATTGAGTGCCTGCCCATATAAGGCCGTCCGTCAGCGGCAATCCAATAGAAACACTCTGCCGCTAAATATTCGCAGGTGAAGGACTGTGCTTATGCAAACGAAGATGAGATGGTCAGGGTGGTGTTTGGCACAAACTCAGTAAAACTGCGAGAGAAACTTTTAAGTGCCGGGTCTTAGCTAACATTAAATAAAGCCGTGGACATCATACAACATAGCACAAGCACAGCTGAGAACCATCGATGCATGTTCTCCAAGCGGCTCACGTGAACTGACTGTGAACGCAGTACGCAGAAAAAAAGCAACAGCTCCAAAGAGTGCTGAACAAAAAACGCATTACACAATTGAGAAGGCAGCAAAAGAATATGAAGCGAGTGACGCATACAAGCATATTCATCAGTGCAGCTATTGCGGAAACAAAGCACGGTGTAAACCTTAAGTTTAAATTAAGTTCATAGACACACTGCCGCTGGCGTTTGTCATGCTTACGACGAATACGATATTCGCGAGATACAAGTTTAATGAGAAGACGCATTGCCGGGTCTGAGCTAACATCGCAATATTGCACAAGATAGCACAAGCACAGCTGAGAACCTTCGATGCATGTACTCCGAGCGGCTCATGTGAACTGACTGTGAATGCAGTACGCAGACAAAAAGCAACAGCTCCAAAGAGCGCTGAACAAAAAACGCATTACACAATTGAGAAGGCAGCAAAAGAATATGAAGCGAGTGACACATACAAGCATATTCATAAGTGCAGCTTATGCGGAAACAGAGCACACGGTGGAAAAAGTCAATGTCCAGCTAAAGGAAGACAGTGTAAAAAAAACCCGTGCATGCAGTGTGTGATGTCTCAAATAAAGAGGAAGATGAGATGTTTATTGATGCAGTAAGAAAGGAATCGATGAATGAAACCTGTTGACAAACATGGAATGTAACTTGAACACAACACATTCTCCAAATACGAACCTGACTGAAAGAAATAATGATAATCAAATTCTTGATGACAGCAACACTCATAACAGTCACAAAACAATTACATTGACAATCATGTTACGTTATTTTTAAAATGTTTCCTTTTCTTTTTCATTACTTCTTTAACACACTACTTCTCAGCTGCGAAGCGCGGGTATTTTGCTAGTTGAATATAAAACAGAAAGAGAAAATAACCACACAGCTAAAAATGCAAATTTCGACAAAAGTTAAACGCTTGTGTCATGAGCACGAGGCGGCTATGCAGTGTCCGCAACGGATGTGGCCATCCGCCGTGCATAAGATAGCATATTGACATTGGTGGGCGAAGGAGCCACCGATTCTTTCTCTGCCCAGGGCCGCCACGAGCCTAGAGCCGCCCCTGAGTACTGCTGCAATAAATTATTTTTATTGAAGGTCACGCACAAGCCACCGTGTTTCCATAACGTGTTTAATAACGTGCTTTAACTCCTATCATCATGAAAATGATATCTGTACTAATAAAAGGCAAAGCCCTCACTGACTCACTCACTCACTGACTCACTCATCACTAATTCTCCAACTTCCCGTGTAGGTAGAAGGCTGACCCCATCTTCACGAAATCTGGTAGGCAGCCTCACTGCGCTAACCGAAACCAATGTACTTTACGTACTTATTTCAGTGGTATGACGCCACTGTCGGCCGCCATATTGAAATTTCCAACATCACTAATTCTCCAAATTCCCATGTAGGTAGAAGGTTGAAATTTGGCAGGCTCATTCCTTACAGCTTACTTACAAAAGTTAAGCAGGTTTCATTTTGAAATTCTACGCGTGACGGTCATAATGGTCGACAACGTCCGCCATGTTGAACTTTCTTATTTATGGCCCCATCTTCACGAAATTTGGTAGGCGGCTTCCCTGTGCTAACCAAAACCAATGTACATACTTATTTCGGTGATATGACGCCACTGTCGACCGCCATATTGAACTTTCCAACGGTCTTTGTTACTTATAGGCCCATCTTCAAGAAATTTGGTATGTGGGTTCCCAACGCTAACTGAATCCTACTTATGTACATATATACGTCCATAGCCTGCAGCTCGGTCACCTTGTGAGGCGGCGTTGGGTCCCCCATCCCAACGCCTCCCACGTTGTTGGCTGCCTGCCTATATAAGGCCGTCCGTCACTCCAGTCTCTACATTCCCTTCCTTGCTTCACCACAGGATTCACGTCTCCCTGCTGATAATTGCAGCCTTTTTATTTAATCCACGGCTTCTCCGCTGTTTTATTGTTCGTTTATTACGATTATAGTTATTGTGTAGGTATTTCAGACTTACTTTACATTGCTCAGGTACCCATTTCCTTTATCGTTCCAACCGTACCCCATTAACATGTCTATCGAGGTGATCACCATCGATCAAAGAACTGTCACTTACCGAGTGGTTTCCATGCTCGGAGATGGCACCTGCCTTTTCCATTCTCTTTGTTACATATTGCACGGCCATATCAGGCTCACTCTTGATATCCGGAGGAACATTGTGTCTTATATATTGAATGACTGGGACAGGTTCAAGGTGTGGACTGATGATGGTACAGGAGATAATTTATATTACACAGGAGCACTATAAGAGTGGAATGCTTAAGACCTTCACCTATGGTTCTGCATGTGAGTTGATGGCTGCCGCTGAATTGTTCGGTTGTCGCTTTCAAGTGTACCGAAATGGCCAAATATTTTACACCTTTTGACAACCGCCAATGCCTCTTAAACATCTTAGATTCACAGGTGATGATTTCAGTAGTGGACACTTTGATGTTTATGAATGTTTAAACTCTCAAAAGCTGGATGTGAAGTTATTGATGAAACTGGTTGTATGCTTACAACGCTTGACAGATGCTGAATGTCACTTCAACACAAGTCCTGCAAATACTGTCGGAATTGAAACAAACCATGAAACTCGATTATGACAGCAGCAATCCAAGCTGTGAGATCTGAGACAAGATTACTTTTCACATGGCCAACTGTACGTTGCATGCTCAAGAGTAAGCTCAGCGCACAGCTTGGTCATATTACAACTGGAGGGCCGAACTGACAATGTGGTATACAAACAGATCCTTAAATAATTATTGGTATATTTTAGTTAAAAAGGTTTAATTTTCTTCTTAATAAAAATTTTAAGGCAGTACTTTGCCGCTGCGAAGCGCAGATATTTGGCTAGTCACATATACATCTCAGTATTTTAGTTATTCAGAGAGCTGTAATATCACAAATGTAATGGATTCTGTGTCCTGTCGGAGGTAGAGAAAGCCTGTTTAAGAAGCACGTAGTAATTCACACACATAGAAGAACACATACAAAATAAAGCATTTAACGTGCTACTTTACTTACGATATGACTTGATAAACTAAGTTTAATTAAATGATTTTAAGATGAAGTTTATTATGTTCTACTTTAATGACAAAATAAATTACGTGATTAAAGTGGAAATTTCAAGATTGAAGTTGACATTTCGTGCTTTTTTCCCCCATTGTGTGACTTTTTTTTTCCTCTGTACCCTAATAACCTTTCATATGACACTCAGACGGTGGACTACGACTCGCCTTTTCACGGCAACTTTGATATGTGACAACTTCTTTTTTATTTCGGGCACTGTGCGACTTTGTGAACTTGAGCTTTCGAGTTTCTCCGACACGCTATGTCATTCGATCAGCTTCCTTTTGTTGTTTATACCACTGTTTAAACCAACAAATAGTATGTTTTTCCTTGCCTCCACTTGGTATTCACTGAAATTCTTCCATTTTCCCACTTGCTTTTGTCATTGTCTTTTCACAGAACGCTGAGCTTAAGCGCTATTTATATTGATTTGCATATTCAAAGAGGCGTAATTCTGGGAGGTGTTGGGGCGGGACAGCAGGCGCGTGCGCTAGCGTTACTTTTCACACTGACCGGGATTTATGGAGCAGAAGAACGCGGAACTTGGCGAATGCACAGATTCCTGCATCTGGATTTTTCTGTGCATAAGCACATTTCGGCTTTTGTGCTTACGTAATGTTATAGTGCGAATTCTATGCATGGCGTTATGCATGAGGCCCCTGGTGACTGTTAACCCTAACCCCTTTGATTGCTTTTTTTTTGAAAATTTCATGCTATACTTCAATGCAATGAAAAGTCAAGCAAAATGACAACGTCTATTGACTAACTGAACAGATTGTTACTAGGGAATAAAGGTGTCAATATGCCACATCAGCACTATATAATAAACAAAAAAAAAACTACATAATAAACAAAATAAACTGTAGTTGTGCATCTGTATACAACAACTTCTTGAACACTAGCATCACCTAGCTTTAACACAAATATCTATCAATGGTAAAGCACTTGAACTATTTGAATTCATTACAGCCCACAACTCTGATATGTTATGCTTAACTGAAACATGGCAAAAACCTGATGTGTTTGTGTCTCTGATTGAAGCGACTCTGTTTAGTTATGTGTACTTTGCAGGGCAGTTGACTTGCTGTAACTGTAAATCAAAACTAAACATCAAAAGGATACCAGTTGAATGCTTATTGTACTTCAAGTGTTGGTTCTAAAACTGATAATGAAATCTGGTCCTATCCTATTACTATTCTTCATCGTCCTCCAAAATAAAATGGATCTTTTTATCCTGATCTGACTGAACTACTGAGACAGTTAAGTTCTCTCTCCAAGTAAGGCATTCTTATAGGTGATTTTAACATCACATTGACATTCCTACATTATAGCTGACCAATGAATTCCTATCCGTGCTGGACTGTTGACTATCCTACCCACTCTGGTGGCCACATATTATACCTGATCTGCACATATGGTTTATCTGTTGGCAAAACCACTGATTTGGGCCTCCCAAATGTATAATGTTTGAAGACTGAAGTCCAAATATCAAATAAACACTTTCACAAACAGTATAACAAAACAAGTGCACTTTTATTCATGAATATAACCAAAGAAAAAAGAAATTACTCAATTTACATGTTGCTGTCAATGTGTAAAAACTGAAGTCTAAATATCAATTGACACAAAATAGACATGTCCACTTGGCTGGTTGCAGAGGTAAGAACAGCTGTCTTGTAATCAAGTGGTTGCAGGATTGATCCTGTGTCCTCCCCTCATTTATCATTTTGAGTAGTGAGCTGCTATTATTATTACTATTTTTTTAAAACATTTTATTGAATTTATTAAAAGCAAGTAACATTCCACACAAGAAAGTCAAATGACAAAACTAAGTTCACATCAACCCCCACCCATGAGAAAGAGATCAAGGCCAACAGCCAGAGTAAAAACTTTAAGAATAGAAGAAATTCCCTAATTTAATTGCTTATTCTAAAATGTTACTGATTAGACCCTTGTAGGTTTTAAAACAGTTTTGAATAGACACTCTAAGTGAGAATTAGATTTTTTCCCAATTTCTAATAGTATGTAACATCAATTGCCCACTGACTTAAAAGAGGTGGGTTAGGATTCTTCCAGTTGTGCAAGACAAGTCTACGTGCCAATATTGAAGTAATGGCAATAACAGTTTGTTTGTCCTTCTCCACTTTAAGCCCATCTGGGAGTATACAAAACACAGCTGTTAATGGATTAGGAGAGACCAGATACCAAGGCTGTCTGAGAGGCATTTAAAGATTTTGGTCCAGAATGATGTTAATTTAGTGCATACCCAAAACATAATAATGCCCAATGAGGCTGGAGATCGACTTCAATGTTCGCTGGTTGGATCTTGCCTTGGAAACATTTTGAACAATTTTAAACGAGACAGATGTGCATGATGAAAGATTTTAAGTTGAATAATCATTTGCATGCTTTCCGCATATGGAGCTAGAGTGAATTATGTGGATTGCTGCCTTACACTCCATTTCTAAAATGTTAAGTAAAAGATCTTTTTCCCACAGTTTCTAATTTGGAGTTAGTGGAAGAATTGTGTTGATGGAAAGTTAAATTTGGAATGTAATTGTTCATAGGATGCGAAGACGTTATCTATGTACAAATCTCTAAGTGATTTAATCCTGTATGTTTTCCAAACATTAAAAACGGCGTACTTTTCAGAGGGTGGAAAAATTTAGTAATCATGCAGAGATGCCACAGATAAAATCTTCTCTATCTTGAAGTACTTCCTACATTGGATCCATATTTTGATTAAATGAAGCACAATTGGGCTGTTAATATATTCATGATAACTCGTATTTACTGGTGTACAAAGGAAGGAATATAAGGAAGTATTGCAGGATTTTGTTTTTATTCCGGACCAAGCCTGTGTGTGTTCATCTATTTGTGTCAATATCCAGGTTTTTAGAGCTAGTATATTTGCCACCCAGTAATAAAACTGAAATTTAGGTAGAGCCATGCCACTCTGCCTTAGGACTTTGTAGGGTCGCCCTTTGGATGATCCCTATATTACTATTATATAATAAAAATATACATTTGATTTGAGTCTGTAACACCAGGTGTACATGTTTGCTACTTGCAAAAGTTAGCTTTTATTTTTTTTCAGTTTATCAGCACATGCTCCAACCTCAGTTTTATTCTCTCAGGATCTCAGTCACGATTATGTGGTACAACGAACTTGCCTGTTACTCTCTGAGTTGATGGTGTTTATGCCTGTGTTATAACCGGGAAACATCCCTTTGGGAGTTCCACCCTGGTGACCCCATCATCATCCTAGTACCTACCTCCTACTCAAAATTGTTAGCCCATTGGCAAGGACCATACGAAGTTAAGGAGAGAAAGGGCTTGGTCGACTATTTAGTTAAACAACTGAATCGACGTCCAGCCAAGTGGATTATCATGTTAATTTGCTGAAACCTTGGAGGGACAGGGATGTCGATCCTGTCTCCACTCAGCCCCGCTCTTATTACGCTCATAAATTATCACTTAACTATAGCTCCAATTTGACTGCCACTCAGAAAAATGAGCTGGAATCAGCAATGCTGTCAATTCTGGAGGTAGTCAGTGAACGACCTGGCCAGACCTTGCTGATTGGGCATGATATCATCACCAAACCCTGAGTGACAGTCAGGAAACGTCTCTATCGCCTCCCGGAAGCAAAAAAAGTAGAAATCGAACTTGACATCAAGAGAATGTTGGAGGTTTTGTAATGAATTCCATTGGCTTAATCAAGTATCCCAATTCGACGCCGATCTTATGCCATGTGTGGATGACTTCCTCGAGAGGGTGGGGGCACGAAATATTTGACCACACTTGACATGACCAAAGGGTATTGGCAATATCGTGTACTTCCATTTGGATTACACAGGGCAACAGACACCATCCAGCATCTGGTGGATAAAGTCCTAAAGCCCCACAATTCCTATAGCGCCGCCTATCTAGATGACACTGTTATCTATTCTGGCACAAGGAAGCAACACATAGTGTAGGTTCAAGCTGTGCATCGAGCGCTTGGTGAAGTCGGTCTTCGGATCAATCCCAAGAAATGTTTCTTCAGATTTAACTCTTTCAGGGCTGATGTAGACTTTTGTCAAAAGAAGGAGCTGACAATAATAATCATTAACTGTAAACTGTGACAAAACCAACCGTTATGTTTTAGTTGGAGTCTTGTTACTAGAAGGAAAGTTAGCTTCGTTTGTTTTGACCGAGATTTCCTGTGCTCATGTGAGTAGCAAGGCACAAACAATGACAAAAATGGCCCTGACACCTGACGAGAGATCAATGTGGACGCATAAAGCAGAATACTCCAGGGACCACGTTTTGCCTATTCTCTTTGAACTGGACTATGACTTGTCAGACTCCGATTTTGACGCAAGTGATCGAAGACGAATGTGAGGTTCCAGCTTCGGCTAATTGGTCTCCAGCTATTCATGGTGCTGAACAGGTTCAAGGAGTTGACACGCCTATGGCGCAGTTTGCCTGGGAGGACTGCCATTTAATAATGATAAGAAGTAGAAACCAGATTGCAATGCACTGCGATAGTGACCACTGCTGCTGCTGTTCCAGACATGCAAAGACAGCCTGGCAGTAACCCTGCCGCACATTCTTGGAAAACTGGCAGCCACAGCATGCAACAACAGATGTTTTATGTTGATTTCTGTGCGAAGGAATTGCTTTTCAGAAAACTGTTTTTGGGAAAAATATTCAGCCCTCAAAAGATTAAAGAGGCCAAATAGTTACCAAGTGGGCAGGGGAACAGTGCGACCACAGTCTTTCTCGGTTTAGTGGGGTACTACTGCCAGTTCATTCCCTGTTTCTCAGAGAGAGCGGTGCCCTTTGGAAATGAGATGAAAAGGCTAACCATGCATTTCGTGACCTAAAGCAGGCTCTGACCTCAGCACCTGTATTAATTTATCCTTATTTTTCTTTACGTTTCATTCTCCAGACCGATTCTTCAGACACAGGTCTTGGCACCGTGCTGAGCCAAAGCATCGATGGTGTCGAGCACCTTGCGATGTTCATGAGCTGGAAACTGGAATGTGGCAGTGGAACGGGAGCCCTTGGTGACCAAATGGGCGATTACACAGCTGAGGTATTACCTCTTGGGCTGCGAGTTCACCCTTGTTACCGACCATGCTGATCTGCAGTGGATGGCGATACATAAGGAGTTGAGCCACGTGTCACATGCTGGTTTTTAGATCTTCAGCCTTACAGGTTTTTGGTCGTTTATCACCAAGGCTCTCTCCAGGCCAATGCAGATGCTCTTTCTTAGGTTCACAACTTCTCGGTTTGGGACGCCTATGCCAATGGGTCTGGGCTGAGGAGGAACTGTGTCACACAAGTGCGTTTGGGACGCGGTTTACAGGTTCAAATACATGCAGATAGCCACCGAACCAGGGGTTGGCGCTGCCCTCTAACTCTTTTGTTTGTGTCCTTATTTTACACCTCCTTTTGTATTTTCCCTGTCACCCTTCTCCATCTAGCTACTTTTCCAGATTTTTACTAGTTTAATCTACATTTACTAATGACCTGCTTTGTCAGGTAAGGTCTACTATTTGTGCACTAGACCCCATTTTCACCACATTTATCAAAATTCTGCCTTTCATGTCATAATCCCAACTGTTACGACAATAATAAATACATCTTTGACAATGGCTCTATGATAACTACTTTGAAAATTGCTTCTGTAACCCCAATGTAAAAAAAAAAATCTGGCCTTAATGATGACAGTATGAACAATGTTTGACCTATCTCTCACTAACCTTTTCTGTTCAAAGTTCCTGAGTGGATTGTGGCCTCCGAGCTCACTAGTTATTAAATTTGTAACAAATTGATGGAACCCTTTCATTCTGGTTTCAGAGCACAGGACAGCTGTAAAACTGCTCTGCTTCAGGTACTGTAACTAATGATTTGCTTATGGCACCAAACTATGGGCAAACCAATATATTAATTCTATTAGATCTTACTGCAGCATTTAAAACTGTCAAGCATGATATTCTGCTATCCAGAATGGAGAACATTCTGGGTATCATTTGAACCACTCTCCAGTGGTTTACATCCTATCTGACTGATAAGCAACAGTTAGTCTTGGCAACTGCCGGTCTATCTTAGCACCAGTCATGGAAGGAGTCCCTCAATGCTCTGTCTTCAGCCCTCTGCTATTCAATAGGTACATACTTCAGTACAGCTTTGGACTGCATTGTAATTTTATGTGGATGATACTCAGATCTATTTTAATGTTAAAAGTAAAAGTTCCTCAGAGATCTCTCAGCTCATAACTTGCCTCAGTGAATTTTAAAAAGGGATAAAATAGAACTCTTTAATTTAAACTGCAAAAAAATGTATGCTAATTGGCACTAAGCTTTTCAATTACTCTTTGTTGATATAATTAGGCCTTCATCTTCTGCAAAGAACCTTGATGTCATTTTTTTTCATCCCTCCCCTTTCTTATTCTACCCATATAAATCAAATTACAAATTTTTTTTACTTCCACCTCTGTAACATATCCCATGTTTGCTGACTCTCCTTTGCTGGTGCTGAGAAACTTGTCCATTCTTTTATTACATCCTGCAACTCCGTACTGGCAGTTGCCCCTTCTAATCTGTTATCACAACTCCAGTTGTTTCAAAACTCTGCTGCAAGAGCCTTTACACAGACCCACAACAGCAAGCGCATAACATGCATTTTGTTCTGCCTTCAATGGCTCCCTCTGTCTTATGGGATTTTACATAAAATTATATAATTAATCAATAAATATTTAAATGGCCTTGCAACATATTAGTATATCAGTAACCTCCTCAATCAACTATGTTCCTTTTCATCCACAAAGATCTACTGATTCTGGAAATGTTGTTGTGCCCCACACTAACCTGTACTTTATGGGTGACAGAGTCTTTAGCTCTACTGCACCCAAACTTTAGAAAACTCAATTCATTCTTTTAAAAAATTAGGGGTCTCCGACACCTGCTCGCTTCGCTCGCCAACCCCTGTGTTTGGTTAATCAGATATACAATTTTAAAAGCTTGTTTTTTTCTTTGGAATTGTTTCAATTTCATTATTTGCACTTTTACTTTAAAGCTTCAGTAAAAACAATATTTGGAATGACCTTTTCTTCAAGATCGCATTGAATTTTGATTGTTTCTGGACTTACATCATGACAACGCAATGTATAACTGCCAGTGAGTGAATATCGTTTCTTTTTCTCTAATAAATAAATCGACTTTTTCGAATGTTTGTCCCTGTGATTTGTTAATTGTCATTGCAAAAGCTATTCTCACAGGAAACCTTAAGCATTTTAATACGAATGGCATATCAAGGTCTCCTTTGGTATTTAATGTTATTTGCTGAATATATATTACATTACCTTTCTTTTCGCCTGTTAAAATTTGCATCGCTTCTCCGTGATCATAAATATACACCTGACCGAATTGTGGTTTCTTCAAAATTAAACTTGTCGTTGCTTTAATTTTTGTGGGACCACAGATTCTCATAGCATATGGCCCATTATTGTGTAAATCTGTTTTGCCCTGGGGTCAGATTTACAAATCACAAAAAAGAGACTGGAAATGTGCATACACAGCTTTCCACACAAACATCAGAATTTATAAAAGAAAACCTGACAGGAGAACATAATTTACCTAGATTTTCAAAAAGCATTTGATACAGTCCCACACCAAAGATTAACTCTGAAACTAAAATCTATAAAAAATGGATCTCTAGTTGGTTAACTAGGAGAGAAAGAATACAGATAAGAGGAGAATGCTCCACATGGAGCAAGGTCATCAGTGAAATCCCTCAGGGATCTGTCCTTGGACCATTACTTTTTCTGATCTATTTTAATTACAGTGATTCTAGTGAACTTCTTAAATTTGCAGATAGCACTAAAATTGGAAGGGTGGCAGACACTGAGGAGGCAGCAAAAAGAATTCAGAAAGACCTTGACAACCTTCAGAGCTGGGCAAACATTTGGAAATGCAGTTTAATGCAGAAAAGTGCAAAGTTCTACACATTCACAATTACATTTACTTATTTGGTGACATACAATATTAATGATACACTTGGTTACATTACTTTTGGTTTTCCAGTTGGAGCGCAGGCAGGTGAAATGACTTGCTCATGGTCACAAAGAGTTAATGTGGAAAAATGATCATCAGTTATAAATACAAGATGGGAGACACTGTTATACTAGGAAGCAAACTCTGAAAAGAATTTAAGGGTATATGTTGAATCAAAATTATCATTGACCAAGCAATATACAGGATCAATTAGAAAGGCAAATAAAATGTTAGGTTATATCATAAAAAACGTCGTGTGTGCAAATGGAATCTTGATTAAATGTCAGTTTACACAAATCTTAAAAACCTCTTCTAAACCCAGAGAACCATTGATAAATGAAATACCTTACATAGTAGTTTGGCAAACAGTAGTTTTACTGAAACAGCTGTCACTAATGGTGAGGAATAGTAGTGCAAAGTACAGTAATCCCTCCTCGATCGCGGGGGTTGCGTTCCAGACCCCCCCGTGATAGGTGAAAATCCGCGAAGTAGAAACCATATGTTTGTATGGTTATTTTTATATATTTTAAGCCCTTATAAACTCTCCCGCACTGTTTATAAATATTCCCCGCAGAGTTATACAGCATAATCCCTTTGTATTCTCTTAGATATTAGGTAAGATTCATTGAAATTATGTATATAAACACACTGTTTATATACAGTAAAACCTAAATATTATTTTAAAGATATTGAGTGTCTCCGATATCACATATGTTACAGCCATTACGATAGACAGGTCACCAGCAATAAATACGTACAATGCAAGAAAAATAGTATACAGTAAATGTGTGTACAGTGACACTAAACGTACGTACATGTACTAAGCACTGTAAGAAGAAAATTAATTATGATTACTCACCAACAATGACACGATGACTTGTCCGATAACAATGAGTTTAATTTTACTGCACAACAAAGGAGAGCGTTACAGCCCTTGTAAAGGAGCCACTTCAGGCGATTGTGTAGCACTGCCGTTGTTCTTCTTCTGGCAGTCTTCAATCCAAATCCCTAAAGCAGATTCCATCCAGACTACTGCCTTATTACATCCACTTACAACTCGTTTTGCACCCTGGTTAAAAGGACACTGCAGCCGTAGATCTTATATTCCTTTCCTACTTTTTAAATAAAAAGAATCGTAGCCTTCAACAAATCCAAAACGTTTACCTTTTCGGCAATCGTTAACATCTTCTTCTTGCGCTTGGGCACGGCACCTGAAGCAGTAGCAGATTGTTTTGGAGCCATAATGAAGGGCTTGACTATGCACAAAGATAAACACTAAAGAGCACAACTCTTTACACAGCGAAGCACGTTGATGCTGAATGAGCGAGATGAGACTTCCTGGTTAACACTGCATAGCTCCTGCGTGCTCTGATTGGTTAGCTTCTCAGTCAGGAGAACTTAACTGCGTGCTCTGATTGGTTAGCTTCTCAGCCATCCGCCAATAGCGTCCCTTGTATGAAATCAACTGGGCAAACCAACTGAGGAAGCATATACAGGAAGTAAAAAGACACATTGTCCGCAGAACCCGCGAAGCAGCGAAAAATCCGCGTTATATATTTAGTTATGCTTTCATATAAAATCCGCGATAGAGTGAAGCCACGAAAGTCGAAGCGAGATATAGCGAGGGATTACTGTATTGTCTTTGACATTATTTGAATAACTTTGTACATTCATGCACATTTGTCACTGAATGTAACTGGCAGTTGTGCAATAATAGGCTCTGTCACAGGTAAGCATATCAATTAGCAGCTGGCATTTAAGCTGAGCGGTAGAAACTGGTTCTAGTAATTCCCAGATATACAGACTCAGAATATGACAGTGGCAATTTTTACTGAATAGAATCCGAAGATAAAATGTAGTTCAAAACTCAGGCCAGAGTTATAATGAAAAGTTTGACCAATCTGTCATTAAGCATTCAAATGCTAACCAAAAATCAATGACCTAAATACCATAAACAAGTACCAGTCTCAGAAAGCAGGAAGTGTATTTAGCTGACCTTTATGCCCTAACATGTTCCTGCTGTGGGATCATTTGTTAGTGAGTAGTGGGTTTTTGTGCAATTAGTATGCGTTTGCAATTCTATGAGGCACTGTGCCAATATTAAAAACTGTAGGATGTTTAATCATAATATTGACATATTGTATATATCCTTGATTCATTGTAATGTATTTGTATTTTAAGATTTAAAGTACAGCATATTGCATAACTGTTATTTTACTAATATGATAGAAAATGTTCTCAATAAAATAAGAAATAAAGCAATATGCATTGTTGCTTATTTTAACCTACATTTCAGTACAGTTCAAAATCACATACAAAATAAAGATATGAAAAAGTCAGCCTGATTGTGTATTTGTAATTCAGTAAAATCTGAATACTTTTTCAAAGGTACTGTATAATGATTAACTTTCTTATATATTAATGCAAAAAAGTCCAAAGTAAAACATAAAAAAAAACAAACAGTTCAACTTACGATTACATGTTTTTGCACGGATATGCTCAACCAATTCTTCTTTTGGAATTGCCTCCGTACAGCGCTGACATTTACCAAAACTGTCCTTTTTGTCACATTCTGTTAGTAAGTGATCTGTAAGGCTAGAAATTTCCACCACCTAAAAACAAATATTTAAAAACAGTTTTAGTCTCTTCTTTCACTAAAGAAGTCACAAAAAATACATATACTGAATATTGTATATATACATATACAATAGACCCCTGCGAAGTCGCGATTCGGAGTTTGCGGCCTCAGTCATTCGCAGATTTTTCCTTAGAACTATCTAATAATTGTTAGCGGAGACCACAAATCTCCTCCAAAATTTTTATGCCTTTTTTCGTGGCAATACTGTACTGTAGAGAGAACAGAAAGCAATTGTAGAGGAAAACGCGGCTTGGGATGGTGAAAGTAGCCAACAGAATTTGAAACTGCAACTCCCAGCAGTCCCTGCAGTGGCTCTGATTGGTTTTCTGCTGAGGGTGCTGGGGTTGTTGGGGTCAAAGGATGTCAGCGCGGCTTTTAAAAAGGGGGCCAGTGACCAAAAGCAAAAAAAAAGGTTTTGTAATTTGTGTTTCAAGCTCCTATCTCTCTGCCTTCTGTTTGGTTACCTGTACTTATTCGTTTTGTCCTGGATCGTTTCATGGTTGGCATCTGGATTGTCTGCCATCTGCCTGTGTACATTAGGACTGTAAGTGGATTCATGGCCATCCTGCAAAAAGGAGCACTCCTGAACCCGTCCACCCGTCTTCACCATTTCAGGAACTAGCAGTAGGATTATCTTTACATTCCCATTTAAAGTGCGGATCTCTGGACTATCTATTTTCATCATTACATTTCATCCATTGCCATTTTTCATGAACGTTTTTCATGATTTACTGTGTGCGTTTTGTTTGTGCTTTGTTGTATTTAATGTGTAATCGCCGTAAGGGGAACAGGGGTGGTATCAGTTTTCATTTGTTTTCATTACATTCTTTATTTGCTGTTTGATTACCAGTTTGCTTTGTTTTTGTCTTTGTGAGTGTGTGTGGGTTGGGCCAAGGCTGGGTGCACCCCTGGAATCTACACCATAAAAATAAATAAATCGCTGTCTTCGACGGTGTAAATCTTAGCGGCACTGGACCACTACATAGTCATGCATTTCTCCTTGCTGCTGATTCACTGTGATGCATCTCCAGCTGAGTGTTCTTGTGTTTTCTGTTTTGTTCTTCTTAACCCTTAAACCGCCGTAACCGGCTATAGTCATTTCCCAGTGGCATTTGCGAACACGCAGGAGCTGATCAGTCAGTGCCGTACATTCGTTGAGCAGCCAGCTCATGACCTCCGCCAGCCCCTTGTGATATTTAAAGGTAAATTAAACATTTTGTGAGTTGTTTTACCGTATGGAAGAAGAATTGCTGCTATACCTGTCCATGCTATCAATGTAATGTTTTTGAATAGCTGTTTGCAATAATTTATAGAAAAATGTTTTCCCTGTTCCGCCTAGTCCATCTATGAAGAATAATCGTTGTTTAATTTCTCCGAGGAGACTTTTTTGAACTGTGTCAAAAATGGATCTTTGATCATCGTTTAATTGTGAGTACATTGCCTGATATATTTTTCTATGGTCTTCCACTGTTACATCTTCGTCTGCTTTTATCTCTTTCTTTACCTCTGATTAATTAATTTCTTGTGGAAGTCCAAATTGTTGCATTGTTAAATCTTCTGCTTCTAAAAATTCTTTGATGATTGAAAGAGCCGTTTAGTCATTTGACTTTTCAGATAATGGTCCTTTGAACGCTTCCCATAATTGTAAAGCATCAACCTCCCCCGTCATAATTAAGTATATGAAGAAGTGTCTTAATTTGTCAGGCATCATTTCATACATATATTCGTCCAATTTACATAATCCAGCTGCTCGAGCAGCTTCTTGAAAAGTACCGTAAGTATTTCCATCTATAGTGAGGACATCTCTATACGACGTTGCTCCTTTCGATTCTCGTAACAACAATTTTAAATGAAAGCATTCATATCTTTTGGTGATACAGTATTTAATCGTGCAACACTTTTGCAATTAATTTTTCTTGGATGCCATATTCCTTTTTGTTTTTGTCACGTGTAATGTTGAGGAAGTGGTCATGGCAGCAGAGCTGGAGCTAAGCTAAAAGCCAAGCGACTAATGAGAAAGTGGCGCTACAAACCTTCGGTGCCTTCTGTGATCCTGGGAAATGTGAAAACACTACCAAATAAGATCGAAGAAACTGGGCGCGTTGGTGAAAAATTTCAGGACCTACAGAGAATGCCGTTTGTTGTGTTTTTGTGAAACATGGCTAACAACTACCAATCCAGATGCTAACATGGAGCTACGCGGGTTTAGCACAGTTAGAGCGGACAGAAACGCAAATACCTGTGGGAAGCAGAAAGGAGGAGGACTCGCTCTCTATGTAAATACAAGGTGGTGCAACTCTGGACATGTAAACATCAAAATCTCCACTTATTGCATCGAACTGTTGGCTGTAAGTCTGCGTCCCTATTACTTGCCCAGAGAGTTTGGACACGTCATTGTTGTTATTGTTTACATCCCCCCTCGGGCGGACATGGAGATAGCAGGTGGCATCATCCATTTCACTGTTGCTAAATTACAAACACAGTACCCTGTGGCACTTGTGCTAATCGCTGGAGACTTTAACCATGTGACGCTGGGTAAAACATTACCTGCCTTCTCCCAGTATGTGGATTGCAACATCCGGGGAAATAGGACTACTGACCTACTGTATGCAAACGTTAAAGACGCATACAGCACCACCCCGCTGCCTGCGCTTGGGAAAGCAGATTATAACCTGATTCTGCTTCAGCCTCACTACAAACCAAGAGTGAGGGAGCTACCTACACCACACGCTCATTCAGGAAGTGGTCTCCTGAGGCAGAGCAGGCTCTGAGAGACTGCTTTTGAACTACGGACTGGGATATCCTGCAGGGATCATATAGTGAGAACATGAGGAGGGTGTTGACTACACTACTGACTACATCATCTTCTGTATGGACATTGTAGTCCCAGTAAGAACAGTACACTGCTATGCTAACAACAAGCCATGGATTAAAAGTGACATCAAGGGCCTTCTGAACCAGAAAATGAACATGAGCTAAAGCGTGTGCAGAAGGAACTCAGAGTCCAGCTCAGGGCGGCAAAGGAGCAGTACAGGAGAAAACTGGAGCAGAAGTTGCAGAATACCAGCATGAAGGAAGTGTGGGATGGGTTGAAGATCATCACTGGCTGCAGCTTGAAGCGGGGTGCCACCATCGAGACAGACATGGAGAGAGCAAACCAAATGAACAACTTCTTTAACAGGTTTTAACTTCCTAACCCGCTCTCACCTTGGAGTACTGCACCCTCCACCCATCCTTCTGCTGATACAAGCATAGGAGAGACATCCCCACCCACAATTACAGCAGCCCAGGTGAGCAGAGAGCTGAGGAGACTTCGTGCCAACTTCAACCTGAGCCTGGAACAGGGGAGAGTCCCGAAGCTTTGGAAAACATCTTGCATCACCCCAATCCTAAAGGTATCACATCCTAGTGAGCTGAATGACTTCCAGCCTGTCGCTCTGACGTCACATGTGATGAAGACCATGGAGCCGCTGCTGCTTCACCACCTGAGGCCACAGGTCCGCCACGCCCTCGACCCTCTGCAGTTCGCACATCAGGAGAAGGTGGGAGCGGAGGATGCCATCATCTATATGCTACACCGATCCCTCTTCCACTTGGACAGAGGCAGTGGTGCTGAAAGAATTATGTTTCTGGACTTCTCTAGCGCCTTTAACACCACCCAATCTCTGCTCCTTAGGAACAAGCTGACAGAGATGGGAGTAGATTCATACCTAGTGGCATGGATCGTGGACTATCTTACAGACAGACCTCAGTATGTGCATCTCGGGAACTGCAGGTCTGACATTGTGGTCAGCAACACAGGAGCACTGCAGGGGACTGTACTTTCTCTGGACCTGTTCAGCCTATATACATCGAACTTCCAATACAACTCGGAGTCTTGCCAAGTGCAAAAGTTCACTGACGACACTGCTATCATGGGCTGCATCAG
>JANRMT010062815.1:16016509-16051003 GCA_026402145.1 Polypterus bichir lapradei | reverse complement strand
AATGAAAATCTTGAAGAGGATGAAAATCTTAAAATCCAAGTTATCAAATAAAAAACCCACTAAATTCTCCTCATGTAATAAGCATAAATGCTTGGCATATTCGAATAACAATTTCAAAACTTAGTTTTATAATTTTTACACTGACCCGAAAAAACAGAAATTGGCAAATATCAGCTTGCTTAACACTAGAATTACCAAAGCCTACAAAAAAAGTGGATTAGTATATTTATTTTAAAATGTCTTTTATACAGAGTTCTTGGGGGTCAAATAATGAATCATTAATTATATTTATTACTACTATTATTTTTACTAAATCATTTTCTATGTTTCTTTGTTGAGTTCCCATTGAAGAATTTATTGGTAGTAGAACATATAGCGCATGCCAAAACGACTAAAGTAACAACTAACAAAATGGCATTTTTGATACCATTTGAACAAAGTTTACTGTCCGCCGGCAATCACAGAGTAGCCCGGTAAAGCAACAGTAATACACTTGGACCTTAAAACGTAGATTTCATCACATTGCTGTGCATGACGAAACAGCAGGCAAGCGACTTCTCATACATGTTTACTGATGAACAGGTCAGCATTTTGCATGAGGTATGCGTTAAATCAAAAGAAAAAAGGCATGCAAAGATGTGCGAATACGCGGAGATCGGTGACAATCACACCTTAGTGTGTTGCACCAAATCAGAAGGGACAACTGAATTCCACGGGGCACAATTATCTTCATAACAGGGGACCTATATGATGGACAGATGAGTTTCAAATATTTTGTATGCCTACCTTTTGTTGTGACGATTGGTTGCGTCATAGTCAGCCCTTCGTTCATTATTCTGGCACAAGCGTAACCAGCCTCTCATTGAAATTCACAGCCATCCTATCTGCAGCGCAGTGTACTTAGAAATATTTTCCCACACGCGTCTCCAAGTCTGACGTCATTTTCGCCGCAACTCCCTCGCAGCGCAGGGTATAAACCAGCATTTATGCAGCTCAGTGATATGCAAGGGGCAGCCCATACGGACACATATGGTAATGGCACATACGCTCAACAATAAAAAAAAAAAATAGCCTTTTGCATCTGTTATAATATAATTAGTTTAAAGTTTCAATGATTCATTTAAAATTGGCAAACTAAGTAGAAATAATAATCGCTACAGTCTATTTTTGGTCACATTTACAATCATTTTAGTTGCAGTCTGGAGCCCTGGTGGGACCATAGGCTGAGACACTCGGAGGTTGCTTCTGGGCTGCATGTGGTCCACGGGACACCATTTGAATAGGCCTGCCCTACACTAAGATTTCAGCCATACATTAAGCCTTTTAATCTCAGTCTCACCTGGACTTGTGTGTGGCACAGGCAGAATGTCAGAAAAGACTACCTTGTCAGTTCTAATGCTCAGTCTGGCACACAACTCTTTAAATTTAGATTGGAGAACTGGCAGACTATCTTTATGTACAGTCAGGTCCATAAGTATTTGGACCGTGACACAACTTTCATAATTTTATCTCTCTTCACCACTACAATGCATTTGAAACAAAGCAATCAAGATGTGACTGAAGTATAGACTTTCAGCTTGAATTCAAGTGGTTTAATAAAAATATTTTATGCGCTATTCAGAAAGAGAGACATTTTATACCACCCCCACATTTTCAGGGGCCAAAAAGAATTTGTACAAAATAAAATAATAATAAATATAATGATCATTTTCAATAATTGGTTGAAATATCCTGTATAGTCAATGACTGTCTGAAGTCTGGAACCTTTGGCCGTGGCCATCTCCAAATGCTGGGTTTCCGCCCTGGTAATACTTTGCCAGGCCCTTACTGCAGCAGTCTTCAGTTGCCGCTTGTTTGTTGGACTTTCTGCCATCAGTTATGTCTTCAGCAAGTGAAATGTATGTCCAATTGGGTTGAGGACAGTTGACTGACTGACAAGTGCCTTCAAAGGCACTTGGTTTGCTTCAGAGTATGTTTTGGCTCATCGGCCACCTGTACTGTGTAAAGTCATCCTATCAGTTTTGCAGCATTTGGCTGAATCTGAGCAGACCATATAGACTTATACACTTCAGAATTCATCCTGCTACTTCTGCCAAAAGTCATATCATCAATAAACATTAGTGACTGACTTCCATTCACAGTCATGCATGATCATGCCATAAAACTGCTTCCACCATGTTTCACAGATGATGTGGTATTCATCGGATCATGAGTCGTTTCTTCCCTTCTCCATGCTCTTTGCTTTCCAACATTCTGGTATATATTCATTTTAGTTTCCTTTGTCCAAAGAAAATTGTTCCAGAACTGGACAGGCTATTAAAAATGTTTTCTGGCAAAGTCTAATCTGTCCATCCTATGCTTAAGGTTTACCAGTGGTTTACACCTTGTGTAAACCCTCTGTCTTCTCTTGATTGTACACTTTGGCAATGATAAATCTGCCTCCCAGAAACTGTTCTTGGTTTGGCTAAATGTTGTGAACTGATTCTTCTTCACCAAGGACAGAATTCTGCAATCATCCAGCACAGTTGTCTTCTATGGTTTTCCAGACCTAACTGATGGTGCTGAGTTCAACAATGTTTTCTTTCTTTTCAAGAATGTACCAATGGTTAATTTGACTACTCCTCATGTTTCTGCTATCTCTCTAAAGGGATTGTTTTGTTTTATCAGTCTAATGATGGACTGTTTTTACTTGCATGGACAGCTTTTTGGACTTCATATTGAGAGTTCACAGAGACAGCTTCCAAATGCAAATTCCACACTTAGAATCAATTCAAGACTGTTCACCTGGTTTTAGTTAATGAAATAATGAAGGAACTGCTCTCACCTGGCTATGGAACATCTTATCAGTCAACTGTCCAAATACTTTTGAGCAGCTATGCCGAAAAATGGCTGTCATTCCTAAATGGCTTATATGATATTTTTGGTAGAGCCCTTAAATTAAATTTGAAAGTGTTCACTTCAATCGCATAATGATTGCTTTATTTCAAATTCATTGTGGTGGTGTACAGAGCCAAAATTATGAATATTGTGCCACTGTCAAAATACTTATAGACCTCACTGTATGTCATTTGTTCCAATATGGACAATGACATCTGGATCCAGCCCTGCTCTGGCCAACAGCCTATAAACCCATTCCAGAGTGGTCTCCCCATCTATGTACTGTGGAGACCAGCCTTGACAAAGACAGGCAGACACCGATGGTTCAAACACCAACACACATTTATTATACATATCTACAAGTTCCAAAACACACAACCCAGTGCCCCTGCACCACACACCCTCGAGTCCGGGCTCTCAATAGTCCTTTCTCTGCCGCCTCCACTCCTCTCCTTCAAGCTCTGTCCTCTGCCACCTGACTCCAGCTTCCGAGGGAGGCGGCCCCTTTTAAGTCAACCCAGACGTGCTCCAGGTGCATCCTGACAAGCATCCGGTGGCACTTCCTGGTGAGGCAGAAGTGCCGCACTAGCACCTGGAAGCACTCCAGGTGTCTCTGGATTTCCTTCCGCTAGCACCTCCAGGTGTGGTGGAAGTGCTGACATCCAGGGCTTCTCAGGCGTCTGGGCGCCCCCTGGCGGTGACCACAGGCCCCTATAGGGTTGAGCTTCGATGGTCTGTTCCCGTGGCCACCATACAAACCAGGGCGGCTGCCCTCTCATGGTCCGGAGGAGGCGTAGTTCCTAGTCCGGTCCTTCCAAGCATCCCGGCTGGGTACTGCCCCCAGCTGCTCACCACATTGCTCCTCTATCAGCTGAGACCCATAGGGGCCAACGGCCCGTCCCGCGAGGACAGGTCTCCCACGAAGCGTGTCCTACTCGCGCACATCCAGGGTCCGGTCCTCCAACACACAAAGCAGAGACAGGGGCAGAGACGCTGCCTGAACACCACCACCTGGCGTCCTTCCGTGTCACACATAGGCAACGCTCCCCGCACCGACCGGCACTTCAGCATTCGCCATTTCGGCACCCCCTCCGAGGCTTCCGTGCCCCCCAGATTGGGACATCAGACTGGGCTGCTCGCACCCCCATCTTCTCAGCTGACTTCGGGACTCCCCTCATACTCCGCAGAGGGTGGCCCATCACTGGACGTGAGCTCCCAGCCTCACATCTGTCTTTATCGGAGGAGCCGGCTCTCATCCTCCGGGTCCTCCTCTTTCTCAGGGATGCCTCAACAGTTTGGGTCTCCCTATGGGAAAGGAAAAGACCCCATGCCATCTGCGTTCCTGCAGAGCGACATGAGACCGACGCTGGCTCGGGGGATGGGGCCCTTGGACACCCAGCACACCTCAGCCGGTGTCCTGACTGCCCTCTCATTCAGACTGCCCTCACCATGCGATCGGCCCTCACTGCCGCATCCACTATTGGAGCCCTGCTACTTGATTTCAATCAGAAACATCACGGGTCTTCTCGCTAGGGTCTCCTTTTCTTGGTACGGTGCCGATTCCACTCACCAGCACCGCCGCATTGCTCTCACCGGAAAATCTAGCGTCGTGCCGCTTCGTCCACTGTTGTAGACTCATCAGAGATGCGACCACCATCCCCTGCAGCTTCTTCAATACATCACGGAGGGCGCGTATTACCTGAAATAGCGACTCTGTGGGCTGAATGCAACCCTCCTGCCTAGCGCAGAGCCACCAGCAAGCACAGAACATCAGCCGGCATTGACCTTACCTTTTGTTCAGCCCTACGCGCCGGCTGTGTGCCGTGGGGCCTTCTCCTCGGCCCAATCAGGTCCTACCCCGGCTCAGGACGGACATTCATTGGTCCCGCCTCTGACCAACCATCGGCGGGCACACAATATACACCGTCCACTCCCATGCCTAACTCGGGGAGGGACTTCCGGTTCTCTGTCATTTTCTTCCGGCCCTTGATGGGGTGGCGAGCCTCCTGGCAGCTCCTCTGCTGCATCGGCTTCCCGAGCTGCAGCAGTTCATCCTCCCCTGCCCTTTCTCTGGCCACCGTGCCAACGAAGCCCCGCGGACCACCACGCGTCTGCCACCAACGCGGTTCTGGGCAGTCCCTGCCTGCAACATACATAGTCCAGCCCTGAATGCCGTCGGGCAGGGGACTTACCTCCTGGACCTCGTCTCTCCGAGGGGAATTCCTCGGCACAGCCTTCCCAGACACGATGCCGTCCTGGGCGTCCTTAGCAGAGGCACGCTCGTGGGAGTCCGCTGCACTCCTGCTACGCTGGGTCTTTTCTTCCCGCATAAAGTGGAGATGGTGGATCCGCGAACCGTCGGCGGTTCTCTGGGTGAGTCGCGCCCGCAGGGTTTTGTGTGGGTTCTTCTGCTGTGCCGGGCTGTCCACAAAATTATTTCTGTAGAGGAGAGTCCCATCTAGGATGCCATTGTGGAGACCACCCTCAACAGCCTCAACACAGACAGGCAGACACCAATAGTTCAAACACCAACACACGTTTATTATACATATTTACAAGTTCCAAAACACACAACCCAGTGCCCCTGCACCACACACCCTCAAGTCTGGGCTTTCAACAGTCCTTTCTCTGCCACCTCCACTCCTCTCCTCCGAGCTCTGTCCTCTGCCACCCGACTTCAGCTTCAGAATGGAGGGAGGTGGCCCCTTTTAAGTCCACCCGGACGTGCTCCAAGTGCATTCTGACAAGCTTCCGCTGGCACTTTCTGGTGAGGCAGAAGTGCCGCACTAGCACCTGGAAGCACACCAGGTGTCTCTGGATTTCCTTCCGCCAGCACCTCCAGGTGTGGTGGAAGTGCTGACATCCAGGGCTTTTCAGGCGTCTCGGCACCCTCTGGCGGTGACCACGGGCCCCTATAGGGTTGAGCTTCTATGCTCTGTTCCCGTGGCCACCATAAAAAGCAAGGAGGCTGCCCTCTCGTGGTCCGGAGGCAGCGTAATCCCTCTTCTGGTCCTTCTAGGCGTCCCGGCTGGGTACCGCCCCTAGCTACTCGTCACAGTACCTGGAAGGCAACATACCACTCAAGACTAATAATTGAGTCTCCAACTACTACTACCTCTCTCTTTCTAAGAACTGGTTTTGAGGTGGCCCATTATGGATCCTCATACCTGCCTACCACCTCAGAAGCGTCAGAGACACTGTTCAGCTCTGCAAGGTCCTGAAAATGGTTTGACACTGCCAATTCTGAGTTTAATGCCCCCAGACAGTGTGCACTCTTTACCTTGCAACTTGTGATAGTGAGCCAGCTATCTCTACCTGTCTGGTCTGGAATCTCCTTCTGCACCACCTTATGGGTTCACACTATCTCTCTAAAGCACATCTGGGCCAGGTCCACCTTAGTTATTACAAAGAAAGGCATCTAATCCCTCCTCCAGTTCAGCAACCCTGTGTTCAAGGTGCTGGATCAGCTGGCATCTCCTGCAGATGTAACATTCATAGAAGACTGGTGCTGCCAAGACAACCCCCAAAGATAAAGACAAACATCCAACAAACTTGCATTGCACTGGCCTAATTATTAAAATCTGACTTTGGATTACTAAAACTGTCCAACTTTTATTAAAGTTAAATGCTTTTAACTTAACTGGTAAAACTAAAAAATTTAAGTTAAAAACTGGATTTAAAAAAGTGCATGTATGTCCTTCTTTGAATTTAAATTTACTTTTCTCTGTCTGTTCCTAACATTGCACTCCTTTTATTTGTTGCATAAAAGCTCTTCACTTATATCACTTGTATTCTATTATATTAATAAACCCTTTCCCTCTAGCCCTCTTAATAGCTCTACTTTCCAGAATGATAAGATCTGTTCCATTGAGTAAACTTATTTCACAGTTCTTCCTTCTTACTAAGAAAAAATGCTTACTGCAGAGCCCCTCTCTTAACTGCTTTGAAGTCAGGCACGAACCTGAGCTTAAAATGAATGCTTCTTGAGCCCTCACTTTCCATACTAATATTAATGCTTAACTGTACATGTGTTATATGGTGCTCTATCCAATTATTCTATACACTCACCTAAAGGATTATTAGGAACACCTGTTCAATTTCTCATTAATGCAATTATCTAATCAACCAATCACATGGTAGTTGCTTCAATGCATTTAGGGGTGTGGTCCTGGTCAAGACAATCTCCTGAACTCCAAACTGAATGTCAGAATGGGAAAGAAAGGTGATTTAAGCAATTTTGAGTGTGGCATGGTTGTTGGTGCCAGACGGGCCGGTCTGAGTATTTCACAATCTGCTCAGTTACTGGGATTTTCACGCACAACCATTTCTAGTGTTTACAAAGAATGGTGTGAAAAGGGAAAAACATCCAGTATGCGGCAGTCCTGTGGGTGAAAATGCCTTGTTGATGCTAGAGGTCGGAGGAGAATGGGCCGACTGATTCAAGCTGATAGAAGAGCAACTTTGACTGAAATAACCACTCGTTACAACCGAGGTATGCAGCAAAGCATTTGTGAAGCCACAACACGCACAACCTTGAGGCGGATGGGCTACAACAGCAGAACACCCCACCGGGTACCACTCATCTCCACTACAAATAGGAAAAAGAGGCTACAATTTGCACGAGCTCACCAAAATTGGACAGTTGAAGACTGGAAAAATATTGCCTGGTCTGATGAGTCTTGATTTCTGTTGAGACATTCAAATGGCAGAGTCAGAATTTGGCGTAAACAGAATAAGAACATGGATCCATCATGCCTTGTTACCACTGTGCAGGCTGGTGGTGGTGGTGTAATGGTGTGGGGGATGTTTTCTTGGCACACTTTAGGTCTCTTAGTGCCAATTGGGCATCGTTTAAATGCCACGGGCTACCTGAGCATTGTTTCTGACCATGTCCATCCCTTCATGACCACCATGTACCCATCCTCTGATGGCTACTTCCAGCAGGATAATGCACCATGTCACAAAGCTCGAATCATTTCAAATTGGTTTCTTGAACATGACAATGAGTTCACTGTACTAAAATGGCCCCCACAGTCACCAGATCTGGATGTGGTGGAACGGGAGCTTCGTGCCCTGGATGTGCATCCCACAAATCTCCATCAACTGCAAGATGCTATCCTATCAATATGGGCCAACATTTCTAAAGAATGCTTTCAGCACCTTGTTGAATCAATGCCACGTAGAATTAAGGCAGTTCTGAAGGCGAAAGGGGGTCAAACACCGTATTAGTATGGTGTTCCTAATAATCCTTTAGGTGAGTGTATATGCCTTGACTTTTTTCCACTAAGAAATCATCATTACTTTAGCTATTTGATGCTACGACACCAGTTATTTATGTATAGACAAGATGACTTCCTCTATCGTCATATCACCTACTGCTTATTGTCTCACCTTGCAGACACTAGTTTCAATACAAAAAACAAGAACAAGAACATGAACATTTACAACTACAGGTAACAAGTACCTTTCCCAAATACTCCCCCAAATACTCAGCTGCTATGTGGGAAAAAAAACAAAAAAAAACTTCTAAAGGGAAGAAAAAGCTTTAAAAATTCCTTCATGGCTCATTAGTAACATCGACAGAAAAAAAAATGTTTTTAGGAGCAACATGGATCTTTTATTTAACTCTCATAACTTAGCAACACAGAATTCTCAGCACTTTCACTTGCATTTGCAAGGATGACATCAGTATGTCTCAGTCTACAGTCTCCCTCAACTCTCCCTAAAATTAGGCTAATTGTTACAATTAAAAACAGAAAATAGTTAGGCCAAACATCTGCAGCTGTATGAGGTCCCTAGGACTGCGTTTGACACTATATTATGTTAGTTATATGTTAGCTTCCATCAATGAGTTTGTAGCGTAGAACGGCCTGCTCTTGTGAAAACTGTTCTAATGTTCTAATTGTACAACCATCTTTAATCATATTCAAAACATTGAAATTGACCACTTCATACCTATGAAAATAACATACTGCTATGATGCAACATGCAGCAGGCCAATTAATGTTTTTAAAAGTTTGACCTTGATAACTTTAATGCACAACACTCTCTGTGCATAAACCAGCTTTAATTTAAGGATATTTAGCATTAATTGTTGTATAAGTAGAGTGCACATATATTATATATATGTATATAAAATGTACACATTTGTTTTTTTTTGTTTAGCAGTTAATTTTCTTGAATTGTAAGCTTTCCATGTATATCTAAATTATTTTCTTTCTGCTTAATATGTACTGTACATAAAAGCATACATACCTGCTTTCCCAGCAGTAAGCATGTCCCGTTCTTTATCCTGAAGATAATGAGGAAATACACAATAGTTAAATTATTTTGTTATTTTAAGGTATATTACATTATGCAACTTGACAAAGATAAGTCTTCATAGGCAAGAAGAACTAAATACACGGTCTGATATTAACACTAGAATCCCTGAAGCCTATGAAAAAACTCATAATCCTGGCCCACCTTAAATCCCTTCGCACCTCTCCATCAGCATCTTTTTTTTTTGTAAATGCGTCGATCAGCACAAGTAGTAAGTAGCCTCCTATCCCATCCCCCCTGTGACGGAGCGCAACTCGGACAAAAACTTCTCCCAGCTCAAGCTAAGGCTCCTTATCTGCGTGTAAGATGTCTGAAGATGTATAGGGTAAATAATACAGTATATCGTTATTTGGAAAACATTTCATGTTTATTCTGCGTCTACAGCGATCTGTGTAAATGTAGGATGAATTGTGAGGCAGGAATTGTTGAACACATAACTAAAAAGAAAAGTTTTTTTCATAATTAATAATAATTGACAAAATGTAGACATGAAGTGCATAATGCGTGAAGGCTGAAGTCCAAATATCAAATAAATACTTTCGCAACAGGTACAAGTATAACAAAACAAGTGCGTTTTTATTCAAGAATATAACTGTAGAAAAAGAAATCGGGTAAGGGTATGACACTGACACAACAGCTCAGTTGGTGCAGCAGTAAGAACGGCTGACTCGTGATCAAGAGGTTGCCGGCACGATTCTGAGCACGACCGTTTTGAGTAGTGAGCTCCTCTTTAGATCTGGACGGTGTATGTGCCCAAAAAAAGAAGTCTGACTGCATTCTTGTACCAGTATGTGAGCAATGACACTTCAGTATGTGAAAAATGGTATGAGAAAACTAAAATACACTTGTACTATAATCATGGCAGCCCTATAAAATGACCTTTCTGTTATTAGCTCAAAACAAAACCAACTGATATTACACTTTTTTTAGTTAATTATTTAGGAAAATGCACTTCATTCATTCATTCATCATTTTTAAAATAACAAAGATATTGTTGTTTAGTGACAGAATACATTGTCAAGGCAGTTCCTATACATGTCTGGAATCTAACATACTGCTCATAATGTTAATTTTTGTATATGTTATCAAAATTATATATGAATCATGAACATGAAACAATTCCAAATCATTTTACAAAGATGAACTGATACCTACAAAATACCTAAAATATGTAAGATATAGGTTTTATATCAAATATACTTTCAAGAACATATGTCTTTTCTAAATAAGGATATATGATAAAAAAGTTATCAAAATGTGTCAGTGAAGACACCAAACACACGTTTGGGATCCCATTAATGATCCAGATATTCATGCTTGTTTTATTCACGAGTTTGTCATTTTAACTGACAAGAGCATGCAGGATAATCTGGAAGGTTAACTTTGATAATACACACCTTCCCAGATTGTACCTCTGCCTGAATTTCCTTTAGGGCAGCCAACTGTTCCTGCAGTGCATGGATCTCTTCTTTTTTCTTCTTCTCTGCCTCCTGAGTAGCAGTTTTCCTCTGTAACTGTAAGAGCAGCAAGAAATTGCTTTAGAGCACAGTTGTTTTGGGGCACAACATATAAAAGAAGTAACCAGAGAAAGAGATCATATAGCTCATATCTTGTTAACTGTTCATTACTGACCAACTTGCATGCAATCATAATTCACTATCTCTCGTATAATCTCACACTTTCTTAGCTTTCTATGTGATTACTCTTACTCAAACTGTTTAAGCATTTGGTCTCCCACTCTTAATTGGCTCTGCTGGTATTTGTATATAAAACATATTTGTGCCCCTTTCCAGCTCTGAGCACAATACATACTAATAAATATAATATCATTAGAATAAAATACAAATAATACCAGTGATGTTGCTGCATTAGGGGCCAATATGGCAAAGGACAAAGCCACAACGGATGTTGTGCAAAACATAATATGCTACCCTCTGAAGTTTAACTTATTATTGAAATATTTTAACAACACTCAACTTTGTCTTCTTAAGGATTTTTTCCAA
Organism: Polypterus bichir lapradei; assembly: GCA_026402145.1. Classification (NCBI taxonomy): domain Eukaryota; kingdom Metazoa; phylum Chordata; class Cladistia; order Polypteriformes; family Polypteridae; genus Polypterus; species Polypterus bichir. The sequence goes on along the minus strand of JANRMT010062815.1, from coordinate 16,039,802 downwards.
TGATATCTATTATCAAGAGAAGCACTGCTCTTCGTATTATGTGAAATTGTCTATGTGTTGGGTTACTGCATGCTTATTTCCATCTAAAAGGGGCATGCTCTACTAGCCCTGCAGTATTCAAGGTTTACTCATTAGCGTGTGTGTGTATGTGTGCAACATGGAATTTCCAGTTTAGCATTAAGGTTTAAAAGCTGTAGCTCCCTAATACTCTGTGCTAAAATGAAGATGTCTGTGGTCCTAAATCCTCCATTTGAACTTCCAGTTGGACTTTTCATAAGAAAAGTCTATGCAGCACAAATTGTAAAAAACTTATGAAAAGCCCACTGCCATTTCCTGACTTAAAGGAAGTGACACTAATTTGGAAGGAAAAGGGAAAGAACAGAAAGCAGATCAATATCAAAATACATAAAGCGTGAGGCAGAATGAGGCAGAGTAGGATTTTGATCTTCATTTTACCTACTAGTACGCCAGAATGCCTGATGGTGCTAAATTTCAAAAATCTTTGTTGTCTTCGTCCAAATTTATGAAAAAAAGGCAGCAGTATGACAGAGTCCTGGTGCAGAAAGAACAAATATGTAGAAAATAATTTTTTCAGTTGTTTGCTGGCCTTCATTAGTTGGTGTGGCTTGTTCTTATTCTAATCAAAGCCATTTTTTTCTAGACTTGAGGTGTTAGTGTTTTTATTTAGGCAGTTCATAGCCAATCCATTTTTCTGGGGAGTGAATGGGTGTGTAGCTTTTACTTCACTTAACCTCGTCACGCACGAGTGCATGGGGAGCAGCTTAAGGACCCGACGTGCACCGCGAAACCTTGTGCCAAGGGACAATGACGGGGTACTAACCTCTCTTTCTTTGTTCCCCCAGGAAAAAACTAAGCAGCACCACCATGAATATACCCGGACTCGCTAAAACTCAAGACAATTCCAGGTTCCCTCCTTCCCCTTGGTCCCCATCTGATGACGTCACTACCATCCATCTACCACCGCAGCTCCTTCCCAGCATTCCATATCCACTTCTGTTCCTACTCCATAAATTGTCCAACTGTCATTTGGTTTTTGCCTTTTGTTCAATATACAAACTGACTGTGAACTTTGAAAGTTTTTTTGCTACAGTATACGAGGACAGAAACCCCAACTCTTCATACTTTCACATGAGTTTTCTTTACAGTGACGTAGTAGGCAGGATCCAAAAGCCTGAAAAATGTTGGAAGGGCAGGATCTGAATGCAGCCTTGACGACCATGATGACAGAGCTCCTCAATCTGAAGCTGGAGAAGGCTTCTACAAAAGCAGAGCTGGCGGAGACCAAGACACAGCTGGCGGCAGCGGAAAAGGTAAAGCTGGAGCCCGCACAACCTCCACCTCCTCCAATCGTCTCGCTCACTGAGTCGGATGATATTGAATCCTTCCTAATGGTATTTGAGAGGACTGCCTCTCAGAATCAGTGGCCGAGGGCGGAGTGGGCCTCCATACTAATAATAATAATAATAATAATAATAATACATTTTATTTAATAGACACCTTTCTTAGCACTCAAGGTCACCTTACAATAAAATTAAACAACATTAGTAATATAAAAACAAGAGAATGATAAATCAAAAAGCAATAATCAGCAAACAAACAAAGACAACAGACATTAACAGTGCAAAATTCACAATTGGTATGCCAGTTTGAAAAGATAGGTTTTGAGGGTAGTTTTAAAATGTGTTATTGAATCAAGCTGATGTATATGAGATGGAAGAGGATTCCAGAGTTGAGAAGCACTATGAGAGAATGCTCGAGCTCCCATAGAACAGAGTTTTATGTGTGATACAGAAAGTAAAACTGTAGATGAGGATCTGAGTGAGCGAGAGGGAGTGTAAGTCTGTATGAGATCAGTGAGGTAGGGGGGAGCAAGGTTGTGGAGAGCTTTAAATGTTAAGAGCAGTATTTTGTATTGTGTTCTGTAGTTAACAGGGAGCCGGTAAAGTTGAGAGAAAATAGGTGTAATATGTTCAGTGGATTTAGAACAGGTTATTATCCTGGCAGCAGAATTTTGAAAAAGTTGTAAGCAATCGATAGGTTTTTGTACGATGCCAGATAGAATAGCATTACAGTAATCTATACGTGATGTGACTAGGGCATTAATCAATACTTCAATACTGTGTTGCGTAAGTTCGGAGATGGAAGAAGGCCGAGAAATGTTACTTATATGGGAGGAAAAAGAAAGTACTGTCTTAAATGATGCCCAGGCTCTTAACTTAGTAAGAGATGTTTGTGTTAATATTGTTAAATAAAACAGAAGAATGGTTCACCCTAGCAAGTGTAAATTTAGAGCCAATGAGGAGCACCTCAGTTTTATTGCTATTTAGTTGGAGAAAATTGTGAGTCATCCATGTCTTTATGTCTTGGAGACATACCATTAGAGCATTTGGAGGGAAAACAGAAGTGGATTTAGTGGATAGATATAGCTGCGTGTCATCAGCATAAGAATGAAATTTAATACCATGGTGCCGGAAGATATTACCTATTGGGAAGATATAAATGAGAAAAAGAAGTGGCCCTAAAACAGAACCCTGCGGAACTCCCTGAGTAACGACTGCATTCTCAGATTTAAAGCCCTTTATTTGAACAAGTTGCTTCCTATCAGTGAGGTAGGAAGAAAACCACTGGAGGACAAGGCCACAGACTCCAAAACTAGCTAGTTGTTTCAAAAGTATCTGAATGGATATGGTGTCAAATGTGGAGCTGTGGTCAAGAAGCACAAGAATTGATAAAAGTCCCATGTCAGCTGCCCGGAGAAGATCATTTGTGATTTTGACCAGGGCAGTTTTTGTGCTGTGTTTAGGATGAAACCCAGATTGAAACTGTTCAAAAAGGTTATTTTTTGAAGGATGGGACTGGAGTTGGAAGGCAACTATCTTTTCGAGAACTTTAGACATAAATGGAACATTTGAAATAAGCCGATAATTGTTAAGGATACTTGGGTCTAAACCAGGTTTATTCAGAATTGGAGTAACTGAGGCTGTTTTTAGTGAGAGGGTGACCATGCCTGTAGTAAGGGAAGAGTTATCATGGAGAAAATATGTGACAGACAGGACTTAACAAAGCTTGTAGGTATTGGATCTAATTGGCATGTGGAAGAATTAGATTTTGTTCTAAGCTTCGAGATATTATTTTCAGCTGGTAAACTGAAATATGAGAACAGGGTAGTTGGTAAAGAAATATGGGTGATAGTGGAGAGTATGTTATTTTCTGTAGAAATAGAGGAAGCAAGTTGCTGGTGGATTCTTTCAATTTTTGATTTGAAGAAATCCAAAAAAGTGCAGCAGTATTTAATAAAGATGTTATGGTAGGCAACATTTTCTGGTGGTGTAATTAGCCTTTTCATTGTAGAAAAAAGAGCTCTAGTATTTTTCCCACCTGTATTCATAATGTTAGAATAGTATACAGTTTTGGCAGCAGAGAGAGCATTTTTGTATTTTAACATATGATTTGAGTACATTTCCTTGTGTACAACTAGACCCGTCTTTTTAGCTAGGTGCTCCAACTGTCGGCCCATGGCTTTGAGCTGACAGAGTTCAGATGTAAACCAGGGAGTAATGCGAATAAATGAAACAGTCCGTGTTTTTAAGGGAGCTAGTGTATCAAAGGCAGAAGACAGAGCAGCATTGTAATAGTCTACTAATTCTGATGGTGTGGTAATGGAAGGAGAAACAGGCTGGGATTGCAATAAATCTATAAGGGTCTCTGGGTTTACATGCTTGACATTACAAAATGAAATTACACGCTGAACCTTTGATTTACTGAGAGGTAAGCTAACATCAAATGTGATCATTTTGTGATCTGAGATAGGTAATTCAGTAGGAATAAGAATGTGAGGTATGATACCAGAGCAGCAAATCCTTGTTATGAGTTGAAAAGTTGACATATTGAATTAAATTTAAACAGTCAAGGATTTCACTAAAATCATTTGTCAGTGCATCAGCTGGCACGTCAAAGTGTATGTTAAAATCAGCCATGAGGATGACATTAGTAGACATTGCACAAAAAGTTGTTAAAACAGTAAAAATTCTGTAATAAAAACACTTGATAGTTTAGGAGCTCTATATAAAAAAGCAATTATAATAGGTGAAGGTCCGCAGAGTTTGCCATCTAACAGTTCAAAGGATGGATACGCTGGAAGAGGTATCAGTGGTAATTTTAGGTCTTTGCGGTGTATTATTGCGAGACCACCTCCCCTCCCCGAAGAACGGGATTTGGAGATGTAGACAAACTCTGGAGGGAGCGCTTGATTTAAATGAAAATAATCACCCGGTTGCTGCCAAGTCTCCATAAGACATAAACAGTCCATCTTAGTGTCTATGATAAAATCACCAATCAGCAGAGCTTCGTTAGAGATAGATCGAGTATTAAATAATCCAAACTTCATAGCATCTATGGACGTATATTCCGGTGATTTTACCAAAGGAATCAGCACTTCATGATTAGTACATCGCTCAAAAATATGTGGACAAGTGCGTCCTTCAGACCAAAGTGAAGGAATAGACCTGCTGCTACTCCTGCCGAGGCAAAAACGAGGACGAGAGCCTCGGTGAACATACTTTGATCGTTGGAGAATGCCACGGTGCAGCAGGAGATCAGCAGGCAATTCATAGTTTGTTGAAGTCAATATAATTCATCTGTTGAATATTTTAGTTTTGAAGATGTGACTGCATTAGATAGCAAAGTAAACATAATAATCCATGACAACCAATTGAGCTTTATCATAGTAGCTTTCCAGAAATCACCCAAGCAAATTCCAGATTGGCAGCAAAGCAATGTGCCCCTTGTGTACCTACTCGGCCCAATTAAAATAACACGTTAGCCAGTAGACCGTCACCACTGGGGTTTCCGCAAGTACTTAGCAATTGACAAAGGGCAGTTTCAACCACCTATTCATCAAAGCTAGTTACTTGAGCAGAGAATCAGTGAGAAGGTTTCCACTTACCCACAAAGATTGCAGCCAGCAAAGAATAGTTCTACGAGGGCTCGTGTTAAGGCCGAAGGAGGCAAGGGACGCAAATGCATGTTATCAGTTTTTAATCCAATGCAAAGGCGAAGCAAGATCCGATGCAAAAGGTAAAAAACAACTAGTAAAAGTACACAAAGAGAGCACAAGCAAGAAGCGGAAGAGAGAAACGCCAGCATTCACTTCCGGTTCTGGTCCGTAATACTGGCGCCGTATTTGAAGGGCCCTGCACAGTGGGCTTATCATGACCTCCCCGAGGGGGAAGTTGCCAACTACAACCTCCTGAGGGCCGAGATATTCAAGCGCTATGGCGTGACCTCAGGCCAGCAGGCGAGGGAGTGGCGGCATTGGAAGTTTGACCCTGAGTGCCCAGCCAGAGCCCAGACGTTCAAGTTTTGGGGCAAGCTGGGGCACTGGCTATGGCTAGACGTCAACCAGGCACGCCAGGTGGTGGAGCAGGTGGCCTGTGAGAGGCTCGTGAATGCCATGCCAGACTACCTTGCCCAGCAGGTCCGCCGGCATCCTTACAAGGACATGAACAGCCTTCTGGAGGTCTTGGAGCACCATCTGGCGGCAGACCGAGCCAGGGGTTCGGAGAGGTCTGCTCACGGGGTCCAACAGGGATGTGTTGCTACACCTGAGCCCACCCGTCACTCTGCAAAAGCTCCGTTCAGGCCTAAAGAGAAGGTGCCCTGTCCGCCGCGCTGTTTCAAGTGTGGGGAGCTGGGACATATTCTCACCACCTGTCCGCTTAACGCCGAGCCGACAGACTGCACCTGGGTCAGAGGAGAGAGGTATTGTGCTCTGTCAAATCCCTTGGTTGTTCCAAACACGGGAGTGGTGTTGGTAAATGGGCACTCGGTCATGGCATTATTTGACTGCGGGAGCAACATCACCATTGTTGCCCGCCGTTATATTCTACTGCGACAATGGTTAACTCAAAAAATGAGTGTGACATGTGTACATGGGGAGACCAGGCTATATAGGTCCGCGAAGTGCTTCTTAACCTGGAAGGGTGACCCAAAACAACTGCTCGTTGCTGTACTGCCCAAACCCCCTTCCTGGTTATATTGGGACAAGACTGGTGGGAAAACAAAAGTGGTAAGGTAGCAACCACTCCTAGAAACAGGTTGAGTGTGATTACGGACGGGCAAGAAACCATCCCAGCTACTCCCATGTCGTGCTCTTCGGCGAACGATGATGACGTGGATGGCTGGGAGGGGGATTCTACAGAGACAGACCTCGATCCGGAAGTACAAACGGATGAGGATCTGGGCTGGATGACCTCTAAGGGCCGGTTTATACTTCACGCTCAGAACGCGTACGTGCCCGCATCATGGCTGCCACGCGTTCCCAACGTTCATTTCACGCGTCCTCTGAGCAGGGTCCTCATGTATAACGCCGTGCATACAATTCGCACTATAACATGGCGTAAGCACAAAAGCCGAAATGTGCTTACGCACAGAAAAATCCAGATGCAGGAATCTGTGCATACTCCAACTTCCATGTTCTTTCGCTACATAAATCCCGGTCAGCGTGAAAAGTAACGCTCGTGCACGCGCTTCATGTAACGCCCCAACTCCTCCCAAAATTACGCCTCTTTGAATATGCAAATCAATATAAATCGCCCTTAAGCTCAGCCTTCTGTGAAAAGACAATGGGAAAAGCACGGGGGAAAATAAAAATTTCAGCGAATACCAAGTGGAGGCAAAGGAAAAACATACTATTTGTTTAATTAAACCGTGGTATAATCAACAAAAGGAAGTTGATCGAGTGACAGCGTGTTGGAGAAACCTGAAAGCTCTCCTTCACAAAGTCGCACAGTGCCGGAAATAAAAAAGAAATCACATATCAAAGTCGCCGTGAAAAGGCGAGTTGTAGCCCACTGTCTGAGTATCATATGAAAGCTTATTAGTGTACAGAGGAAAAAAAAGGCACAGAGTGGGGAAAACGCACGAAATGTCAACTTCAATCTCGAAATTTCCACTTTAATCACATAGTTTATTTTGTCATTAAAGTAGAACATCATAAACTTCATCTTAAAATCGTTTAATTAACCAGTTTCTCAAATCACATCGTAATTAAAGTAGCACGTTAAATGCTTTGTTTTGTATGTGATCTTCTATGTGCTCTATGTGTGTGAATCACTACTTGCTTTTTAAACCGGCTCTCTTCCTCCAACAGGACACAGAATCCATTACATTCATGATATTACAGCTCTCTGAATAACTAAAATACTGAGATGTATACGTAATATCATTTTCATGATGATAGGAGTTAAAGCACATTATTAAACATTGGTTTCACAGCGCACTGATTGTGTGCGACCTTCGATGAAATTATTTATTGCTGCAGTACTCATGGGCGGCTCTAGGCTTGTGGCGGCCCTGGGCAGAGAAAGAATCGGTGGCTCCTTTGCCCGCCAGTGTCAATATGATATCTTATACATGGTGGATGGCCATGTCCGTTGCTGACGCTGCATAGCTGCCTCGTGCTCATGACACAAGCGTTTAACTTTTGTTGAAATTTGCCGCTGCGTTTTTAGCTGTGTCGTTATTGTCTCTTTCTGTTTTATATTCAATATATATTGGCGTGGCCGCCCCTGCAGTCCTAGCTTTTCTTTCTCCAAGTAACCGATCGCCACACAATCAACTCTGTAATAGACGTTAAGCCATCTGTAAGCTTAGAGCGCCGATTCTTCAAAACGTTTAAGGAACATTGAAATATCTTCGTAGTACATGTTTAATTATTCTATCCTTCACGCCAGTCCCAGTGAAGAATATAGATTATTTAAATGATGTTAGAGTTTTATCTGTATAATATAATAAACATATTTTAATGCATTTAATCTTAAAAATGATATTGTCATCATATGTAAATACGCGCTTTATAAAGTGGCGCAGATTGTGTAATATTATAACTGTAGTGCAAGTTTACAGTGAGGTGATTGTACTTATAAGTACAGATAGTTCTACAAGGAGCACTTGATTGAGTGCATTTAAAGTTCTTGGGATGAAACGGTTTCTGAACCGCGAGGTGCGTACAGGAAAGGCTTTGAAACGTTTTGCCGTGGCTAAGGTAGCGTGTGCTTGAAGCTGTATACTGATAATTCTCTTTCCGATCAGCTGCTGCTATAATTCACACTCAGATACAGTGATATAAATACTCCGAGTGGTGCAGTGAGAGTAATATGGAAAAAGATAATCCGCTGTGGCAAATCCTAATGGGAGCAGCTGAAAGAAGAAGAAGAAGGTGCAGTGAGAGTAACAACGCTAAAGCAGTTATGGTATTTGGAATACTATGGCTATTCCCTGGACCATTATATTGTTACAAGTTAATTATAATCAGATGCATTACGCTAATAAACAATATGCGGTTAGTTTTAGTGTATTTATAATGCCGCGTCAGGAAAATAAGGAGTAACCACACAGGAACAGTAGCATTGCTTTGACGCTGGGTGCCGCCAGTCTGCAAAACCGAGTGGAGAACTTGCGTACGACAAGGTATGAGGTACCATGGAAAAGTGCATGGCTTTACGCCAAGTGTAGGTTTTGTACATCGCGATTTGAACGTGGAAAAGTTCTTACGCAACATTTCTGTGCGTACGCACCATTTATACATGAGGCCCCAGGTCCTCAGAAATTAACGCGACGCGTGCGCGAGTTGCAGTACCAGCAAAAAGTCGGGGGCGCAGTGTGCTAAAAGTCGGAATGTGACGTCAGAGTCTCTGTTTACTATCTACATGTGACAGAAAGCCTCTTTGCAGATCCTACGGGGATCGATGTGTGTGCTTCGCTGTTTGATGAATGGTTCGATGTGGTGAAGCAAAATGCCGACATACAGATGCATTCGTGGCGCTTATATATTCAAGCGTCACATATTCCCGATCATAATGACACGATACATTTTAAAAGTCTCATATACCATCTTTTGTGCTGTCTTTTTATTTTTGCAACTTCACAACAACAACATAATGTATAGCGCTGTATCTGAGCCACTGAAAAAAAATAAAGGACATGGTGAAAATGTGTATTTTGTGATTAAAGTGGAAATTTCGGCTTTAATCTCGAAATGTCCACTTTAACCTTGTAGTTTACTTTATCATTAAAGCAGACCATCATAAACATCATCCCAGTTTTTAATCGCTACAAGCTTCTTGGACCTGACAGCAGCGGCAAGCAGCAATAGATCACCACACAGAACAAATTAAATATGATATTCCAACTCTCTGCAAATTTAGAATCTTTAGATTTACAGTACAGGCCAAAAGTTTGGACACACCTCCTCATTCAATGTGTTTTCTTTATTTTCATGACCATTTACAGCACTCCATCACTCTCCTTCTTGGTCAAATGGCCCTTACACAGCCTGGAGGTGTGTTTGGGGTCATTGTCCTGTTGAAAAATAAATGATCGTCCAACTAACCTGACTTCTGCACAACACAACTGCTGGTCCCAACCCCATTGATAAAGCAAGAAATTCTACTAAATAACCCTGATAAGGCACACCTGTGAAGTGAAAACCATTTCAGGTAACTACCTGTTGAAGCTCATATAGAGAATGCCAAGAGTGTGCAAAGCAGTAATCAGAGCAAAGGGTGGCTATTTTGAAGAAACTAGAATATAAAACATGTTTTCAGTTATTTCACCTTTTTTTTTTAAGTACATAACTCCACATGTGTTCATTCATAGTTTTGATGCCTTCAGTCATGAAAATAAAGAAAACACATTGAATGAGGAGGTGTGTCCAAACTTTTGGCCTGTACTGTATACTTGATATCACTTTCATGATGAAATGCATTAAGGTGTGTATGTTACATTTTACATATAATATCATTTAAATAATGAATACTGTTAATAATTACACACATGGGGGGAATAATTACACACATGGGGGTGTCACGGTGGTGGAGTGATAGCACTGCTGTCTCGCAGGGAGTTATGTTGCTGGTATTTCCTGGTTGTATTCCACACTGTGCTCCGGTTTCCTTTCAAAGATATGCAGATTTGGGGATTGGGTGCCGCTAAAATGACGCTAGTGTATGTGAGTGCTTGTATTCACCTTGTGATGAGCTGAGGCCTCGTCCAGGGATTGTTTCTTACTCGTGCCCAATGCTTGCTGGAATGGACAGATCCCTGGATTGATGGATTTAATCAATAAACATCCTTTTCAGAGATATTGTGGTAAGGTGTCATCGGAATTTAATAGGTGTTCTAGGTAATTCACAACACAGAGAAGCCGAACATGTTCTCACCGTGATAATATCTCGCACTGCCACCTGGTGGATTCTTCCAGATTTACGTAAAGTACGTGCACAAGTATAAACACTACAACGCTTGCATAGCTGGAGCATCCGGCATAACCTGGTCGCCCCACCAGATCCGCACACTGGCCTGGACTTTAAGTTTCGGTCTACGCCGGCTTCATTTAAAAGAGAACAGTGGAATGATGATTCCTTGAAGTTTGCCAGAAATGCCATCGTTTCCGTCGATGGGCCATCACCGGAAGATTCTCCACCACCGGGAGCGTACTTTGTCCTTCAAAATGATCTGTTGTATTGAGTATCAGAACACGAAGGTGAGGTCAGGAAGTTGTTGTTGGTTCGGCGGACCTACCGACGGGAGGACTGAGAACTAGCGCACGCCCACCTCTTAGGCGCCCATCTCATGGCTAAAAAACATTAGAGAGTGTGAAACTCCGCTTTTATTGGCCCAGAATCAATGAGGAGGTCCGACGTTTCTGTCAGTCCTGCCTGGAGTGTCAACTACATCAGATTCCCAGGAGGGACCGTGCTCCTCTACAGTAGTTCTGATTCCCCTCATTGATGTGCCCTTTGAAAGGATCAGTATCAATCTTGTAGGACCCTTGGAGCCTTCGACGCAAGGCCATAAACATATATTGGTTATGGTCAATTACGCAACTCGATACCTGGAGGCGGTTCCCCTGCGAACCGCTAATACTAAAACTATCACACGGGAATTGGTAGGACGTTTTTCCCCGAGTGGGTATATCCAAAGAAGTCCTTACGGACCAGGGTACGTCCTTTACTTCAGATACGTTCAGGGAGGTTGCCAAGTTACTCCGTATTAAGCATCTTAAAACATCTGTTTAACACCCACAGACAGACGGGTTGGTCGAAAGGTTCAACCAAACCCTTAAACAGATGCTCCACAAGGTAGTCAGCGCGGATGGTAGGAACTGGGACCAGCTCTTGCCTCTTGTACTTTTTGCATATCGGGAGGTGCCACAAGCCTTCATGGGGTTTTCCCCTTTTGAACTCTTATATGGACGCCAACCCCGGGCTATTTTGGCCGTTCTAAAAGAAGACTGGGAGGGGGAGGCACTCCCTTCCACCAACATTTTGGAATATATTGTGCAGTTACACGATAGACTGGCGAAAATCCGACCTCTGCTAAAACAGCACATGTCGAAAGTTGAAGCAGCGCAGGCGCGTAATTATAACAGAAACACCTCCCTGCGGGAATTCCATCCGGGAGGCCGAGTGATGGTGCTCGTGCCTACTTCCCACTCTAAATTGTTGGCTCATTGGCACAGCCCATACGAGGTTAAAGAGAGAAAAGAGGTCATTGATTATTTGGTAAAACAACCGAACCATCGACCGAGCGAGAGGGTATATCATGTCAACTTACTGAAGCTGTGGAGGGATAGGGAAGACCGCCCCCTCGCCGGCCCAGCCCTCTCCCTTTTCTCGGAAAAATCAGTCCTTAACCTTTGCCCCAATTTGACTTCACACCAGCAACAGGAGCTGGAAACTTCAATCCTGTGTGTTCCGGAAATGGTCAGCGAAGCACCCGGCCGCACCTCACTGATTCAACATGACATCGTGACGGACCCTGGGGTGGTATTCAGGGAACGGCCCTATCGCCTTCTGGAGGCAAAACGTGTGGAGGTAGAGTTAGAAGTGCAACGCATGTTAGACATGGATATCATCGAGGAAAGTCACAGCCCGTGGTCCAGTTCCATCGTCCTCGTTTCTAAGCCCGATGGCTCATGGAGATTTTGTAATGACTTTCAGCATCTGAATCAAGTCTCCAAATTCGATGCGTACCCCATGCCTCGTGTGGATGAACTCCTTGAGCGGTTGGGGATGGCACATTATTTGACTACTTTTGACATGACTCTGGGATACTGGCAAATTCCCTTAACAGCAACCGCAAGAGAGAAAACAGCTTTTAGCACCCCTAGCAGACACTGGCAGTACAAGGTTCTCCCATTCGGAATGCACGGGATGCCAATGACCTTCCAGCGTCTGGTAGACAGAGTGCCAAAGCCACACCAGTCTTATTGTGCCACCTACCTCGATGACATAATCATCTTTTCCGGCACCTGGGAGGAGCATGTGCTGCAGGTTTGTGCCATCCTCCTGATGCTAACGAAAGCTGACCTGCGCATCAGTCCTCGGAAGTGTTTTTTCGGATTGAACAAAGCCAAGTATTTAGGCTACCTGGTGGGAGGCAGATGACTGAAGCCACAGTTTTTAAAAATTAAAGACATCCTTGAATGGCCCTGTCTGATAACCAAGAGGCAAGTGCAAGCTTTCTTAGGACTAGTGAGCTACTAGTGCCGATTTGTACCTGGGTTTTCTGAGAGAGCTGCCCCCTTGACAAATCTGACATAGAAAAGGGCCCCTTTTCATGTGGTGTGGGATGAATTGACGGAATGGGCATTCAGTGACTTTAAGATGGCCCTCATAATAACACCTGTGTTGAGAACTCCTGACTTTTCTCTTCCTTTCCTTCTCCAGACCGATGCTTTGGACACAGGCCTAGGCGCCGTGCTGAGCCAAAGCATTGATGGTGTTGAAAACCTTGTGATTTACCTGAGCCGGAAACTGTTGAACCAGGAGACAAGGTACACTGACGCTCTTTCTAAGTTCCCTGCAGGCCTTTCCCGGGAAATCCCTCCAGAAGCCACCACCTCGACTCGGGACACATTACTTCCGGTCCCGGTCCCGAGGATGACATCACTTCCGGCCCCAGCCCCGAGGACGACATCACTTCCCCCAAATTTCCTACAAAGCCTCAACACCTTTTCCCTGGAAGGCAGTTCTGTTTTGGACTCTGTCATGTAAACTTGACTCAATTATGAATCATTTACTTTTGCAGCCAGGATACTGAATTAAATGGGTGGCTGCCCCAAACCTTGCCATGTCTCTTGTCTCTTCTTCTCACAGTGGTGTAGCTGGCAAGATGATGTCCCTGAAGAACCCGGGACAGGACCCTAAAACAAACCAGGTAGGAAAGTACCAGGGCCGAGTTTCTGGGCGGGGAGTGCGTCAGGAAGGACCTGGTGCAGGCTCCATTCCACAAGGGCAACCCTGGGCTGAAGCCCTATCTGGTGGAGAGTGTGGAAGGGACCCACAGGCGTGGGCTGGTTTCTGGGGAGGACGCAAAAGGGGCTCATTATGCTCTCCAGGGTAGGACAGCCGAGCCGCCCATCGGGACCAAGGTCCCTGATAAGGATGGGCTTTCCCCAGGCCAGCAGGTGAAGGAATTGCAATCCTGGGAGTTTAACCCAAACAGAGTACTCCCAGAACAAGCTATGGCTCTCTGGCAGCAGGTGGGTTTGTGGCTACGGCCATTTGAAACGACCCCACTACAAATTGTGCAGCAGGTTGCTTGCTTTTTGCTGCTGCAGCACTTACCCCAGGACTTTGCCCAGCCGGCCTGGGATGACTTCCATTCCATGCAGGAGCTGTTACAACTCCTAAAGACCCCAAGGCCGGCCTTGACATCTGGGGGAGCAGAACGGCCCCTTAGTAGAATCCATGGGAGCTACGTCCCACTGAAGAAGTCCCTCCCGCTCACTCCGGAGCCTGTTCCGAAGTCGCCGGACCGCCTGGCCTGCAACCTGTCGGGGAACGAGGTGGACTGCAGGGGGACGCAGCAGTGTAGTTTGTGTGCCCTTAGCAAGCCTCTGGCGGATAATCACACAGGGGAGCTATTCATTAAATGACATAAAGTGATGGCCTTGTTTGACTCCGGCAGTAACGTGTCTATCGTTGCTCGCTGTTATGTTTTACCACAATAGTGGATTAATAGTCTTAAATATATACACGGAGGCGTCCACATGTATAAATCCGCCCGGTGTTACGTATGTCTGGAAGGAACCCTTAAAAGACTCACTGTGGCGGTTCTTCCGGATCCTCCATTTCCAGTAATACTAGGGCGGGACTGGTCTGAAAGTAACAGCGGTAGACTAGTGAGCATTCCTGGAAAAGCTTTGGGCCTAGTTATAGGTGAGAAAGACTCGTCTCAAGCTGCCTCCACGCCATGTAGTCAGCCGACAGGGAGTGGGGCGGAGGGCCAAGATTGTGACACAGAAACTCCTGGACCGTCGAGGGCTGGTACGTCATCTACCAGCGCCCCAGCTGTCAGTCCTGCCTGGAGTGTCAACTACATCAGATTCCCAGGAGGGACCGTGCTCCTCTACAGTAGTTCTGATTCCCCTCATTGATGTGCCCTTTGAAAGGATCAGTATCAATCTTGTAGGACCCTTGGAGCCTTCGACGCAAGGCCATAAACATATATTGGTTATGGTCAATTACGTCCCAGGAGGAATCTCCGTCCCTTGAGGTCAGACCGGACCTGCTCTCTGAGTTGCACTTTCAGTGTAGAGCGACGCCGGCTTCTTTCAAGAGAGAACAGTGGAATGACGACTCTCTGAATCATGTAAAGAATGCAGTGGTTCTCGTCAACGGCCAACGCACGCATCAGCCCATGCCACAGGGACCTCGCTTCGTCATTGAAAATGACTTGTTATATCGGGTCGCCGAGCATGAGGGGAAGGATCGGAAGTTGCTGCTAGTCCCGCGAACCTACCGGCGGCAGGTCTGCAAGTTAGCACACTCCCACCTTCTTGGGGGCCATCTCGGCTCCGACAAAACACTATAGGGAGTCAAGCTCTGTTTTTTTTGGCCGAAGATTAATGAGGAGGTTCGCCGTTTTTGCATTTCCTGTCCGCTCTGTCAACTGCGGCAAATTCCCAGGAGGGGCCGCGCTCCTCTTGTCCCCCTCCCCCGATTGATGTCCCTTTTGACCGGATTGGGGTAGACATAGTAGGACCCTTAGAACCCTCAGCCCGTGGACATAAATATATACTCGTCCTCGTGGATTATGCGACCCGATACCCTGAGGCCATTCCTTTGCGCTCGGCTACTTCCAAAACAATCGCACGGGAACTAGTAGGAGTCTCTGCGCGAGTTGCCATCCCTAGAGAAGTCCTAACGGACCAAGGGACGCCTTTTACCTCGGAAACGTTCAAGGAGACTGCCAAGTTACTGAAGATAAAGCATTTAAAAACCGCGGTGTATCATCCTCAAACTGATGGGTTAGTGGAGAGATTCAATCAGACTCTCGAGCAGATGCTTCGTAAGGTGGTCAGCGAGGATGGGAGGAATTCGGATCAACTCCTCCCCCTCGTCCTCTTTGCCTACCGGGAAGTTCCCCAAGCCTCTATGGGCTTCTCACCGTTTGAGTTGTTATACGGACGACAGCCCCGGGGTATATTAGATATCTTAAAAGAGGGCTGGGAAGGAGAGGCACTTCCCTCGACAAACATTCTGGAATATCTCGCCCAGTTGCGCGACAGATTTGATACAATTAGACCCATTTTAAAGAGTCATATGGAGGAGGCGCAAGCAGCACAGGCCCACCTTTATGACCGTGGCACGACTCTCTGGGAGTTCCGCCCAGGGGATCGCGTCATGGTGTTGGTGCCCACTTCTCACTCCAAATTGCTCGCTTATTGGCTGGGCCCTTATGAAATTAAGGAGAGGAAGGGATTGGTCGACTATTTGGTGAAACAACCCAATCGTCGACCAAGCGAGCGGGTGTATCATGTGAACCTGCTGAAACCGTGGAAGGAGAGGGACCCCGATCCCTCCTCCGGTCAGCCCCGCTCACTCTTTGCTCAAAATAGTTCCCTTAATTTCGGCGAGCAGTTATCTCCCAGGCAGAGGCAGGAGCTGGAAGCAGTTATCCGCTCCGTACCAGAGGTGGTGAGTGAACAACCCGGCCGGACCTCTCTGGTTGCGCATGACATATTGACTGACCCGGGGGTGATCGTCTGAGAGCGGTCCTATAGACTCCCGGAATCAAAGAAAGCTGAAGTGGAACTGGAAATCAAGCGAATGCTGGAACTAGGAGTGATTGAGGAGAGTTTTAGTCCCTGGTCCAGTCCCATCGTCTTGATTGCTAAGCCCGATGGCAGTTGGAGGTTTTGCAATAACTTCCGTCGGCTTAATCAGGTTTCCCGGTTTGATGCTTATCCCATGCCTTGCGTGGACGACCTCCTTGAGAGGCTGGGACCAGCTAAATTCCTGACCACACTTGACATGACAAAGGGGTACTGGCAGGTTCTTTTAACGGAGTCCGCGAAGGAAAAAAACACGTTTAGCACTCCTAGCAAGCACTGGCAGTATCGTGTCCTTCCATTCGGGTTACACGGGGCACCTGCAACTTTCCAGCGTCTGGTGAACAAAGTGCTCGAACCCCATAACTTGTTTTGTGCTGCCTACCTGGATGACATCGTCATCCATTCCAGCACATGGAAGGCACACATACAGCAGGTCACAGCAGTATTGCGGGCACTAGGAGAGGCTGGGCTTCGAATCAATCCCAAGAAATGTTTCTTCGGGTTGAGAGAAGCCAAGTATTTGGGCTACCTGGTGAGCCGGGGTACTGTGAGGCCACAGTGTTCCAAATTAAATGCCATACTGACATGGCCCCGTCTGCGAACCAAGCGGCAAGTCCGATCCTTTCTCGGTTTGGCCGGGTACTACCACCAGTTTGTGCCTCGTTTCTCCGAGAGAGCGGCGCCCTTGATCGACTTGACGAAGAAAAGAGCTCCCAACCTAGTGGTATGGTCTGACAAAGCGGGGACTGCATTCAGTGACTTAAAAAAGGCTCTGACTTCAGCACCTATATTAATTGCCCTTAACTTTTCTCTTCCATTTGTCCTCCAGATGGACGCTTCGGACACAGGCTTGGGAGCCGTGTTGAGCCAAAACGTCAACGGTGTTGAACACCCCGTAATGTACCTGAGCCGGAAACTGTTGGACCGGGAGACCAGGTATGCAGCGGTGAAGAAGGAAGCTCTGGCGATTAAATGGGCGGTTACGCAGCTGCGGTACTACCTCTTGGGTCACGTGTTCACTCTGGTGACGGATCATGCACCCCTAAAGTGGATGGCCCTTCACAGGGAGTCGAATCCGTGAGTCATCAGGTGGTTTCTTGACCTGCAGCAATACAAGTTTTCGCTCGTTCATCGTCAGGGGTCTCTTCATGCCAACACTGATGCCCTCTCCCTGGCTCACGACCTCTCGGTGCAGGACGCCTGACCCGACGGGTCTGGGCTGAGGGGGGAGTCTTGTCACACACGTGTGCATAGGAGGCAGCCGAAGGTCTTAGAGACGAATGATAATACATCTGCCCCTTAGGGTACACTGATGCTCTTTCTAAGTTCCCTGCAGGCCTTTCCCGGGAAATCCCTCCAGGAGCCACCGCCTCGACTCGGGACACATCACTTCCGGTCCCGGCCCCGAGGACGACATCACTCTACCCCAAACTTCCTATAAAGCCTCACACCTTTTCCCTGGAACGCAGGTCTGTTTTGAACTCTTGTCGTGTAAACTTGACTCAATTATGAATCATTTACTTTTGCAGCCAGGATACCGAATTAAATGGGTGGCTGCCCCAAACCTTGCCATGTCTCTTGTCTCTTCTTCTCACACCATGTATAAAGAACATTAATATAATGTGACACATTTCAGTAATACTTTATTTGAAGGGTGTCTACATAGCGAGTTTATAGTATGCGTATAAGCATGGAATGACATTCAAGAAAAAATACTTGATTAGTAATGAACAGTTAACATCAGTATTAGAAGATGTGGAGCAAAATATCATTTCTCTTTAACACTAGAATTACCAGAGCCTACGAAAAAACTCATAGATTCATCCCACCTTAAAATGCTTTGCACCTCTCTATCAGCGTCTTTTGTCTTTTAAATGTGTTGATAAGCAGCAAACAGCAAGCAGCCTGCTATCACATCCCCCACCCCGCACAGTTTTCTCAGCTCAAATATTGCTTCTTAAATAATAAATGCTATTCAATAACCCATTGTGTGTTATGTGAATCTCCATATAGACACCCTTCAACTAAACTATTAGCAAAACGCATTTCCTTATTGGACACTTAAAATTATCTTGGGTTAGTCAAAATTAAAGATATACAAAATGTGTGTGTTTGTGGAAATGGTTAACCAAGCCTTGTTTCAGATAGGTACATTGCAACAAATTAAACAATATGACAGGCTGCAATTATGAGAAGCATTTTATTTTCTTTGATACCATATGTATTATAGATACATATTTTTGTACATACTTTATTAGTATGTATTTTAAGGAAGTATTATTTATTTAAGCATTTTTATGATCACTGAGCAATAAGCCTACAGAATTTAAATTTTGTTAAAAAAGTAATTTCCTTCAGGATTAAAAGCATTTTTCTAATTCTAATTGTGAGAAATGAACAGTTAGCACCTGTGGTCTATAGTTTAATTATATAAATACACTTTAATATAAGATATAAGGCTTCTATGCATCTAGTTATGTAGGAGTTTGGTGCAATAAGTTTTTTAAAGGGATAAGGGAAGGGGTTGGGGAATCAGCTTTGGTATCGGAATCAGTCAATCAACTGATATGAAATCGGTTATCAGTATCAGTCTTAAAAAACCTGAACTGAGCATCAGTATTGAGTAGCTTTGGAGCAAAAATACCAAAAAAAAATTATATTTATATAATTTATATATTTTATATATAATTTTATATATACAATATAATACTAACAATAATAATAATAATATTTTATATATAATATAATTTATATATAATTGCTACTTACTTTTGCTTGAGCCTCTGTCGGCCGTCCATCTATCTTTGCAAATCCATCAAACAGAGTCTTGTAGAGAATATTTTTACGAGTGTTGGCATCTTCAGATGGGAGGTACGTTAGCACTGTGTTCTTATGCTTGTGGTACATGCTTAAAATTAGTCTTATTGCTGATTCACGAACCTCTGATGCACTGTGTTCTAGTGCTGCTGTAGCACACTAATGATAATAATAAAAACAAGGAAAAAAAACACAAAGAATCCAAATAAATATGACACTAGGAATTTAAAGTGCATTTTAAAGGCATATGACCATTATCTTTATATCCATGAACAAATGCAACTGAGCTACTGCATGCTGGTGCAAAACTTGTTGACCTGCATCTTTAGGCCCAAACTTAATTATGATGACCACCTGTTTGTTAGTATGCGAGTAAATGCTAAAAAAATTTCTAGAGATGCGTATACTTTAAGTGCTCCTGCAATACAAGGAGACATGTACTGATATTCAAAGTTTTTGGAAGAATAGATGTCTTTGTAAACATGAATTCAGAACCTTTTGAGTTTTTATTTAAAAACTTAAAAATTCAAGATGATGGGCATAAACAATATTCATAGACAAAACAATACTTAGGAAGAAAATTAAAGAGTATTTGGACTGTAATTGTTTCCCTGAGAATGAAAAGAATACAAGTATATTTTTTTAAAAAGAAGGTGTGAAAAATGTTAAGTAAAGCTAATAATTCAGCACTGAACTTTAACTAATAATAAATTAGCACTGATTTATGTATGCATGCACAAAAGAGTAATTCTAAGGAACAGATGAGCATATCGTCCCATTACATTTCTTCCAAATTTCTGCATCCAGTCATTAAAAAGATCGTGACATACAAAGCAAGGCATTTAAAAGTGATGAAGAATGCATTTAATGTAAGAAGCAAAGCATTATTCATCTTGCCAAACTGTACTAAAATTGTAATAAATCAATTTTTTTTACTCAAGATATAAATGTGTCACTAGAATGGATTTCTGAGTTCAAAGTAAGAGTTCAGGAAGTGCCTGCTTTCTAATAATAATTGTATCTTTTTCCTAGCTTCAGAGGATTTTATAATAATCACCCATCAAAGAATTAGTGAATAATCTAGCCTACTTTAGCAACAACCCCTGGGGCCTCATGTATAATGCCATGCGTAGAATTCACACTAAATCATGGTGTATGCACAAAGGTGGAAATGTGCATACGCACAAAAAAATCCGGATGCATAAATCTGTGCGTGCGCCGAGTTCCACACTCTTCTCCTTTAGAAAACCTAATGAACGTGAAATTTAACACACATGCATGCGCCTACAGCCCTTTCCCAACTCCTCCCAGAATTTAGCATTTTTTAATATGCAAATCAATAAAAATTTCACCTTCCTTTCTGTGTTTGGTTAAAAAACAATGGAAAAGACGTGAAAAAAAGAAGAATTTCACCGAATGCAAAGTGGAGGCAAGGAAAAACATACTATTTGTTGGCTTACGCAGTCGTATAAGAAACAAAAGTGTAGCGGAGACACTTGAAAGTTCAAGTTCAGAAAGTTGCTCAGTGCCCGAAAGAAAAAAGAAGTGGTCAGATATCACAGTCTACGTGAAAAGGTGAGTTGCAGCCCACCATCAGGTTAATCTTTTTTAGGCAATATTATAAAAACTGACCCCCATGAGATGGTCAAGCGGTGATGATGCTGCTGTGCCGAATACGTCTTTGGGTGCTGGCTGCATACACACCTCTGCCTCGGAAACCACTGGGGGGCCATCTGGCTGTTTGCTGACATTAGCTGTTCTGGAGTCACAAAATGCAATAATGGAGGATATGTGGCCAATAAACTAAGAAATATAAGGGCTGTACTATGTGATATTGACCACAAATTAAAATAATTGGTTAAAACGATAAAATGGTTAAAATAAATGCTGCATCTGATTACCTGTTTTTACATTCTGCTAATTACATTCAAACAAAGTTGTAACGTTATCTGATCTGGCTGATCATATGGTGGGTCAGGGTTAAGTCCCTGTGCATCTGTTCAGGTACATGCTTGCACACTGCGACATACTTTCTGTGCACTATACAGCAGCACATTAATAGAGTGGAAATGCTTTCTATTTACATAAGCAAATTCTCTGGAGGTGCCTTTATAGCCTAACAACAGCACCAAGCGCCACAATAGACCGATTCACTGCTCTTTACTTTGGGGTTACTCGCTATCCTTAAAAGGAATGCTTGCCTTTTGCCACACTAGTTTGAAAAAACACCGGCGACTATGCAGAGCTGCCATTTTTATAGGTTTTCCAGCTATATATAATGTAATGTCAGCTCATTCTTTTGGTGATTCATCCCTGGCTGATATAACTTGTCTGGCATTGTTACAATTGCAATATGCATGCAGTTGACCGCTCTGATTACTTTTGGAAAATCCGACGTTAATTCGAATTGCACTGTTATGTTTGCCAGTTCAACCACAGTATAAGGAAATCTTATATATCTGGATGACAAGCGCATAATACCATCCTCTATAGCTTGCATTGCATGACTCAGTGATGATTGTGAAATACCCAATCGGACAGCAAGTTCAAATTGAAAAGCTCCTACAACTAAAAATCTGACAGTGGATAGAACTTACAAAGAAGCAGGTAGAGCACAATTCCTCAAAGTCTGCCTTTGTAAAACCTGCGCCAGTTTAGCACACAGCTCCAAGAGGATAGCTGTTGGAAATCGAAATTGACTTAGAAGTCGTCATCATCTGTAAACACATGCTCTCTTCTTATTCTTCCATTTGTAATTTCTTTTAACAACATTAAGGCAGCCATGGTAGTTGGGATAGTTTGGTCATTCCATGCACCATTATATTGTTACAGAATGATTACAATCAAGTGAATTAAATTTGTAAACGATATGCAATTAATTTTGGTGTATTTGATAAAACCCACATCATAGATGTGAATCTAAAAAAGAAAAGTAGACCACAGGAGCAGTAGCACTGCTTTGATGCTGGGTGTTGACAGTTTACAAGCAGAAAAATGCGTACACAAGGGGGAACACTGCCTTGAAAATGTGCGTGGCTTTACAACAAGTTTAGCTTTTATATATCCCGAAGTAAGCGTGGAAATGTGCATACGCACCTATTATACATGAGGCCCCTGGTGCTTAAACAGACAACTATTTTTATGAAAGCAGAATACTTGCGTGGGAAAATATTAAGCAGGATCTGATCACTTTTTCAATATGACAGAAAACATTATTTTAACAAACTACTTTTATATAAATAAAATTAAAGATTTCCCTGAACCAGTAACCATTTAGCTACTATTTATTTAAATCAACATTATTGTGAAAATATTTTATGTCAGACAACTGAAAAAACATGTGGTTACCTAAAACATTACTTATACTATATGTGGTGTTACAGACAAACATTTCTATAAAGGGGTACAATCTGTACTGTATTGTCACAAGTTTAAAAGTGATATCAATATTGAGAAAAAAATAATACTCATTCTATTTTAAGTACTACCCACCAACCCCAATACCATCACACTCATTTAAATAAGAAAACTGCAGAGACGAAGAGGAAAGCTTTAACAAGTAGTCTGTGTCTCCCTATCCTGGGAAACCTTTATTTGTTGTGCTATTCAAGCCATCTTTTTCATTTGTGCTGTCGTGCATGGCTTTTATTTATTTTGCTTATTAAACAACATTCGAGGCAGCGCTGCTATTCTGTCCGCTGGTCACACCCCGTAAATACCATAGTGAAACAGGTAGGTTCAGTTGTGTCTAATGTATTGAAAATCTGTAGAACACGAGACAAAAGCTTTGATTTTTCTATGTTAACATAAGGAACCAAACAAAATAAATATATACAGTGGAACCTCAGGTCACAACCATAATTCAATCCAAAACTCTGGTCACAACCCGATTTGGTCGTGACCTGAAGTAATTTCCCCCATAGGATTGTATGTAAATACAATTAATCCGTTCTGGACCGTATGAACTGTATGTAAATATATTTTTTTTAAAGATTTTTAAGCACAAAAATAGTTAGTTATACCATAGAATGCACAGTGTAATAGTAAACTAAATGTAAAAACATTGAATAACACTGAGAAAACCTTGAAAAGAGAAAACTAACATTGCAGGAGTTCACACTACAGCCTTACGAACCGCTCGATGTAAACACTTTTTTTAATAAACAACCAAGAAAAGTAAGACTGCAGAGGTTCACACTATACCCTTACGAACCGCTCGATGTAAACACTTTTTTTAATAAACAACTAAGAAAAGTAACATTGCAGGAGTTCACGCTATACCCTTATGAACCACTCGATGTAAACACTTTTTTTAATAAACAACCAAGAAAA
>JANRMT010062815.1:15973206-16016409 GCA_026402145.1 Polypterus bichir lapradei | reverse complement strand
AACTAAGAAAAGTAACATTGCAGGAGTTCACGCTATATCCTTACGAACCGCTCGATGTAAACACTTTTTTTAATAAACAACCAAGAAAAGTAACATTGCAGGAGTTCACGCTATACCCTTAACGAACTGCTCGATGTAAACACTTTTTTTAATAAACAACTAAGAAAAGTAACATTGCAGGAGTTCACGCTATATCCTTACGAAGGAAGGAAGTAAGCAGGAAGCTGGGTGGAGAGGAGATTACAGTTTTGAGGTAGAGTCCCTCTGCGCGATGCACGTCTGACCGAGAACAATGTACTACAGGGAGAGACTGAACACGTGCGGATATCATCGGCACATACAAACCGGAAGGGAAACGAAATAGCGCACAAAGAGTTCACAGCGAAAGCACGCACATCTGACCAAGAACAATGCAACACGTGCGGAAATCATCGGCGTGTACAAACCGGAAAGGGAAACTGGCTTGTTCGTCAACCAAGTGTGTGGTTGAGAAGAAGAAGATAGATACTTTATTAATCCCAAGGGGAAATTCACATAATCCAGCAGCAGTATACTGATACAAAAAACAATATTAAATTAAATAGTAATAAAAATGCATGTAAAAGCAGACAATAACTTTGAGTAATGTTAGCATTTACTCCCCCGGGTGGAATTGAAGAGTCGCATAGTGTGGGGGAGGAACGATCTCCTCAGTCTGTCAGTGGAGCAAGACAGTGACAAAAGTCTGTCACTGAAGATACTCCTCTGCCTGGAGATGACACTGTTCAGTGGATGCAGTGGATTCTTCATGATTGACAGCAGTTTGCTTAATGCCCGTCGCTCTGCCACGGATGTTAAACTGTCCAACTTTACTCCTACAATAGAGCCTGCCTTCTTAACAAGTTTGTCCAGACGTGATGCGTCCTTCATCTTTATGCTGCCTCCCCAACACACCACCGCGTAGAAGAGGGCACTTGCCACAACTGTCTGGTAGAACATCTGCAGCATCTTATTGCAGATGTTGAAGGACGGCAACCTTCTAAGAAAGTATAGTCGGCTCTGACCTTTCTTACACAAAGCATCAGTATTGGCAGTCCAGTCCAGAACAGATGCAAAAGTTTAGAGAACTTTTTGGTCGCAACCCGATTTGTACGTGTTCAGAGACGTTCGTGAACCGAGGTTCCACTGTATATATATTCACAAAATTAAACTGTTTCCAAATGCCACATTATACAGATTACATGAAAAAAAAATCTAATTGTGTAAAGAGTTTATGAAAAAATTAAAAAAGCCTCTTAATTCAGTTTAGGGTCAAACAGGGTCTATCCTTGCAGCACTAAGCACAAGATAGAATCTTACGTTAGACAATGTGCCAGTCTATTGCATGGCCAATTCTCACAGGAACCATTTTAAAATCATCAATTAACCTAACACACATATTTTTGACATATATGAGAAAACTGGAGAATCCATAAGGAAACTTTTGCCGACATGATAAGTATGAAGCAAGCAACAATTAGGCAACATCTGACATCTGATCCCAGAGTGGTATGAAAGTAATTCTAACCACTTCCCAACAGTGACACCTGCATTTAAGAATAATATGGGAGAAAATAAACAGACAAGATAGAAACAATCAAGAAAGTTGGGTGGCTACTTCTGATTTCAAAGATACTATACTGTCATATTTTAAAATTGAGTGTTAGAGTCATACCTTTTTCATACTGACTGATTTTTTTTTTAACGTTATCTTAAATTACAATGAAAATTAGCATTTTTGCATACATAAAACTACAGAAAAAAGATTTTCAATAAAACAAGCAACCA
Organism: Polypterus bichir lapradei; assembly: GCA_026402145.1. Classification (NCBI taxonomy): domain Eukaryota; kingdom Metazoa; phylum Chordata; class Cladistia; order Polypteriformes; family Polypteridae; genus Polypterus; species Polypterus bichir. The sequence continues at coordinate 16,014,603 of JANRMT010062815.1, read as the reverse complement.
ATGGAAATGACCTCAATATAATACTGAACTATAACACAGCCACTGTCAGATTCCACATACTGTCAATAATTTTCATTTTTTTAAATATTCATATTTTCCATACAGTTTATCAAATACTATTTACACAATCCATAGTTTGGGTCAAGAATATGTAATTACAGATAATCATGGGCACAAACTGAATACATTCAGACAGTTTGTAGCAATGTTTAGCTCTATCAATTTACATAGAACTGGGTTATACCTGCATAACATTGTCCACAGTAAATCCGGAGTTATCTGTACCAAGATCTTTCAGCAGGCGTTCTAAAAGCTCCATCTGGCTTAAAGCAAGACGGGCAGGCATTGTTGTTTTCAGAGGTTTCACCAGCTCAGTCGGGATAACTTGTAAAACTTTCACTTCCTTAAAAAGAGCCATCTCCTAAGAAAAAAAGGAACATTATATAAGAAAGAGACTTCCTTAACTTAAAAATCATCCCAGTTTTGACCAATTGATCTGAAGGTTCTCATAATGGCGAATCCATTAAACAGAAAATAATGTTTTTCAGATATTTCTTGAATAATTCAATTAGGCAATTTTAACATCAAAATAAAAGCATGAAATCTTACCAACAAGATATACATTAAATGTCACAGTTATAATACATTTTCAGCAACTTGGTTTACTACTAAAGCATTATTTTATAGGGACAAAATGACACCTGAACTGCACAATGACGTTAAACCGCTTTATTTTTTACATCTTAATTATACAACAGTTCTTAACATCTACATGCCATACATTTCCTTTTGGTAGTAAACTAATGGGCTGTTGATTTTTTTCTAGTGTCAATTACTCTCAGGAAAAAATAATGTCAAATACCAATAAAGCACAATAACTGGCATCCCATTCTGTGACTAATCCTGCCTTACAGCTAACTCTCTCAGGAAGTGTCCATAAGTGTGAAGATAAATAGATGAATATAGCTTCCTGTCTGCATCCCTCATCATTTATAATACTTCCATAACAATAATGAAAAAATAAAGGACTACACAGTCATTGTGTATATAATGGTATAATTTCTAAATGTATGTGCCATTCCCCATCCCCCTAACACTTTGGAGAGAGTATGTGTGTGAAGCATATCCCGAAACATATATATAGTAGCTTAGATTCTGCTGTACTCTTAACATATAACTTGGGAGTTCGTAGGAAAGAAAATGAGAACCTTATTAAAAAAAAAGTGTTTACATAATTTGGCTACTTTGAGCCTTTCTAGGCATTACTGCACTCAATACATAGGCAAAATTAGCAGTACCAATTTGGCCAGAGTAACTGAATAATACTCAAATGTGGGCCTAAATAGTGAAGGTAAGATCCTCATTACCCAAGTTACCAATTTGGACCCAAAACATATACTCAGCCTTCAGCATCATGTTTGGTGAAGATGATAAGAAGAAACTTGTCAGTGGTATTTCTATAGTTGAAAATGTTGTAATTTGTAATTACTTAAACCCAGCAATACAAGTAACATGTTTCCTTGGAAGTTGTGTATCTGACATTGCTGCTGCATTAGGCTGATTCGTCATGCAATGCTGTGATTTCTTATTAAAAATAATAATTTTAATAGTAATTTTAAGATGCCAAAACTAAAAAAGCCATCTGTCAAATTTTTTTTCTTTTGGAATGGAGTCAAAGAAAAGTGCTCTTTGTTTAATCCATTAATAAAATACCCTTTTAACTAATACCCTGCAAAAAGCAACCCTAGTGACAGAAAGCTGCCAATTGGAATCAACATTTGCTTTCAGTATTAAAAGCTCTAATGATGGATTTAAGTTCCAATTACAATTTGCATACAATGAACCGCTTTGTTTACAAAATATTCTGAAAGTTTATATTGTTCTTATTCACAAACGTACTGATGATCTATTGAAGGGTATGCCTGATGTTTAGATGACTTCTGAAAGATTAATTTGTTAATGACACAGCAACATCAATGTAAAAAATTGGAATTAATGCAGATGTGATTATTTCAATAAATTGTATACTTTTAAATTTAAAAGAAATCAAGAATTTATAAGTAATTTCATATGAAACGAGAAAAATTGAACTGCACCCAATCTTAACACAACTAAGAATGCCATATTTTTTAAATTGTTTGCAGTGTTGCAATGAAACATAGCATTAAATACTGACTGATGTTTTTTTAATCCTTAGAAGCAAACACCTGAATTACATTACCTGGATAAAATTGATAGAAACAACACGTAGTCGAGTAGTTGAATCACCAGTTTTGGCCAACAGGTGAGGTAGAGTGCTCTCAACACAATGGGAGGTTTCCACTTTTCCCAGTTTATGTTTAGGGATGTACTGAGTTATAATCATCTTTAAAACCTTTAGTGAGGCTTGAAATACCTGCAAAAACAAAAACAGTTCAGACTAATTACCAGTGGCATTTTTGGTAAGGAAATTTAAAAAATTAAACATTACCAGTAAGTTACTTTAATTCTTCAATAATATTAGTAACATTTTAGTTACTGTTATTTGAAAGGAAATCATTTAGGGTACATTCAGTTACAGGACTGAATTAGCAACAATTGTAAACAGGATTCTAAAGATGAATGCCTCATAAACATTAGATCATTAGATGTTTTAATTAATTAGAGCTTATTTTTAAATATTGTATTTTTCATTATAAGTCATTGCACCACTTAACGGAATGCCTTGTTGCCTTGAACAAGTAATACTGTGCACAAAATTAGCTGGTTAAGAACACTCGCATAAGAGAAATATTTAATGTTGTCAAATTACCTCAAATTTCAAATGTCACAAACTCTTGATGCAGATAGACATCCATCCATTTTCCAACCCGTTGAATCCAAACACAGGGTCACGGGGGTCTGCTGGAGCGAATCCCAGCCAACACAGGGCACAAGGCAGGAATCCAATCCTGGGCAGGGTGCCAACCCACCGCAGGACACATACAAACACACCCACACACCAAGCACACACTAGGGCCAATTTAGAATCGCCAATCCACCTAACCTGCATGTCTTTGGACTGTGGGAGGAAACCAGAGCGCCCAGAGGAAACCCATGCAGACAAGGGGAGAACATGCAAACTCCACGCAGGGAGGACCCGGGAAGCGAACCCGGGTCTCCTAACTGCGAGGCAGCCGCGCTACCACTGCGCCACCGTGCCGCCCACTGCAGATAGACAGATAGAGTTGAAACACAAGAGTCTGGGCACTGCTGATATTTTGAAAAATGTCACAAAATTTATTTTGGAATGAACATATAGAACAACTCATGTAAATGCAAGAATGGTGCCCCATCCAACTGTGCCTGCCTTGCATCTAGTGCAGAGTGAATTTGAAAATGCTCCCAGCTACCCTAAATAGAATAATTTGGTTATAAAATGGACAGGAGGTTCTATGCACAACTGCACAACATACATTACAAGCATAGGATGAATGGTAAGCCTTTGTTTATTTATCAGGGCTATGTACGATGCTGCGATTAATCTGGTCATCATTTATACCCCTTTATTTAAAACATGTCACACTACAGATTAAAACAACTGCAGCTGACAGCTAATTGGTCAAATTAACTTTCTGTTACTACAACCATGTATCAGGTATTTTTTATTAAAAAAAAAATTGCACAGATTTAATTGTTAACAAATATTTTTTTTACAGAACGTGTATGCTTCTTGAGGTGTAGCTACAACAGCAACAACTTTCTTCTCTCCATTTCCCACCTCCCAACCTTTGCTTGTGCTTACCATTCCCAAGTTTTTTTGTGTGTTCCCTCATTTACTTTCTTGTAATTCCCACAGGTTGAAAACCATTTCACTAGGGCATTACACCCATGCCCTTTTCACATAATAGTTGTCTCTGTCAGCTTCTTTCCATGATTTCTAAGGAGTGTATATACGGCTTAATCAACTTTAGCATATTTAACCAGAGACAGCTATGCTTGCCAGTAGTTGTGATAGGTGAATTTCAAAGGTGCTCCATAGCCAGAGCATAATGCGTGCTTGAAGCATTCCTGGTACATGATCTCAGCTCCCTACCAAATTATTAGGGTAACATTTCATGAAAATAAATAGTACTTAACTTTTGTTATCTCATCAGTAGTTTTTATGCATAGCCTTAACTGGGAAATTCGCAAACTGTAAGGATAGGCAAATAATTACAGCTGTGCTAATTTTCTTCCTGAGAATAAAGTTAATAAGAGCTGTAACCTTATTACCCTTACTGAATTGTAAAGTTCAGGCTGTGTATGCACACACATGCAAGATTATGAACAGAACACTACAAGATCAACAGACTATTTCACATGTTACAAAAAGTAAAATTATTCTTGATAAGAAAATGCATTGCGCATATGATGGAAAACTAGAAAAAAATGGGTTAATATGACAAAATCGAGTTTGCTATAAATATCTTCATCATAAATTGAAATTACTTAATTTACATGACAGTGGCACTGTGTGGAACAGGAAGGGTAGTACCCCATCACAAGCAGAAAATCAAAAACAAATAAAAAGTTTCATCATAAAAATATACATACACATACAGTCATCATCTACACTAATAAAAGGCAAAAGCCCTCACTGACTGACTGACTGACTCACTCATCACTAATTCTCCAACTTCCTGTGTAGGTAGAAGGCTGAAATTTGGCAGGCTCATTCCTTACAGGTTACTTACAAAAGTTGAAAAGGTTTCATTTCGAAATTCTACATGTAACGGTCGACAACGTCCACCATGTTAAACTTTCTTATTTATGGCCCCATCTTCGCTAAATTTGGTAGGCGGCTTCCCTGCGCTAACCGAAACCAATGTCGTACTTATTTCGGTGGTATGACGCCAATGTCAGCCGCCATATTGAACTTTCTAACGTCACTAATTCTCCAACTTCCCGTGTAGATAGAAGGCTGAAATTTGGCAGGCTCATTCCTTACAGCTTACTTACAAAAGTTAAGCAGGTTTCATTTAGAAATTCTACACGTAACGGTCATAACAGTCGACAACGTCCGCCATGTTAAACTTTCTTATTTATGGCCCCATCTTCACGAAATTTGGTAGGCGGCTTCCCTGCGCTAACCGAAACCGATGTATGTACTTATTTCAGTGGTATGACGCCACTGTCGGCCGCCATATTGAACTTTCCAACGGTCTTTGTTACCTATGGGCCCATCTTCAAGAAATTTGGTAAGCGGATTCCCAACGCTAACTGAATCCTACTTACGTACATATATACGTCCATAGCCTGCAGCTCGGTAGCCGTGTGAGGCGGCGTTGGGTCCCCCATCCCAACGCCTCCCACGTTGTTGGCTGTCTGCCTATATAAGGCCGTCCGTCGCTCTGGTCTCTTCATTCCCTTCCTTGCTTCGCCATGGTATTCACATCTCCCTGCTGATAACCGCAGCCTTTTTTTTTTAATCCACGGCTTCTCTGCTGTTTTATTGTTCGTTTATTACGATTATAGTTATTGTATAGGTATTTTAGACTTAGTTACATTGTTCAGGTACCCATTTCCTTTATCGTTCCAACCGTACCCCCATTAACATGTCTATCGAGGTGATCACCATCGATCAAAGAACTGTCACTTACCGAGTGGTTTCCATGCCCGGAGATGGCGCCTGCCTTTTCCATTCTCTGTGTTACATATTGCATGGCCATATCAGGCTCACTCTTGATATCCGGAGGAACATTGTGTCTTATGTATTGAATGACTAGGACAGGTTCAAGGTGTGGACTGATGATGACACAGGAGATAATTATACTACACAGGAGCACTATAAGAGTGAAATGCTTAAGCCCTTTACCTATGGTTCTGCATGTGAGTTGATGGCTGCCACTGAATAGTCCGGTTGTCGCTTTCAAGTGTACCGAAATGGCCAAATATTTTACACCTTTGGACAACCGCCAATGCCTCTTAAACATCTTAGATTCACAGGTGACGATTTGAGTAGTGGACACTTTGATGTTTATGAATGTTTAAACTCTCAAAAGATGGATGTGAAGTTATCGATGAAACCGATTGTATGCTTACAACGCTTGACAGATGCTGATTGTCACTTCAACACAAGTCCAGCAAACTTGTAATTGAACGTAATTGAAACAAACCATGAAACTCAAACCGATTATGACAGCAGCAATCCAAGCTGTGAGATTTGAGGCAAGATTGCTTTTCACATGGCCAACTGTACATTGCATGCTCAAGAGTAAGCTCAGTGCACAGCTTGGTCATATTACAACCGGAGGGCCAAACTGACAACGTGACATGCAAAAAGATCCTTAACAAATAATTATTGGTATATTTTCCCTCAGTTTAAAAAGGTTTACTTTTCTTCTTAATAAAAATTTTAAGGCAGTACTTCGCCGCTGCAAAGCGCAGGTATTTTGCTAGTTTAATTAATAAGAGGCAAATGGAAAAAAGTTAACCAATTTAAATGTTAAATCAAAACACAAGGGCCAGGCCAAATAATGCTTTGAGAATCCAACTCCATCTAATGCTATGGTCTTTACAGCTTTCCCCTATCTCAACTTGTCCATAACTAAACATGTCAATCTACAAACCAACGAAAATTTAAAGTCAGGTTGGATAAAAATAAAAATGTCCACTAATACAGTAAAATATCTTGAAAGTACTTCAAGTCTTGATAACTTTCCTATACAACTTCGCCAGTGCTGTTAGAGTATCACAAAGGGCAGCAAAACATAAAACAAGCAACATGTCTGCAATCTCTGTGTTAACGGGCTGGCTAATGTTAACTGAAATGTTGCACTAACAAAATGGGCTGTAAACTTGTATAAGTGGTTGTCAAAAGTGTAGTCTGTGGATCACCTGCTTTACATGGGTGAGTCAAGTGTATCGCAAGATAATAGTCATCATATCTGAGTAAGGCAAGTTTAAAACATTCAAATAGTGTATGTCAATCCATTACATATGTATTTAGGTATTTATTTATAAGAATTGGACTGCTGCTCAACATCCATGTTACTAAATAATCATAGTTAGACATCTAACACTACAACCATGAAGCACACCTTCCAAATTTCTGGCAGATGGTAAGAGTGGTTCATTGAGATTCAAAATGAGCAAACAGGATTTATGAACAAGAAAGATTATTGAACAACAGGAAAACTGTGTTCATGCTACCTTTAGTGCTTTTTATGCACACCTGTCTGCATTCATACCCGACATCACTCGTCTTTACAAACATTTTTCTAATAACTATCATCATCTCTACTTCTGAGCTCTTTGTGATCAGCAGTCTTTTTACAGAAGCTCCATATTTTTCACAGTTTTTTCTTTTTGTTCTAAAGTTATTTACCAGTTACTAGTCTTATTTAAAATCAGAATTGATCTGGCTTTTAGCTTGTCACTCACAGTAGCCACTATAAATCAGATCAATTGATTTTAAATGAATTTTAAATTTACAGATGAACTGCAATGCACATAAAGCCAGGTGATGGCTTGTCATGACCAAGGTTATTATAGTTTTGCCTTTTTATATTAGTTTTTTTTTCTATATTGTGGGGTACAGCCCGGATACAGACAGGCAGACAAGTTGTTTCACCACACACGTTTATTTACAACTATTATATACAGAGTAAAGTGCACGAACCCAGTGTCTCAGCACCAATCACCCCTTTAAGTCCTGGCCGCACAACAATGCCTCTCACAATCTTCAGACCGCCTCCACTCCTCTCCTCCGAGTTCCATCCTCTTCCACCCGACTCTCGCCCTCGAATGGAGGGAGGCGGCCCCTTTTATGCACCCCCAGATGGGCTCCAGGTGCTTCCCGAGGAGCCTACGCCGACACACCCCCGTGTTGCGGAAGTACCAGCTGTGTAGCCGGAAGCCCTCCGGGTGTCAATGCTCCTCTTCCCCCCAGCACTTCCTGGTGTGGCGGAAGTGCTGAGGTCCAGGGCTCCCAAGGCACTGGGGTACCCCCTGGCGGTGACCACGGGCCCCTACAGGGTTAGGCTTCCAAGCCCTCTACCCATGGCCCCCAACACAACCAGGGTGGTCGCCCCCTCGTGGTCTGGAGGAGGCACAAGCCCTCCTCCGGTCCTCCTGGGTGTCCCAGCTGGGTACCACCCCCAGCCGCGTGCCACAATATTTTTTCAGACCATACTTGGAAATTCAGTTTAGCTTTACTTTTACTTCATTGTGCATTTTTAGCTTTAATTTAGTTTTTATTTCACAAAGACATTTCTATTTTGTTTTTATATTTATTAGTTTCAGTTTTAGATGTAGTAATTATGGTTATCTCACTGAGACTGCATTGGTGGTGAACCAGGTGAGGGTAGGGAAGGCTGTAGGGATCTGTGGAATCCGGGGTGAACTTCTCCAGGCTGATGGTAAGGCTGTCCTCTTGGCATTGCAAGCAATGTTTGCTTCCATTTGGAAATGAGCGTCATCCCAGCTGACTGGAAAATAGGACTTGTTGTCCCTAACTGAAAAGGGAAGGGTGATCGTCCGGATTGCGGCAACTACAGGGAAGCACTGCTCTCTGTGCTGGGTAAGGTCCTTGCAAGGGTCATCCTCAATAGGATCCGTAACTAATTGCTAACCTACCAGTGACTGAAGCATCTGGTTTTATACCTAAGAAGACTACCATTGACCACATCCTGGCACTGAGGTTTCTTATGGAGCACAAACGAGAATATCGGCAGAGTTCCTTTGCAGCCTTTGTTGATGTTCATTAAGCGTTCGACTCAGTTGATCGAGCTGCCCTGTGGGACATCCTGAGACTTCATGGAATCCCCTCAAAGTTGCTGGATATCATTGCTGGCCTGTACACTGATACTGTGAGTGCTGTGCAGAGTGAAGGCAGGACCTCTGCGTTTTCCCAGTTGATTCAGGGATTTGTCAAGGGTGTGTTCTTGCTCCCACTCTGTTCAATGCTTGCATGGACTGGGTGTTGGGCAAGGCCGTGGGGTCCAGTGACTGCAGAGCATCTGTTGGTGAAGAGAGGGCTTTCAAGGGACTGAGCGAAGAGTCTGAGTGTCTGGGCTTGCGAGTGTCCTGGGTAAGAACCATGTATGTCTGTCTGTGGAGAGTGTTGACCTTGTTGAAATTTTTACTTACAGTACCCTCAGCACCGACATTTATGTATCTGGTGACTCTACTTATGAAGTCATTAGACAGATTGGAAGAGCATGGAGGAGTCATGAAGTCGCTGGAAAGGGGTGTGTGGTGCTCCCGGTATCTTTGCAAAAGTACGAAGGTCCAAGTCTTTAGAGTCCTGGTACTTCCTGTTTTGCTATATGGCACTATCCAGTGACCTGAGACAAAGACTGAACTCCTTTGATACTGTGTCTCTTTGGAGAATCCTTGGGTACTGCTGGTTTGACTTTGTGTCGAATGAGTGGTTGCTCATAGATTGAGGGAGCATCAGTTACGGCACTATGACCATATGGCACAATCCTCTGAGGGTGATCTGGCTTACAGGATCCTTATTGTTGAGTATTCAAGCAGCTGGATCAGGCCAATCGGACGCCCATGTAACACCTGGCTGCAGCTGATAGATGGCCATTTCCAGATGGTAGCACTGGACCTCTTGTCTGCCTGAGGGGTTGAAATCAGGATCTCGAGTTGTTTCGTTGTGTGATGGGTTTGGCAAAGTGCTGTACCAAAATCCAATATCCAATTGCCTTTGGATTATCTAGGACACTGAACTCACTGACACTTTGATTTTTTTTTGTAATTTTTCAAAATGAAAGGCCAACACTTCTAAGGGTAATAATTCTCTGTCTCATTTTATTTGTTAATTGCCATTTTCTTGTCATTATCACTGGAATTTACTACATTTTACAGTTGTCCAAGCAGTACTTCAGAGTGTGTAGTAGCACAGTGTGTTCCAACTGTGCTTTAAGACAGACAAAGGGTTTTTAAGTATTCGACAGAACCTGGGACACCTGTGCAAACTGCTTGCTTCAACTTGCAAGGCTTAATTTACTTTAATTGCTGCAGAACATCTGTAAGTTGTAACCTTTGTTCACTGGAGATGGCCCATTTGTAATATTCTGAAACTTTCTATTTTTTTTAGTTTTTGCTAACTTAAACTTTAAATATACTGTATATTATTATTATTATTATTATTATACTGCATATATACACACACAATCATACACTATATGAACAAAAGTTTTGGGATGCTTGACCATTACACCAATAGGGACTTTAATAACATTGCATTCAAAACATAGATTTTATTATGGAGTTGGTCAATTGCAGCTATAATGGCTTCCCCTATTCTTGGAGATTTTGAAATGTTTCTCTGAGAATTTGTACCCATTCATTCTGTAAATCATTTATGAAGTTAGGCAATGATGCTGGACGAGAAGGCTTGGCTGGCAATCTCTGTTCTCGTTCATCCCAAAGGTGTTCGATGGGGTTGAAGTCAGAGCTCTGTGCAGGCCAGTCAAGCTCTTCCACACCAAACTCATCCATGTCTTTATGGACCTTGCTTTTTACACTGGGACACAGTCATGCTGGAATAGAAAAGGGCCACAAAGTTGGAAGCATAGTATTGTCTAAAATGTCCTGGTATGTTAAAGCATTAAGATTGCCCTTCATTGGAAGTAAGGGGACTAGCACAAAGCGTGATTCTTCACTCCATAAAACAGTTTCTACTGCTTCACAGTCCAGTGGCAGTGTGCTTTACACCATTCCATCCAACGCTTGGCATTGAACTTGGTGATATGAGGCTTGCATGCAGCTGCTTGGCAATGGAAACACATTCCATGGAGCTTCCATCACACAGTTTTAGTGCTTAGATTTATGTCGGTGGAAGTTTGGAACTCTTCAGCTATGGAATTACCAGAGTGTTAATGACTTTTACGCACCATGCACTTTAGCAGTTGTTGACCCTGTTCTGTGACTTTACATGGTCTTCTTATTCATGGCTGAGTTGCCATCGTTCATAAATGCTTCCACTTTCCAATAATACCACTTACAGTTGACCGTGGAATTCCAACAGGGATGAAATTTCACAAGCCATCTTATTGCAAAGGTGGCATTCTATCAAGGTATCACGCTTGAAATCACTGAGCTTTTCAGAACGACTCATTTTGTTTCACAAATGTTTGTGAATGGAGACTGCACCACTAGGTGCTTGATTTTATACACCTGTGGCAATAGGGCTGATTGAAACACCTGAATTCAATATTTAAGAAGTGTTCCCCAATACTTTTGTCTATAATACACACACGCACACTAGGGCTGGGTGATTTTTCTGTTTCTTGATTAAATCGTTTAACATGAATTGATGTTTCAAAATGAGACTCAAATGTGAACATTCACTATTTTTTTAGCCAAATGGTACAGTTAAACAGTCAAGCAAACACCTTAGTTTAATCAGCAGGTCAAATTTGTACAGTCTAAAGATAATGTAGTAATGATCTGGCCAAAAATCCCTGTGAAGGAGGGAGTATCAAGAGACAAGCTCATGCAAATATGGCTGCTCAGGGCACCACATATGAGGTGAGCACAGAGGAGCTATATCAGCCTATTCTCCTTGCAAAGCAGAAATTTAGATGCCTAGGGGCGAGGATTAGGCATGACAATGGGGTGCAAATTATGCAAAGTGCAAAAACAATCATCAATATAACAGGTCTCATGCAGTTAAGACATTGTCTATACATGACACACTGAAAATAATTGGTCCAAAATAATTACAGGTAGAAAGAAAAGGACTATTTAGTATGTACGGGTTCTACATTTAAAGTTCTCCAGACAAAAACTGCCCCTAAACTGTAAGTAATCTGAGGTTCTCTCAGCACCAGCACAAGATACAAGGGGTCATCCAGTCCTCATTCACATGCTGACACTACCTACATGAGGTACTGTTGAACCAATGGGAAGCGGCTATAACTTTATTTGAAGTTTGCCTGACGTTCACACACAAATGCTCCAGCACTGCCTCCACCAGATGCACTCCCTGGGATGGACAGACGCTGAACATTTTGCATGCCGTTATTAACGTACAAAGCTGACCTGACTGTACATCCGATGCACCCACGCTTTTGTTGCGAGAAGGGTAAATGCACTCTATTTAATAAAATGTGGGATTTAAATAGTTAACTCTCATTCAATTGTGCATAAAACCTGTTGTTTTGTATTGGCACTAAGGTACTGTACCACAGGCATAGATCATACAAGGCGTGCTCCCTGTTATTTACCCAGTTAGACAGTGAGATTATGTCATGATCAGAGAGTGACTTGTCTGGGACCAGGGGAGAAAACACCAGAGCTGGCCATAATGCCTTATTACCCTGCAACAGTGGCTAGCCTACAATGGGGAAATAAACGAGTGGGATGTCATAAATGGGTGGTCAAAGGGCTACCAGAGTGCACTTGGAAAAAAAAAACTCCTATACGGGAGTAGGCCTGAGTGCTCTGCAACATAAACTGTGTGTTTAAGGGGAAAAAATGAAAAAGAAAAATCACCAGTGGTAAAGATATGTCTTAGGTAGAGAGATGAGCAGTGAGGACAAAAAAAAAAAACTGCAGAAAATGTAAGGAATGGTTCCTGTAAGTGATGTGAAAAGAATGTGGAAGCCATAGGGAAAAATAATTAGGGCTCCACATGTAAAAACAAATTACAAAAAAAGTGCAGAAAAGTTTGTACAAAAGGATGGAAGGACAGGGGGAGAGACAGCATTTACAGAGCATTGTCTCCCCTGGACTGCTAGATGGCAGCCCCCCTGGGTTGCGGCAGTGCCATGGTTTCCCATAGGGCATCATGGGAATTGCAGTTTGTCAACCAGCCCTGTTGGGTTACATGGGTGCTACCATAGGGTGCTGCAGGGACTAGGCAGCCCCACTTTGTGGCACTCCAGCCTTATCCGGAAGTGCTTCTGGGCCAAGCCTTTGGAACACCAGAAGTACTTCTAGGGAATCACATAAAAGGAGCTGCCTGTGACAACTCTGAGAGCCAGAGTTGGGAGGAATGACACAAAGCTTCCCGGCAGGAGCAAAGGAGGCTGAGAGAGAAAGAGACTGAAAGATGACAGAGTGTTGCTATTGTGCTTATTGGCTGTATTGTGCTTGGTAATGTGGGAAACACACAAAGGGTTTCCCACAACACAAAATAAAAGAGTTGTGTGTTTGTAGCATTTGTGTCTGTCAGGTGTTTGGGGAGCTGTATCGACCTCTGGTGGCCACAGAATATATACGTTTTTGTAATTCTAAGAAGGATGCAATTGTATTTTCAGTTTACAAAATGAAAACAACTTTGTCATTTTGTTGTTTTTTTAGTTGAAAGTGATATATTGTTAATATATTTAAATAAATCGTAAGTAAATCAGAAATTGTCCAGAAATATAAAAAACAAAGGTTTTATTGTTTTTGCCATATCATCCAGCCCTAACACACACACACAAATTATAGAGTAAGCTGCCAGATACCAAAGGAGATGTATTCTAAGAAAGTAAAACACTAATAAAAATATCTTTAAATGGGTGTATGTATATGTGTATTTAATTAGATTCAAATACAGAAGAACAATACTGAACTTTTGAGTGATATATATTTTTATATAAAATTTACTGCCAGTAACTATACATTAGATGAGGAAACAGAGTTTTCCACAAAGCATAGCTTCTTAATGAAGTAGGTGTTGAAAGTTGTTTGTCTTGAGTTGTCTCTTATGAAGTTGTTGGCAGAAGGATATCATTTCAAGTACACTCCACTTTGCCTTTAAGCTCGGCTAATATTATTATTATCCATTATTTGCATTATTGTGGTTATGCTATTCCTGTAGCTTATGTGCACTAACATCACTTGCAGGCTTCTTTCCTCAGACACGATGGGTGATAAGCACTGAACAATTCACTACAACGTACACTGCACCTGACCAAATATGTTTATTCTGTATGAAACATGGTGAATGACAGTAAGCAATTATGTGGGTAATGGCAGTTGTCAGGTATGCACTATAACAAGACATTCCTTAACAGGGCATCATTAAGATGGGTCTTACTGTATTATATTGTAAACACACATACTGTACATACTGTGTTATGCAAGCTTTTTTTTTAATTTTAAAGTGATAAATTAAACAAATTAAGCTACTAACTACAGATTTTCCACATTTCCAATTAAAGCAAAAAAAGAACTATGTTTTATTTAGCACATATAAATTCAGTAAAATATAATCAATATTTACATACCTGTGACCTTTCAATCACTACAGTTTAAAATCCTTTTAAACAAAATTCACTTTTAAGAATATGCTGAAAATGAAGCAAAGAAAAAAAACATTTTGTTCTTACTGATGAAACTTTGTCCAAAAGGCCTTTCCTGACAAGAAAGATAGCAGCACGAATCATAGTTTTCAAATCTTCTTTTGATGTTCCCATTGGCACATCCATTAGTTTCTTATAGACAGCTAATAAGGCATCCTCACGATAGGACCAGGTTTTGGAGTAAGCTCCTGCCACCTAAAGAATTAGAAAGCACAATCTATAACTATTAGCAATTACTTTAATCAAATAATTTTAATAAACAGAAAAAGGTAAATCTAAGATCTGATTTTGATGGTATTATCTACTGAAAAAAATAATAAAACAACATAATTGTTCTAAGACAGTTAACAGATTATTATTATTTCAAATCTATTGAGAAAAATTAATAAAAGTATAAAGCAACAAAGTGTCCAGGAAGCTTCAACATTAATGAAGGCCCAAAGGGGCTGGGCTGTGTTTGTCTTAAAGAAATACTCAATCCAAAAAGTGTATATTTTTATGTTACTTACCCTATTTACATTGAAATAGTGGTCAAATGATGGTATGCATGCATGACTGCTACAGTATGCATTACCTTCCTCAGTCAAAACAGGCTTTTTCAAAGAAGTTTTTGATGTGCTAATTAGGAGTGAACTTGACATAGCTGACCCTACTTTAGATAAGGTGTTTTCCCGCAATCTTTGAAGACTGCACTGATTTAACAACAGAATCAATGAAGCCTACAAAAATATTTGTAATGTTGGGCCACCTTAAATTCCATTGCATCTCCTCATCAGCGTCTTTGTTTTGCAAATGTGCAAATCATCAGTGGTAGCAGGCAGCCTGCTCACTCATCCCCCACTGAGGCAGACGAAGTCAGACACAAAATTCCCAGAGCTGAAGTCTGGGAGTTATCTGGGAGTTAGGTGTCTGGAATTGTATAGGGTAAATAATATATTGTTATTTGGAATACATACATTTAATGTATGTTCCATGTCTACAATGATCTATGTAAATGTAGGATAACAGGAAATGCAAGGCAAAAAAATGTTGAACACATAACTAAAACAGAAACTTTTTTCATGTTATAATAATGACAAAATGCTGACGTGAAGTGTATAATGTGTGAAGACTGAAGTCCAAATATCAAATAAATGCTTCACAAAAGGTATAACAAAAAAAGTGTGCTTTTATTCAAGAATATAACTAAAGAAATAAAAAATGTTGAATTTACATGTTGCTCTCGATGTGTAAAAACCAAAGCCCAAATATCAATTCACATAATATAGACATGTCCTCTTGACTGGTACAAAGGTATGAACTGCTGTCTCATAATCAATAAAACATACATTTGATTTAACTCTATAACAACCTCCCTCTATAGACTAAATGATTGACAACCTCATTGCCTCTGACGTCACTTCCAGTGTCTGAATCACCTCTTCATTCCTGGCTGGCATTTAACCAAAGTGTCACCATCTTAGTGCGATCTGAGACTTGCATCATTAGTGTCACTCTTTTGCTGAAAAGCTACATTTATTTCTTGCATTTACAACATACAGGGTGACGGTGTTGCCCCAAATCTTTTTGTCTCTGTCCTCTTTTACAATATCTTGTAAAGCACTTGGAGCTACATGTCTTGTATGATAAAGTGTGCTATATAAATAAATGTTGCTAAGACTAGATTGTAACTGACTAGCATGGTTCTTACAGCTGTAAAAGTCAGTTGTCAGACAATTATTCGCGTCCTTAGTGAAATACTGAAAAGCTGCATTTATTTCTGGCCTTTACAATATTACTGGGTCACTGTGTCCCCACAAATCTTTATCTCTGTCTTGTCCTCTTTTACAGTGGTGTAGTTGGCAACATCAACAAAGATTCAGAAGACAAATGAGCCCAGGATGTCACAACAACTTTGTGGGCCATGGCAGCGGAGTTACAGGCACTCCAAATCCAGGTGGGACAGCAATGCACCGAGCTTGCTGAGGTGGAGTTGTATAACCAACCATGTAGGGTCATCCAGCAGGCACAGCGAATAGGACCATCCCATGTATAGCTGCATTTACATTCTGATAACAATGTTGAGATTTATTTCCTTATATTTCAACCAATGCATGTTGTATCCTATGCCACAGAGACCACACTTTGTATTAAATAATGATTTATTGTATCATGTAGGACAAGATGAGGACACTGCTACCAGTTGTCCACACCTACTGGTGGCAGGTCTGTGAACTAGCTCATGCCCACCTCCTAGGCATCCATTTGGGGACCAAGAAGACATTAGTGCAGATTAAACTCTGATTTTTTTTAACTGGAATAAATGAGGTATGCCACTTTTGTGCATCCTGTTCATACTATCAATTGCAGCAGATTCCTCGGAAGGATTGTGCTCCTCTGATTCTCGTGCCCCTCACTGGCACTCTATTTAAGTGTTTTGGGGTTAACATTGTAGGAACCAATGAGCCCTAAGCCTGCAGCCATAAATATATACTTGTGCTGATGGATTATGATACACGATACCCTGAGGCGATCCCCTTGAGAGTTGCCATTTCCAAAAATATTACACGGGAACTGGTAGGGTTCTTTGCACATGCCTGCATCCCTAAGGAAGTCTTAACAAACCAGGGAATGCCCTTCATCTTGGAAATGTTCAGGGAGGTTGCCAAATTACTCAAAGTTAAGCACTTGAAGACCTCAGTGTATTAACCTCAAACTGATGGTCTAGTAGAGCAGTTCCATCAAATGCTCAAACAGATACTATGCAAGGTGATCAGTGAGGATGGACATTCTAATTGCTTACCGGGAGGTTTTCATAAGCATCTACAGGGTTCTCCCTTTTTGAGTTGTTATACAGACGACAACTCAGAGAACTATTTAACATTCTAAAAGAATGATGTGAAGATGAGGCATTCCATTCCACAAATATTCTTGAAACATCATGCAATTACGAAACAGCTTTGCTAAAAATTCAGCCATATTAAATGAATATTGGACCATGCTTAATTAGCAGAGGCCCACTGTTACGATCGTGGCACTACGCACCACAACTGTGTCATGATACTCATACTCACTTCCCATTCTAAGTTACTGGCCCATTTGCAGGGTCCCTGCGAAATTAAGGAAAGAAAGGGACTGGTTGATTATTTGGTGAAATAACCAAATCCCCAACCTCCAGAAAGAGTTCACCATGTCATTCTGTTGAAGCCATGGAAGGACAGAGAACCTAATCCCAACTCCAGACAACCTGGTTCTTTCTTTGCACTAAAAATGCAATTAGTTTCAGAACCAATTTGAGACCTAAACAATGATAAGAGGTCGAATCAGCCATTTTGTCGAAAAACAAAGAAGGACCTCTCTGATTACTCATGACATCATGACAGAGCTGGGAGTAGTCGTCCAAGAATTCCCATACAGCCCCTCAGAAGCAAACATGCAGAAGTGGAGCTTGAGATCAAGTGGATGTCGGACCTTGTTGTGAAAGAGGCAAGTTTTAGTCCCTGTATTACTCCCATCGTTCTGGTCCCAAAGCCCAATGGAAGCTGGAGCTTCAGCAATGACTTCCACCCAATTTATGAAGTCTCCCAATTTTATGCTTATCTGATGTCACACATGGATGAACTTCTTGAGCAGCTTGGAATAATGCTTGACCACTCTTAACATGGCACAAGTGTACTGGAAAATTCTTTTAACAGAATCCGCAAACGAAAAGCCCACTTTCAGCACCCCTAATGGCCTCTGGCAGTACTGCGTTCTCCCACTTGGACTGCACAGGGTTCCAGTGACTTTCCAACGTCTGATGGACAGAACACAATTCCTATAGTGCCACCTACCTGAATGACACCATCATGTATTCTGGCACTTGGGAGGAACATATTGCACTATGTTTGTGCCATGCTTCTGACACCACTTCGGATCAATCCATAGAAATGCTATTTTGAGCTGACATAGTTCAAATACATGGGCTATTGGTGGGTAGAGGTACAGTATCTCCACAGCGTGCCAAGGTTGATGCCATCACGAAGTGTTCCCATAGAAGACAAAGCTTTTGACACTTTTGATTACTTTATTTGCAAATGACATTAGACTTTCAAGCACTATCATACAGTAATCCCTTGCTATATCTCGCTTCGACTTTCGCGGCTTCACTCTATCGCGGATTTTATATGTAAGCATATCTCAATATATAACACGGATTTTTCGCTGCTTTGCGGGTTCTATGGACAATGGGTCTTTTTACTTCCAGTACATGCTTCCTTAGTTGGTTTGCCCAGTTGATTTCATACAAGGGACACTATTGGCGGATGGCTGAGAAGCTAACCAATCAGAGCATGCAGTTAAGTTCCTGTGTGCTGACTGGCTCAGCGACGGAACGCCGAATTCGATTCCGCTGTGTTAACCAGGAAGTCTCATCTCGCTCATTCAGCATCAACGTGTTTTGCTGAGTTAACTTTTGTGCTCTTTTGTGTTTATCTTTGTGCGTAGTCAAGCCCTTTGTTATGGCTCCAAAACGATCTGCTCCTGCTACTGCTTCAGGGGCCGTGCCCAAGCGCCAACGGAAGATGCTAACAATTGCCGAAAAGGTAAAAGTTTTGGATATGTTGAAGGAAGGGAAAAGCTACACCGCTGTAGGACGCCATTACGGCATCAATGAGTCCACGATTCTTTTTATTTAAAAAAGGAGGAAAAGAATGTAAGATCTACGGCCGCAGTGTCCTTTTAACCAGGGCGCAAAATGAGTTGTAAGTGGACGTAATAAGGATGGAATCTGCTTTAGGGATTTGGATTGAAGACTGCCGGAAGAAGAACAACGGCGGTGCTACAAAGTCGCCTGAAGAGGCTCCTTTAGAAGGGTTGTAATGCTCTCCTTTGTTGCGCAGTAAAATTAAACTCATCGTTATCGGACAAGTCGTTGTGTCATTGTTGGTGAGTAACCATAATTAATTTTCTACTTACAGTACTTAGTACATGTACGTACATTTAGTGTCACTGTATGCACATTTACTGTATACAATTTTTCTTGCATTGTACGTATTTATTGCTGGTGGCCTGTCTATCGTAATGTCTATAACATATGTGATATCAGAGACGCTCGATATCTTTAAAATAATATTTAGGTTTTACTGTATATAAACAGTGTGTTTACATACATAATTTCAATGAATCTTACCTAATATCTAAGAGAATACAAAGGGTTTATGCTGTATAACTGTGCGGGGAATATTTATAAACAGTGTGAGAAAGTTTATAAGGGCTTAAAATATATAAAAATAACCATAAAACATATGGTTTCTACTTTGCGGATTTTCACCTATCGCGGGGGGTTCTGGAACGCAGCCCCCGCGATCGAGGAGGGATTACTGTATTTATCAACTCAATTTCAGTTAAGAAATGTTAAGACTGTATTTTGATATTATATGCTGAAGTTAGACTTAGTTTTCCTCAAAGCTCAGTACTCACACTGCATTTGCTGCACATTAGATAAAAATACAGGAAAATACAGAGCTTTTCTAAGTATTGAGGATACAGAGTTAATTCTTGTAATTATTTCCTGTAGAAATGCCTACTACAAAGTGTTATAGATTGTTTAAGTCATTATACTGTATAATTTGTAGTACTCTGTTAATAGAACTAGCAAGCACATCCACATAACTTCTGCATTCAAGTTTCTACATTGGCTTCCACTTAAGGTTAGGGCTGATATAAAACTAGAATCACTGAAGCCTACGAGAAAAGTCATATTGCCTGGCCACATTAAACTCCTTCGCACCTCTCCATCAGCATCTTCGTTTTGCAAGTGTTTCGATCAGTACAAGCAGCAAGCAGTCTGGTATCCCACGCCCCCCACCAACAAAGCTAAAGTTCTCCAAGCTCAAGTCTGTTTATCTGGGTGTGAGGTGCCTGAAGTTATATAATGTAAATAAGATATTGTTATTTGAAATAAATACATTTCATGTGTGTTCCATGTCTACAACGATCTGCATAAATGTAGGATGACAGGAAATGCGAGGCAAGAAATGTTGAACACATAACTAAAACAGAAATTTTTTTTATGTTATAATAAAAATTAATAAAATGTTGACATGAAATGTATAATGTGTGAAGACTAAAGTTCAAATACTTTCACAAAAGGTATAATAAAACAAGTGCACCTTTATTCAAGAATATAAACAAAGAAAAATAAATTATTCAATTTATATGTTGCTGTCATTATGTGAAAAACTGAAGCCCATTTATCAAATGCTTGGGTGGGTTAGCGGTAAGAATGGCTGCCTCTAAATAAAGATGCTGCAGGTCTTCCCCACATTTTCCGTTTTCAGTAGTGAGCTGCTATTATTATTGCTATTATATAATAAAAACATACATTTGATTTTGAGTCTGTCATGTCCTGGGTATGACACTAAACTGCATCCAGCCCTGCAAGCAGTCTTCCAACTTGCTGGGAAATCATGGGGGCTAGTTGCAGGATTGGCATGCCAGCCACCGTAAAAAAAACTTTCAAACAGCTCTGAGACAAAAGAAAGGACTCCTTTCTGCTCTCCACAGGAGTAGCTCTGCTGCAGCTGCCCATAGGAAGGCTGCTCGCATTATGAAGGGGATGGGTGAAAGGCCACTGGAGCCCCATCCCCAGAAGAGTCAAAACCATCAGAGAGCCAATGGGGTCAGGCCTGTCGGGGATCAGAACTGGTGTGCTGCTAAGGCATTGACCAATGCACGGCAGCACTCAAGTCCCAATTTGGGGCGGCCCTTTCAGGTAGGCGCGTGGAACGTCTTGTCTCTCCAGCATGATGATCATCTTCCTCTGCTGTCGGAGGAGCTGCGTAAACTCCGGATTTCAGTGGCGGCACTCTCTGAGGTGTGCAGACCTGGAACTGGCCGGATCTCTGTAGGTGGGTACACCTTTTAATGGTCTGGTCGCTCTAATGGCTGTCACACTCAGGGAGTAGCTGTTGCTCTAGTGGATCGGCTTCTTCTGATGGTGTCCGATGTCACTCCTTTCAACGAGTGTCTTATGGGACTCAAATTATGGCACTCTTTGGGTGCTTTGTCTGTTGTCTCAGTGTAGGCTCCAACCGCAGTGAGTAATGTCTCGGTGAGGGAGACATTTTATTTGCAACTTTCCTTGGTTCTTTATAGGTGCCCATGAGGTCATGGGTGATTTCAATACAGCCACTGGCACTGACAGGGCTGGCTATGAGGATTGTCTTGGTGCCCATGGGACTGGTGACCGTGATGAAAGTGGCTCCATGCTACTTGACTTTGCAAAAGGTAGGGGCTGCGAATCACTGGATCAGGGTTCCAACAGACTGAGCCGCATCACTGGACCTCGTACTACAATACTGGTGGTTTTTGGAAGGAGATTGATCACATTCTTGAGGGCAGAGGCTGGAGGTTCTTAAAAAACTGCAGGGTGTACAGAAGGGCCCAGTTTGTGAATACTGACCACAGACTTTTTGTTGTTACTCTGAAGATCCAGCTTAGGTCCAGTAGGTTACCACCTACTAGGAAAATGAGGTTAGGCATGGCCAGATTCTAAGATCAGGCTGTTTCTGATGAGTCTGCATGCAGTTTGTGTGAGGAACTTACAAATTTGGGAGTGACTGCTGATCCTAATGTGATGTTGGAGACCTTCCGTGACAAGGCCTTGAAGGATGCTGAGGGTTGTGTTGGTGTTACCCGTTTTCCCAGATGGAGGTGTTTCATCTCGTAGGGCACTCTGGATATCATAGAGAGGAGTCGCAGCGCACAGTTTGATGGCAACTCCGGCCTGTACTGGGAATTGAAAAGGATGCCTGCAAGGGCTCTGAGGGCAGATAAGGAGGTTTTTGTTAGAGGAATCTGTGAGCAAGTGGCACGTTGTAGTAATCCGCCTACCAGGCATTACCACGTTGAAGGAAAAAGTACTAAGAATAGGGTAAAGTGTTTTTTTTCAAAATAATTGTTAAAGCACTTACCTGTTTAAGCCATTAAGTGCAGGGTGCACTTTCATAGTCATTTTAACTTTGTCTTCGCTAGGTTCACACAGCAGGATGCTGGCAACAGGTCGGGTGCACCACAAGGTCAGGCCTTCTGGAGGATGCTACGTGTATGTATCCTGTCATAAAGGCGAGTGTCTCTTTAGTCCTGCCATTGGCAAAGAAAGGTGCGAATCGTTATAGTTAAAAATGTGAATGCATGCATTAGTGTGAGGAGGGAATTCCCAAGAAGTACTTACTTTGTAGTGAGTATTGGCCCTTCCAAGGGATCATGTCGGGATGCACTCCAGTTTGAGCTTGTGCTTGATCGCGCACACATGAGGCTGCTAGCCCTATTTATTACATGCCTTGCAAAGGTTTAGAGGAGTACCTGTGCAGAAAGCACCTGCATCAGTTTCCATTGGTAAAAGTGAGCAACGTGTTACAGGACTGGATAAAGATTTATGCCCAGACTATAAGAGGCACTTCCTGCTTCGTAAGGGTTGTGTTTAGACTTGGTTGGGTGGTTTGCGTGGTTGGTATAGCTTTTTTTCTCAGTTAGTATACCAAACACCTGATCGTGCCTTATTTTTGAAAATTTTTTGTATATATTTTAGAGATATCTCCTAGTTTAGCTTTATTTTGGTGGAGGTATTTATATTTATATAGATTTTGTGTTTTGGTACACTTTGTTTTTGTTCTTGTATATACACTTTTTTTCTTATAAATATTTCTGCATGCTTTGGACTTTGTTATGTGTGTAGTTTCATCCTGAACTCCTTTTTGTCATTTAGGAAGACTTGAAAATTTTTGTGTATATATATTTTTGTCTTTATTTTTCATTTTTGGGGACTAGAAACTTCACTCTATATATTGCTCACTACTTTTAATTGGGACATTATTTTTCTTGTTTTGTTGCACCTGTAAATAAACCCACTCTTGTTTTGGAAATACCACCTTTTTGTGTCTGTGTCCACACTTCTGACTTCTCACAAATCTGATCCCAGTCAATCCTGCACTATAAGACGCTCACACTGTGGTCTGGTGCCAAACTTGCCACTACACGGGCTGTCACACACACCATCTATGGTCTAGTGATCCACATCCTGCTTACAGAGGAATCAAAGCATTACTCAAATCCGAATCTGATCCTCGGAGAGTCGCAGTCAGGGCGGATGAAGGAACAGTCCTTACGGAAAACACTGCAGCTGTGACCCGCTGGGCTGGATACTTTGAGCAGCTGTGACCCGCTGGGCTGGATACTTTGAGCAGCTGTTTAAAGCTGATCCTACGGCTAAGACATTGGATATCTCTGGGTCCACAGTTCTAGAAGCTGATCCTCCAGTTAGCTGTGAACCACCCAGTCTCACTGAGATTGCACAGGTGGTGAACCAGCGGAGGGTAGGGAAGGCTGCAGGTATCTGTGGAACCTGGGCTGAACTTCTCCAGGCTGGTGGTAAGGCTGTCCTCCTGGCATTGCAAGAAATCTTTGCTTCCATTTGGGAGACTGAC
This sequence comes from Polypterus bichir lapradei, assembly GCA_026402145.1. Classification (NCBI taxonomy): domain Eukaryota; kingdom Metazoa; phylum Chordata; class Cladistia; order Polypteriformes; family Polypteridae; genus Polypterus; species Polypterus bichir. Next base: position 15,990,905 of record JANRMT010062815.1, on the reverse strand, counting down.
ATCATCGCAACTGACAGGAAAATTGGACTTGTCATCCCTAACTGGAAAGGGAAGGGTGATCGCTTAGATTGCAGCAACTACAGGGGGATAACACTGCTCTTGGTGCCGGGTAAGGTCCTAGGGTCGTCCTCAATAAGATCCGTGATCACTTGCTCACCTACCAATTACCGGAGCAGTCTGGTTTTACACTTAAAATGTCTACCATCGACCACATCCTGGCACTTAGAGTTCTTATGGAACACAAACGCGAATATCATCAGAGGTTCTTCGTAGCCTTTGTCGATGTTTGTAAACAACTTAATTGAGCTGCCATGTGGGACATCCTGAGACTTTGCAGGATCCCCTCAAAGTTGCTGGATATCATTGCCGGCCTGCATACTGGTACTGTGAGTGCTGGGCAGAGTGGAGGCAGAACCTCTGAGTTTTTCCCAGTTGATTCTGGGGTTTGTCAGGGGTGTGTTCTTGCTCCTAGTCTGTTCAGTGCTTGCAATTTCGTGGGGTCCAGTGGCTGTGGGGCATCTGTTGGTGAAAAAAGATTCATTGATCTTGACTTTGCTGAAGATGCTGTTATCTTCGCAGAGTCAATAAAGGCTCTGATCAGATCTCTTGAGAGACTGAGCGAGGAGTGTCTGGGCTTGCGAGCGTCTTGGATAAAAACCAAGATGAAGGTCTTTAATGACCTCTTGGCACCGCCATTAGCAGTGTGTCTGTCTGCGGAGAGAGTGTTGACCTTATCAAGAGATTTACTTACCTTTGCAGTGACATTGAAGTCTCTGGTGACTCCTCCTATGAAGTTAGTACTGTATATAGTCACGTATAAGTCAGTTCTTGAAACCCAAAAAAATCGATCATAAAATCAGACCCAGACTTATACGCCCGTTCAAAAATACAACTTATAATTTTTTTTTTTACATCTTCTTGCTTCCTCCAATCTTGCACAAGTTTCTCTGACACATCGAATTTTGTTGCAGCAGTGCAGTTACCAATTTCTTTCGAGCCTTCAATGACTTTTAATTTAAAACCAGTTTCATTTTTTTTTTCTTATCGAACACTCCATCGTAGATATGGGATGCTCTTACAATAAAGGTGTATGAGGGTATGAGATACAAAAAACCACAAAACAGTGCAAATGTCGATTCGGAATAGATTGGGTATTACTGTGTGGTCACGTAGGCACAATACATAGGAAAAAAAAAGGTAGTGTGCTCTGTGGTTACTCTCTCAGGTGGGCGTTAGTATATCATAATCTCTTGGATTAATAGCATCAGTTTTCCGCATTTGACTTATACAACCGACATTATAAAATACAGGGAATTATACGGTAAAATCAAGCCCTGGCTTATCCACAGGAGAACGTAAATGCAAGTATATATGGTAGACAGAGTGGGAGAGCATGGGGGGGTCATTAGGTTGCGGGAAAAAGGTGTGTGGCGCTACCGATATCTATTCAAAAGGACGAAGGTCCAAGTCTTTACAGTCCCTGTCTTGCTATATGGTTGAGAGATATGGACGCTATCCAGTGACCTGAGACGAAGACTGGACTCCTTTGGTACTGTGTCTCTCCGGAAAATCCTAGGGTACAGTTGGTTTGACCTTGTGTCGAATGAGCGGTTGCTCATGGAGTGCCGAATGAGGCACATTACCTGCATTGTGAGGGAGCATCAGTTACAGCACTACAGCCATGTGGCACATTTCACTGAAGGTGATCCAGCTCGTAGGATCCTCATTGTTGGGTACCCGAGTGGCTGGACCAGGCCAAAGGGTCGCCCACGTAATACCTGGGTATGGCAGATGGAGGGTCATTTCTGGAGGGTGGGACTGGACCACGTGTCTGCCTGGGGGGTTGCCAACCAGGATCCCAAGCTGTTTCATTGTATGGTAGGTGTGGCAACACACTATACCAGTGCATGCTCCCCAACTTGAATTTGAACTTGAACCTTTTGTGAAAGTGTTTATTTGATATTTGGAGTTCAGTCTTCACACATTATGTACTTCATGTCTACATTTTGTCAATTATTACTAAAACACGAAAAATGTTTTTGCTTTAGGCATGTGTTCAACAATTCCTGCCTCGCATTTCCTGTCATTCAACATTTACATAGATCGTTGTAGAGACGGAACACACATGAAATGTATGTATTTGAAATTACGATATATTATTTCCTGAGATTATTTCCTGTGATTATATTTAATCATGTAGGGCTTTCTTGATCACATGACTCAGAATTTAATAAGATCAATTATCAGTTAGTTGTGGATTTTCATGCCTACATTACTATGGTAAGTCTTTTTCAACTCTAGAAGGTTCTGTGTCACTATCAAAAAAAATGCAGGAAGTCTGAGAATAAAATCAACATACAATTCCTACTCGTGATTCATTTTGAAATTACTTGCATTTTTGATTTAAAGTACAGTAATAGTACTTTACTGTGTTTTATTAGCAAATCTCAAATGTTTTTCTGCAGAATAAGTAATAAACCATTCTGCATTTTTGTCAATATTTCCAATACTAGACATTTCAGTGGAGATTTCACTTTAAATAAATAAGGTTATGAATGTTAACTGGAACAGGACTTGTTCAGTAACCAGGGGCTTTCTGTATTTAATTATATTTAATTATCTTCAAATAGTATAGTAAAGAAGGCAAATTTCTGAAAGCTAAAAAAAAACTCATACATTAATAGCACTACTAAAATATAAATTAATATACTTTGCTAACTTACCAAGCCTTCACCATACACATCAATTGGGAAACTGGCCTCTCTCAGAACCTTTTCTGTTAAGGGCTCTGGTTCACCAGTGATGCCTGTTCCTCGAGCAGTTCTGTCTGAATCTGGAGGTGAGGGTTCTGAAGGAAAACTCTGCTGTTCACCCATTTGTTTTTGAAGAGCAGGTAGAGGTCTCTCATCATATGGCAAAGAATTAACCTGTAATGGAAAGACAGTTCTTTAGTACCACTCTTATTTAAAAGTACATTGGAGAGTGTAAAAGACGGGTGATAAGAAAAAATTTGAGTCTGGCCAAAAAAGTGCAATGCTAGTAAAAACCAAAGTATACTTTATATTATACTCACTGTAAATACTGTTTGTTACAACATTCAAAAAACTGGGATAAAGCATGTAGTTTCTTTGGTATATGCAACCATTCTTCTGCAGCAGACTAGACATCTTAATAATTAACAAAGCATGTCCCAAATGTCATGATAAGGGCTAAGTTTCAGGGTCCTGTTTCTGCATTAGATTCCATTTTGTACAATCGTTGTTTGAGTCACGTCCCCTCTTTCTAGGGGTGTGGTCTCTGGGGTATAAAAGGTCAGCATTTGAACCAAGCTTTATCCAATCTGCAGATAAATCCTTTAAACACAAATTCTCTTTTTGCTAATGGTCTTTGTGTCTTGCCTATTTTGACTTATAGTCTGAATTTGATTTTGACTCTTGCATCTCATCTGGGTTTTGATTGCTTTATTTAAATTCCATTTGTTTTGTTTTTTTGCCATTTGCACGCTTCTCCCAGTTTATCTGAAAAAATTATTTATCTATTCCTGTTGAGCCAAGACACCGAGCATGTTGAGGAATATGTGGTAGTTACCCAGGGCCTTATCTGAAAAACAAGGTTGGTTTACAACCTCTTTCAATCCAAAGTATCACAGAGAAGCCTTTGAAATCCACCAGCATGAGTATTGCACAGTCATAAGTATAGGGTGGTCCAGATCTAATTATGCAATTTTCACTACGCTATAACTTATTAAGTTTATTACATAGAAAATCACCCAAAAAATCCTGGACCATCAAGAAATGCGCAAACTGACGACATGAAGAATCGTCTTCATGCCAAACTGGAATCGTTCCTGCATAAATCAAAGTCATCCAGACGATCTGGATCTGCATAATTAGATCTGGACCACCCTTTTACTTGATTGACAGCCAACCGAAAATGCAAATTAGGATTATATTGACCACTTAAATTAATCTTTTGAGTCATGTAGTCACTGTGGACCATACCCATAACATCATTAAAAATTATGCACATGATGTTACCAACACTGGTTTCTTATTAAATAATTGTGTTTGTTTTTTTCCAGTTATTGCTTAGACTAAAACTGATAAATGCCATCCCCAGTTGTGAATTGCTTCTTAAATTTTTTCCAGTCCAAACTCATTACCTTCTGATTCTCCCTGGAACATCAGAAGTAGTGATACCTCACTACTTGATTCAGTATTCTGGGTGCCTATATGCACAGGCTTTGCTACTTCCTCAATAACACTGTCATTTTTTAATTTCCCATTATACAAGATGAAAACATTTTCTTATTTCATAAATGTTGAAAGCCTACAAAAATTGGGTCACTTTCAAAAGATGTATTTCTCTTGATTACTCTTAAAAGAAGCCCATCTCTGGATTGTGATATACAGAAAGGAACAGTTATGGTTATCTGGTGATATTCCTATTGATCAACTGCCGATATTCAATAGACGGTGATCAATAAATTGGCCAATCTCAAAAAAAGTTTTTTTTCAGCATCATCTTTTTTAGCTTTAGAGTAATTGAGTTGTAGTGCTCATTTATGCAATGCAAGATATTAAGATAGTTAAGCCTGCATATGTGTCCTTCTTGCTATAAGAACTGTCCGTAGACATAAAGCGGTGAAGCAGTTTTTAGAAAAGAAAGTTGACTGGAATATTGTCTTTCATATTAAATTACATTACAGTAAAGAAATAAGAGTAATAAACTGAGAAAACAGAATCAGAGGAGTCATTTTATGAAATTAGACAAATTGCAAGAAAAGCTGCTTTAATGAATTCAGACCTTTTATTTTTCCGTTAACACACACGCTGTTTGTGTTGAGAGTGGACAGTCAGCTAGCTTATGTTTATCACAGCACCTCACATTTTTAATTATAACAAAAGCAGATAAATAAGATTTTGCAATCATTGCACATTAGTAATGAGCGAACCCTGCAGAGTTCAATTCATCATGAGGTTAGAGAAATCATAGAAAGGATCAGGATCCAAAACAAAGTCTGTGAAATGTATTGATGTCAATGAGGAAGTGTGAATGAACTGAAATACTTTTGGGTGGAATATAATGGTGCAATTAAGGTCTCAGGGAGCATCTGCCAACTATGCTGGACCAATTATTGTGGGCAAAAATGTGATCTGATATGTGAGACAGCAGTGCTAACAACTATGCCACTGTGCCACTAACAACAAAAGACCCAGACGAAGATAACCACATTCAAAATACAACAAATGGCCAAGAAGCATTATAAAAAGCAGCAACCTGGGACTGGCTTATTCCAATGCTCTGCAATTTCAGAAATGCTTTGTAAACAGTAATAACTGTGTTGTTATTTTTATTATTTCACAGGGTCATATGTGTTTTCTTTCTCAGGGATGGCTCCTTTAAGCCATGTTTGGATCAAAGCTGAATAATGAGGCTAATTATGCATGCAAATAAGCCAAGTGGTGCAACACTGCCAGCTGCACAGTGTTCACTGCTGTCTACCCTGTGGCAGAACTCATTATATTCTCATAATGTCCATCTAACGTACCCCCCTCAGAGCACTGATTAGGTTGTAACATTTTACATATCCAAAGCAGACCACCAAAGATCTTATAGTTTGAATGTGTGAAAGTTCTGTGCATGAGTGCTAGAGCTCTGTAATGTCACACTGGCTTCGCAAAGCATTACTGGCCACTGGGAAAAAAAAATGTTTGTTCGTTTAATCCGGCCCCAAGGCACATTTCCAGGAAAATATTCTGCAAACAAGGTAATCGACAAATGCAGCATGTTTACTGCAAAAAATGCTTTGGCAAATTTCTCTGATCAGTATTACAGCTTAGTAATCAATATGCTTGTTAGCTGAAGAGTAAAATTTGCCTGATTTACTTATAAATTTATTAAGCCTGTTAGTCCGGTATCTCCTTGAAAAACATCTTACAACATTTGATTAGATTTGCAGCCTTTTTTTTTTTAAATGTTTGTACAGTGCTTATTATTTGTTTGTATGTGTCAAAAAGTATAAGATATGGTAAGAAACCAGCATAATTAAAAAAACTAATCCATCTTGTCATGCATGTGCTCCTGAGGATCACCTTCCTGGCTCTTCTAAGGTAAGCGGTACCATGATAGGACCAGAGGGGGCACGCTTGCTAATGTTTCTCCATTTCCACCAGCAGCTCTGAGAAGCCACCAGGAGAAGGTAACAGACCTGACAGCAGAGGATGGGTCTTTGTAAGAGAGGTTGTCTGCTTTTTGGACCCAAACTTGGCCTGGAGCAAGTTTCCGTGCTATTCCTGAACCTCACTAGAAGGAATGTGTGAGTATATATGACAAAATAGTAAAAACAATTTCTTTTAAATATTAAGCTTTGTTTCAGATAAGTAAATTACAAAAGTAGTTAAACAACATGACAACATGTAATTATAATAAGCATTTTATTTCCTTTTATGCTATGTGTATTATGGATAAGTAGTTTTTATACATTATTAGTTAAAAATGAATGTATCTTCAGGGAATTTTGTTTATTTTAATATGTTTTTGTCACTGAACAATAAGCACATAGAATTTTACTTTGTTCATAAAAATTAGCAGGTAACACATATGGTCTACAGCAGGGGTGGGAAAGTATATTATGCGGCCCGTAGGCACGCACATGTTGCGATCCTACGTCGATGTTAATTTTGTTCGATTAGAATTTTCACTATATTTTTGAAATTATATTCTGAGTATTTGATTCGAATCTAGGGATATTAAATTGGTTTTTATAGCTCCAGAATTGATTAGTCATTAATCGTTAATATCCCTATTCAAAACTGTGTTTCCACTCAACTGGAAGTGGCTTTTGTTCACATTTTGAAAGGTTTTGTAAAAATTGTAATTTAAAAGCGAATAGATGTTGATTTAACCATGAGTGCTGCCAAAAAAAGAAAGATTGAGGATGAATGTCGTGTTTTTAATTACGAATGGACTGTTAAGTACTGCTTCACGAACGTTGGGAGCAAAGCAGTTTGCTTGCTGTGCCGTGAGTGTGTGAGCGTCTTTAAGGAGTACAATTTAAAAAGACACCACCAAACAAAACATTTGGATTTCGGGCACAATTTAACGAATGAAGAGAGAAAAAGGAAATGCCAGGAGTTGGTTAACAATTTAAAGAAGCAGCAAACTGTTTTCACCAAACAGTCTTTAATACAAGATACTGCAACCGAAGCCAGTTTGGTGCTGTCTCATAGGATTGTAAAATGGAACAAGCCTTTTTCTGATGGCGAGTTCATCAAGGAATGCTTGTCAGATGCAGCAAACATTATGTGTCCAGAACAGAAAACAAAATTTGACAGAATTTCTTTATCAAGGAGAACTGTAGTCAGGCGTGTTGAAAAAATAAGTGACAATTTGATGCACCAACTTCGAGATGCAAGCAAAGACTTTTTGTGGTACTCTCTTGCATTGGACAAAAGTACCAATATACAGGACACAGCACAATTGTTGGTATTTATACAGGGAATAAACACCCGTTTCGAGCTTACCGAGGAATTACTTAGTGTTGAGTCACTCAAAGACACAACCACATGCCAGGATTTATTCAGTGCTGTTGTGAACTGTGTTGAAAGAACTGGGTTGGTGTGGAATAAGATGGCAAGTGTAACAACCGATGGAGCGCGTGCTTTAACGGGGAAAAACGTAGGTCTGGTGAAGTTGATGAATAATAAAACTAAAGAAGAACACCCTGACCACACACTCTTACCTCTTCACTGTGTCATCCATCAGGAAAGTCTGTGTAAAGCTGTGTTGAATATCAAGCATGTTATTGACCCAGCTGTCAGTGTGATAAACCTCATCAGAGCCAGGGCACTTAACCATAGGCAGTTCAAGGCACTGCTTGAAGATTTGGAAACTGAACATTCTGATATTATCTACCACAGCAGTGTCCGCTGGCTGAGCCAAGGCAAGATATTGAGGCGAGAGTGGGATCTCAAGGAAGAAATAGATATGTTCCTGGAGATGAAGGGTATTGATTGTGACTTTGTTACTAACATTGTTAATGAAGAGTGGAAGTCAGATTTCATGTTTGCTATTGACATTATGGAAAAGTTGAATGTACTGACTGTCAAACTTCAGGGCAATAGCTTGTTTGCACATGAAATGTATGTGCATGTTAAATCATTTCAGGCAAAACTCTCCCTGTTCTCCAAGCAAACAGGTGAAAGCAGGTTTTGCCATTTCCCTTTGCTGAAACAGAAAACCATTTCTGGTGAAATGGCTGACAAGTACAAGGCCCAGTTGGATGCCTTGTTTGTGGAATTTGAAAGGAAGTTCCAAGACTTCAAAAACTTGGAACCACTCTTCAATATCCTCAGTTCGCCATTTAGTGCAGAAGCTGATTCAGCCCCACAGGATATACAGTTGGAGCTACTTGACCTACAAGCAGATTATGACCTGAAGGAGAAGTTCAAGTCAGTTCTTCTGCTGGAGTTTTATGGATCTTTGTCAGCAGCAGCATTTCCACACTTAAAAAACTTTGCTGCTAAACTTTTGTCACTATTTGGGTCCACATACATCTGTGAGCAAGCTTTTTCTTGTCTGAAAAGAAACAAGTCTAAGAACAGGTCGATGGTGAATGACTGCAATTTGAATGCAGTCATGCGAATCACAACCAGTAAACTGGTTCCACAATTCAAGAACACTATCCAAAATTGTGAACAGTTACATACTTCTCATTAACTATAATTGTACTCTGTGGTCAGATTGCATGTAAATTAAGTTCCTTCTTCTTCATAATTATTATGATAGGTAACAATAAACTTGTTGAAATAATTATGGATAGTAAAATCATATTACCAAATTAGAAACCGTTTCAAGTTCGTATTTTAAAATATAGTGTGCATGTGTAATACAGTGTGAATGTGAAATAAAATGACAAATACAATGACAATATTTTCATATGTTGTAAATTGTAATTGAAGTAGACAAAATATATATGAGGACCCCCGATAACAATAAAGTTTTCAATGTGGCCCTCCGTAGAAAATGTGTTTGCCCACCCCTGGTCTACAGTTTAATTATAAAGATACCAAGGTTAACCCTTAATATAAACCATACATCTTCTCAGTGTTTAGTTATGCAGGAGCTTAGTATAAAAATTATTTTAAAGAGAAAGAAAAAAAAATGTGAATCTGTATTGGAATTGGGCAATTCTAGTAACATAAAACTGGTCAGCTCTAAAAGAACCAGACAGGAGCATCCCTAGTTCTTGTACAGATTTACCAGGCATATTGTTCTTTAAGAAATTTAAGAATAGCACAATACTTGATTGTGTTTTTCATCATTTTTGTTAATTTGATTCTGAAATAAAAATATAAATAATACATCACAAATGCCAAAAAAAATTAATTCAAGTTTTCAGTTCACTCTCAAAACCTTGTTTAACACCACTCATTTAAGGCCGATACTGCAAATAAAAACTACTTTAAAAACTCTCTCTACACCTGTGTACAAAGCAGCTACTGTTCATGAGACTAGAGAAAAAAACAATTAACACTGTTCCTTTTAAACAACTCCAAGACAATAAAAAAATTAAAGCTGGTGTCACTATCAAAGAATTATGAACACAGTGACATTTCAATATTTAGGACAACACTTTTAAGCATAATGCAGAAAAATCAAACCAGTTACACGGTATCACGCGCAAGCGCTTAGGGAGCAGTTTAAAGACCTAAAGAGTAGCACAAAATCACATGGCAGGGGACGATGGCAGTGTGCTAAACTCTTTCTTTATTTTGACAAGAAAGATGAAAAAATGCAGCCTTGAATCCACCCGAATACCCTAGCCAGCAGAACAAGTTACTTCCAGGCTCCTTCTGTCCCTCTGGTCCCCCTATGATGACGTCACCAAATCCCATCTAGCGGTTCCTTTCCCAGCATTCCCGTTCCACTTCTGTCCCAACAGCATTTAATGTCCACCATTCAACGTCTAAACTGTTTGTACTGTGTTTTCATGACTGACCAAACTTGTGCGAAAAAAGACTAATTCTACAGTATATACGGGGACAGACTCCCCAACTCTTACAATTTGTCCTTTTGCTTCTTTTAAAACAGCAAAAAGAGAATGTAAGTGAATGTGCTTGTAATTTATCAGGAAATCTGTAGCAAGATATGATAGCAGTCCATAAATGTTCCTTAGCCAATCTGAAACAGCTTGACCTTATTCTGTAAAAATGAATGGCATGGCCCAAAACTGCAAGATGGAAGACAAAGCCAACATTTCATTAAGTTCTTACTCAAACACGACATAGGCCAAAGCAAATAATGCTACAAGATAAGGGAAATAAATTTCTAATTTCTATTATTTTAAAAATTTGTTGTGCTGCACTGGAAATGTACACTTGCAGAGTACACTAACACATAAACAGATACCCTTCCAAAGCTACAAATTACTAAATTAGTTTATAATTAAATATTCTTGTACTACAAATATTGCAGAGCTACACAAACCTGTTACTTTAAAATGATTACTTTTTCCTTATTAACTATACACACAAAGACTAATGCTATTCTTCAAATAAATAAGTACAAGAGAATAAGATAAATACTATCACACAGTATAGACCAATCTTCTTACATTAATCTTGGGAACTGGTTTAACAGGAGTTACTGGAGGCGTTAGTGTTTTGGGTGAAGGGTTTGAAGGAGCAGTCTCTGGCTTAGACTCGGTATGTTGCTCCATTTCCCTTTCTGGTTTGTACTGTACTGGTGTTGGCTGTTCAGAGCTCTGTGGCTGGGGAGAAGGATAACTGAGAGGCTCTGGCAAAAAATCAGATGGTCTGCGTATCTGCAAGTAAAACAATTAAAATTTTGTAAAGCATTATGCTAAATGAATTCAATTTCATTTTAGTGTTTAGTATATGCATTAGTGGAAATACTGTACTTCAAATTACACAGTGCAAGAATAAAATGTAACAGACAATGCTACAAAAGTAGTTATGTAAACATTATAACAGTACACAACAAATTATTTAAATAAAAATACTGACCACCGCAGTATCCAGTAAATTATGTAGTTTCAGCTGCTGATAAACCTTCATACGATACTCATCCATTTGATGCTTTTTCTGCTTAGCTAAATCATAATCTTCCTTCTCTACAGCACAGCGCTTTTCCACCTCATAACGACCAAGACGTTCGCCTACCTGAAAAATAAGTTTAAAATATAACATGTTGTACATAACAAAGAAGACAGCTCAGTGAAAATGAAGTTCAAGACAAAGAACTGATTGATCTATAACTAAACTACCTTTTGCAAGTCAGCAATGGCCTGCTTCAATTTCTTTGCAAGGTCATAACGTTCCATTCGAACAGCTTCCTGTTTCTTTTCATCTAGTGCTCGTATTATATGAGCCACTTCTGGGTCTTGATACATATCAAAAGCAAGGTCATCCAAAGGAGAAATTAAATTGGTCTTCCTGTAGCAACATTAAAATATGAAAACATTAAGTTTTAAAGGGAAAACTAGGCTGCAGGAATTTTGATATACTTCCTGTGTTCTAGGTTATCCCAGAAGATAGGTTTATAGTTTCAAAAACTGGAACACTGATCCTAAAAATCCTGTCAGAGCCCAGATATTTGAGTTCAAGCACCATGCAGGCAGAATGGCTCTAACATGTAGGAAACTGGCCGATTATGCAGCTGAACTAGTTACATCACAAAACTTCAGTATGTTTCTGTAGAAATCAATTTGAAGGTTCAAATAAGGACATATGAAAGAAAGTGCAGTAGACATGGCTAAGTCAATTGAAATTTACTACTGCAACAGCCTCCCAACAATGCCCTTAACCAGATACTGCATATATTAGCAAAACTGGACATGGGTCCTGGGCCAGCCTTGTAACAAATTAATATACAGTAGATCTCATTAAGACTAGAATCCCTGAAGCCTACGAAAAAAGTTATAATCCCAGGGCACCTTAAATTCCTTCGCACCTCTCCATCAGCATCTTTTGTTTTGTAAATGAGTCAATCAGCACAAGCAGCAAGCAGCCTGCTATCCCATCCCCCCACCGACGCAGCTGAAGTTTTTCCAGCTCAAGTCTCTTTATCTGGATGTGAGGTGCCTGGAATTGTAGAGAGTAAATAATATATCGTTATTTGGAATGCATACATTTCATATGTGTTCCGTGTCTACAATGATCTGGATAAATGTAGGATGACAGGAAATGCAAGTCAAGAAATGCTGAACACATACCTAAAACAGAAACTTTTTCCATTTTATAGTAATAATGACATTAAGTGTATAATGTGTGAACACTTTAGTCCAAATATCAAATGCAACTGGGTTAAATTTTGTCTACTTGTAAAACTCAGTGCAGTTTTTGGCCCCTTTTTATAGGGCACTCGGAAAGACTCCAGGTGCCCAATGAGCTTCTTCTGGCAACACTTCTGAGTGTGGCGGAAGTGCTGCCAAATAGGGCCCTGCAAATATCCATGCGCCCCCTGGTGTGGCCACGGGCCCCAACAGGGTTGAGCTTTTATGCTCATGACCTGTGGCCCTGCTGGAAACCCTGTTGCCCTCTGTCAGTCCAGGGGAGAAACTGTCTTGAAAATACTCTCTCCCCCGGTCCTTCCATAATCAGGACGTCCAGGCCAGGTAAGGGCCAAAATTTACACCAGGTGTTACAGACTCAAATGAAAAGTATGTTTTTTTTATATTATAGTAAGAATAATAGCAACTCACTACTCAAAACAAGGTGCACCCTTGCTCGAACCCGCAATCTTTTGATTATAAGACAGCAGTTCTTACATCTGCACCATTCAAGAAGACATGTCAACTTTCTAGCGATTGACATTTGAGCTTGGGTTTTTAATTCATTGACAGCAACGTGAAAATTGAAGGACTTTTTTTCTTTGGTTATATTCTTGAATAAAAAGCACACATGGTTATTTGATATTTGGACTAAAGTCTTCACTTATTATACACTTCACTTCAAGTTTCTCTTTTAGGTATGTTTTCAGCATTTGTTGTCTCACATTTCCTGTCATCGTAAATTCACCCAGATCGTTGTAGACACCGAAAACATATGAAATGCATGTGTTCCAAATAAAGATATATTATTTACCCTATACATATCCAGGCTCCTCAGACCCAGATAAAGAGACTTGAGCTGGGAGAACTTCAGCTGCGTTGATGGGGGGATGGGATAGCAGGCTGCTTGCTGCTTGTGCTGAATGACACTTTTCCAAAACAAAAGACGCTAATGGAGGGCTGCAAAGAAATTTAAGGTGCCCTGGGCTTACAACATATTTTGTAAGGCTTCAGGGATTCCAGTGTTAAATTCACATTTCTCTAATACATGAAGTCCTTCCTTGGCTGGAGTTTAGTTTAGAGTGCTGCAGAGAATGGAGCTTATACACCCTGTTTCAACAAAGTAATTATGATGAGTGCTTTGAATTTTACTTAGTCTGGTAACTCATGAGTAAAGTTAACTTGTGAAAAAACTGCCAAGTTCCCCTTTATGCTTTTAATTTGTTTAGTAACTTGACCACTCTTCCACTGAATATGAAATTAAGTGTAATTTAGTCAACACAGAGCCTTAAAATTCAAAAATATAAATTATACAGTACATACTTGCTGTAACAACACGCCCTGCTGTCCACGCAAAGGCAGCTGTAATACTGGATGGGTGCATGGAATTCGGCTATGTGTATGATGTCACACCTATAGGCTCGTTGTGCATGCCAGAAACCAGAAATTTCGCAACAGACTGTCTCTCTTTTGGAGACAACCTGGTTCCTGAAACTTGTTGCAGAAAGTGTACAAACAACATAAAGTATTTTTTACATTGCACTATTATTGTCAGTGGCCATTTTTGGTCGAAAAATGTTCATTATACCGAGATTTACATTTTGTTAAACTGAAATTCATTTAACATCATGTTCTATGAAGATTTGTCTGGGCCCTTAAAAAGTATTCGTTATTCTGGAAATTTTGTTACTTCAGTATTCGCTATAACAGGATTTAACCTGTATATATCTCAACCAATGTATATATATATATATATATATATATATATATATATGAATAGATGTATTCAAAACAATGTATATATCCAAACCAATGTATATATATCAGAACAGATCTATACAAACCAATTTATATATATCTCTACCAATGTATCTAAACCAATCTATATATTTCAAAGGATGTATTCAAACCAATGGTTACATCTAAACTAATGTATCCCAACCAATGTATATACAGTATCTGCACCTATATCCAGCCCAAGGGGACCGGAGGAGGGCTGGTGCCTCCTCCCGACCACGAGGGGGCAACCGCCCTGGTTTTATTGGTGGCCTCGGGTAGGGGGCTTGGAAGCCCAACCCTGTAGGGGCCCGTGGCCACCGCAAGGCGACGCCCCGGTGCCTGAGGAATCCTGGAGCCCATCACTTCCGCCACACCAGGAAGTGCTGGGGAGAAGAAGACAGGAGACATCCGGAGGGCTTCCGGGTGCGCAGCCGGCACTTCTGCCACACAGGGGCGTGTCCAAGGAGGAGTGCCGGGAAACACCTGGAGCCCATCCGGGTTGGAATAAAAGGGGCCGCCTCCCTCCAGTCGAGAGCGGAAGTCGGGTGGAAGAGGACGGAGCTGGAGAGAGGACTGGAGGCGGCCAGAAGACAGGCATTTGGGACTGTGAAAGGCCCGGACTTTTGGGGGATCGGTGCTGGAGGCACTGGGACGTGCACTAAAGTTTGTATATATTGTATATAGTGGTGGTGTAATCTAAGCATTACGCACATCTGAATCTGTTCCTCGGAGAGTCGCAGTCAGGGCAGCTGATGGAACAGTCCTTACGGATGACACTGCAGTTGTGACCCACTGGACTGGCTACTTTGAGCAGTTATTCAAAGCTGATCCTCTGGCTAGGACGTTGGATATCTCTGGGTCCACAGTTCTTGAGGCTGATCCTCCAATTAGCTGTGAACCACCCAATCTCACTGGTGAACCAGCTGAGGGGGGAAAGGTTGCAGAGATCTGTGGTATTCGGAGTGAACTTCTCCAGGCTGGTGGTAAGGCTGTCCTCCTGGCATTGCAAGAAATCTTTGCTTCCATTTGGGAGACTAGTATCATCCCAACTAACTGGAAAACGGGACTTGTCACCCCTATCTGGAAAGGGAAGGGTGATCGCCTGGATTGCAGCAACTACAGGGGGATAACACTGCTCTCGGTGCCGGGTAAGGTCCTTGCCAGGGTCGTCCTCAATAGGATCCAAGATCACTTGCTCACCTACCAGCGACCGGAATAGTCTGGTTTTACGCCTTAGAAGTCTACCATCGACCGCATCCTGGCACTGAGGGTTCTCATAGAACGCAAACGCAAATATCTGGGGTTTGTCAGGAGTGTGTTCTTGCTCCTATTCTGTTTAATGCTTGTATGGACTGGGTGTTGGGCAAGGTCGTGGGGTCCAGCGGTTGTGGGGTATCTGTTGGTGAAGAAAGATTCACGGATCTTGACTTTGCCGACGATGCTGTGATCTTCTCGGAATTAATGGAGGCTCTGATCAGGGCGCTCAAGAGACTGAGTGAGGAGTCTGAGTGTCTGGGCTTGCGAGTGTCCTGGATAAAAACCTAGATCCAGGCCTTTAATGACCTCTTGGGCACAGCCATCAGCAGTGTGTTTGTTTGCGGAGAGTGTGTTTTTCAGTAAAGTCTTAGGTGGTATTTGAAATTATATGTTATTTTAGGCAGGGTTCTACAGAGTTCACAAAACTGTAGAAATTTCTGTTGGAAAAAATTGACATGGTTTTTACTGCTGCTGAAACACAAGTAAAATAAAAAGGTAATACTCCAGGGTATGTGGGGAACAGATCCCAACTCATTTACATATATTTTGGTCATGCTCAAAAGTATAGTAATAATTGAAAATAAATAAATATAGCTTTTAACACTTCAGTAAATTTTAATATAACTTTCCTGTAGCTGTTATTAAAAAGCAATTACTCAAAAATACCTCTGAAAAGTGTCTCAAACATATGAATAATTGATTAAGAAGTAAACAATATTTCTATAATAGGCAACATTTTCTCTAAAGCTCAGAGAGATTTAGCACATACTGGAAAACAGATTAAGAGTCTTCATCAAGATACTACTTTACCTGGTGAGAGATATTCAGTGCTATTAATTGCTTCTGACATAAGGAAGTTTACAATGCCCTTTCTTTTGTATTTAAAATCAATTGCTGGTATACTGTAAACAGTTCACCTTTATGTGCAAATATCAAAATAATAGTGTAAATATGCACATAAAAATGAAGTGTTTAGTAAGAATTTGGTACCTAACAATGCAAGAATGGAAAAAAATAACCGTGGTACTTCAAAATGGTACACCAAGAAAAAAAAGTTGAAACATCTGTGCTAAAGAGTATTTTAACACGTAAACTAAAGGTAACATTTTTGTAGATGGGGAGGAAACAAGAATATCCAAAAATAGAGTGCTGGGTTATAAAGGGCCCAGAAAATAAACAAATATCCAGTCTGATCACCCCATTTTCTTTCTAATGAGAGTGAGCACCATAACTATAACCAATCAATCTAGTCAACATGCCTAAGGCTAGTGTCCAGGGGCCTCATGTATAACACCGTGCGTAGAACTCACATTATAACATGGCGTAAGCACAAAAGCGGGAATGTGCATACGCACAGAAAAATCCAGATGCATAAATCTGTGCTTTCACCAACTTCCACGTTCTTCCACTACATAAATCCAGATCAGCATAAAAAGTAACGCACGTGCACGCCTGCTGTCCTGCCCCCTGCTGTCCTTGCGTGTCAGAGAAACTCGAAAGCTCACGTTCACAAAGTCGCGCAGTGCCCAAAATAAAAAAGAAGTTGTCAGATATCAAAGTCGCCGTGAAAAGGCGAGTCATAGCCCACCGTCTGAGTGTCATATGAAAGCTTATTAGGGTACAGAGAAAAAAAAGGCACATAGTTGGGAAAAAGCATTAAATGTCAACTTTAATCTCTAAATTTCCACTTTAATCACGTAGTTTATTTTGTCATTAAAGTAGAACACCATAAACTTAATCTTAAAATCGTTTAATTTACTAGTTTCTCAATCCCATCATAACTAAAGTAGCACGTTAAATGCTTGGTTTTGTATTTGATCTTCTATGTGCTCTATGTGTGTGAATCACTACGTGCTTCCAGGCTTTCTCTTCCTCCGACAGGACACATAATACTGAGATGTACATGTGATATAATTTTCATGATGATGACTCACTGACTCACTGACTGACTGACTCATCACTAATTCTCCAACTTCCCGTCTAGGTAGAAGGCTGAAATTTGGCAGGCTTATTCCTTACAGCTTCCTTACAAAAGTTGGGCAGGTTTCATTTCGAAATTCTACGCATAATGGTCATAACTGGAAGCTGTTTTTCTCCATTTACTGTAATGGAGATGAGCTTGAAACCCGTGGGGGTGGAGTTTCGTGTGACATCATCACGCCTCCCACGTAATCACGCAGTAGGTAGAAAACCAGGAAGAGGCCCAAAAAGCGCTGAAGAAAACATGCATTATATAATTGAGAAGGCAGCGAAACAATAAGAAGCGAGCGAGTGACATATACAACCATATTCATGAGTTCTGCTACTTCGGAAACAAAGCACGATGTAAACCTAAACTTTAAATTAAGTTCATAGACAGGCTGCCGCT
>JANRMT010062815.1:15933461-15961621 GCA_026402145.1 Polypterus bichir lapradei | reverse complement strand
GATAGATAGATAGATAGATAGATAGATAGATAGATAGATAGATAGATTCTAATCTTAAAAAAACACAAAATGAAAGAAACAAAAAATGAGAAATACAGAGTTTCTATAAAAGGCTGGGAAGGAACAGGAAGATATCAGTCTCCTAAATGAGACACATAAAAGTTAAAGGAGTAATAAACTAGCAGTAACATAAACATAAAGCCACTGTCACAGTAAACACATTTTATTAATGTTATTCATTCCTGTCTAAGGTAGTATCAAAGCAGATTAAACTATCCAGGAGTAATATTTTTTTTATATTAAGTTATACATTTTGTCTGTGCCACATACTCTACAACAACTGAAGACAAAATTCATACATCCAAATCCATAAAAAAAATTGGCAACACTCATTGAAATATATTGACAATAGTAATAAATAAAAAAAACAAACAACAATAATAGCTTACCCCATGTAAGTTGCATCAACAGATGAGTCATTATGTGAGTTATTAAGATAATGTTCAATTAACTGTTCCCGTGTGGGCTAAAAGAAAATTTAAAAAAATCTCTTTAGCAAATATCATGATTTGAAACAGTTAAATATTTCCTATATCTACCATGAATAATATGATTGTATAAACACTTAACTGATGGAAAACATAATGCTGCGAGAAAGAATGTTAAATAGCTTTATCTGGTACTGAGATCCATTTAGAATATTACATTACCAGTACAATTTTAAGTCTCCTAGCTGGATTTTTTTATCCATCTTACTCCCTCAACCTCTCTTCTGAATTTAATCTCTTACTCCATCCCTGTTATATACAGTGCATCCGGAAAGTATTCACAGCGCAACACTTTTTCCACTTTTGTTATTTTACAGCCTTATTCCAAAATGGATTAAATTCATTTTTTTTCCTCAGAATTCTACACACAATACCCCATAATGACAACGTGAAAAAAGTTTACTTGAGATTTTTGCCAATTTATTAAAAATAAAAAAAATTGAGAAAGCACATGTACATAGGTATTCACAGCCTTTGCCATGAAGCTCAAAATTGAGCTCAGGTGCATTCTGTTTCCACTGATCATCCTTGAGATGTTTCTGCAGCTTAATTGGAGTCCACCTGTGGTAAATTCATTTGATTGGATATGATTTGGAAAGGCACACACCTGTCTATATAAGGTCCCACAGTTGACAGTTCATGTCAGAGCACAAACCAAGCATGAAGTCAAAGGAATTATCTGTAGACCTACGAGACAGGATTGTCTCGAGGCACAAATCTGGGGAAGGTTACAGAAAAATTTCTGCTGCTTTGAAAAAAACCTGCTTCAGAGCGCTCTTGACCTCAGACTGGGGTGATGGTTCATCTTTCAGCAGGACAACGACCCTAAGCACACAGCCAAGATATCAAAGAAGTGGCTTCAGGACAACTCTGTGAATGTCCTTGAGTGACCCAGCCAGAGCCCAGACTTGAATCCGATTGAACATCTCTGGAGAGATCTTAAAATGGCTGTGCACTGACGCTTCTCATCCAACCTGATGGAGCTCGAGAGGTGCTGCAAAGAGGAATGGGCAAAACTGGCCAAGGATAGGTGTGCCAAGCTTGTGGCACCATATTCAAAAAGACTTGAGGTTGTAATTGCTGCCAAAGGTGCATCGACGAAGTATTGAGCAAAGGCTGTGAATAGTTATGTACATGTGATTTCTCAGTTTTTTTATTTTTAATAAATTTGCAAAAACCTCAAGTAAACTTTTTTCACGTTGTCATTATGGGGTGTTGTGTGTAGAATTCTAAGGAAAAAAAATGAATTTAATCTATTTTGGAATAAGGCTGTAACATAACAAAATGTGGAAAAAGTGATGCGCTGTGAATACTTTCCGGGTGCACTGTATGTTTGTCAGTCACTCTTCCAATCAACACATTGGGGTTTCAATTAGTACTGGAACTGTTGCAAATCAGGGTGTGAATTGATTATAATTGTTTAATCATTGCAGTAGCAATCCAATCCGGTATTGCTCAGGTTGGATGCTGGATGCACATTTGATAGTGATAGTAATGATTAGTGTTTGCCAGTATGGAAGCCACACGGCAATTAAGTATGGACCAGCTGTGCATGTTTAAAAAGAGAGCCGAGATGGTGTATAGGATGAAAAATGAAAAGGAAGGAAATGTTGAAGAGAGGGTATGGGTTAGCACTGACAAGCCTGAAGTGAACACAACACATGGCTCTTGTCAAAAAGGCCTACCAGAATCTCCATATCCTTAGACATATAAAGAGTTTTCACATTTCTCAATAAGTTCATTTGTTATTACACAAAATGTGATTTGCTAGAGGTGTGTAGATTATTTATATCCACTTTATGCATATGTTACAAACTATGTCCATGTTTTATATATAAATTTTGTTTATTTTTTGCAAGTTGTTCTGTAGAAACATGCAAGTAAGAATTTCATTGTACTATTATATTAAAACAATAAACTTAACTTGGATATTTTATTTCACTGCCTACTTTTAACTTTTATTGATGGCTCTGCACACACAATATAGTCACACAATTTTTATCATTTTGGCCGTGTACAACACCACAGTGGATTTGAAATAAAGCAATCAAGATGTTTATCAGTGCATGCTCCTAACCTCTCTCTTAGTTTCTCCAAATAGTTTTGAGCCCCTGAATATTGGGGGGGGGGGCTGTGGTATAGTGGGTCCACAGCTGAAATTGAAAAGGCCAGTTTTACATAGATAATCGCTGCACTTGCAGCTTAAAGAGGGGGCCGGAATGGTTCCCGGGCGCATCCGTGATTGAAGCCGAGAGCTGTTAATCGCCACACATGATCCAAGTCCCCGTAATATATAGTAGAAACACGAGGCGGGTAAGGGAGTGAGAAAAAAGGAAAGAATGGGAACATAGGTTAAAGGTGAAGAAGGTGGCAGGAAGGAGAAAGCCGGTGCGTGAGTGAGAGCACAAGCGAGAGCAGGCTTGTTGAAGGTTTAATGCAGCTGGTAGGAGAGCCTGGAGGAGTGTTTGGCAAACTCTCGGGGGAGCAGATTGAAGCGGTCGCTCCAGCTGAGCAGTTTTGAGGAGCTGGAGTGACCGGCAGAGGAGATGACTTGCTGTTGAAAGGAGCGGCAGTCAAGGAGGCTTTGGGCGTGTTGAGCCCCAGCGTGAGCGTCCTGGCCGCTGGGGAGGGAACCCAAGTCTCGCTCCGGCCAGAGCCTTCCGTAGCCAGGGATAGGAAGGTTACCGGACCAGAATAGGAGGGAGCTGCATTTGCTGGTAGGGTGACACCACTTGTTGCAGGGCCCGGCCCGTCTGGGTGAAGCAGGGGAGTCGCCAGTAGAAAGAAGAAAGCACCAGAGTTTTAAGACAAGACTGCTTCCAGCCATTGTTTTAATCTTGTTTTAAAAAGGATTTATTTTTGAATTTTAATCTCCACAGTTCACCTGTTTTAATGGATTATTTAGTTAATACTGTATATACCACTCTTTTTGGTTTTGTTTTTAAATAAAAGCACTATGCTCTTTTTGCACAGTCCCCTTGCTTCATTGTTGATGTCTTCACTGTCTAGCTAATCGGTGACACCACCAACGGTGTTGGGTTCGAGAGCTCCTCAGAAGCCAGATGGGAGCATGGAGCAGAACCTGTATCTTTACAGGGCCATGTATAAAAAAGTCTTTTCTAAACAGCTCATGCAATATTTTGGTAAAACCCTTAAATTAAAGCTGAAAGTCTACACTTCAATCACATAATGACTGCTTTATTTGAAATCCACTGCGGTGGTGTATAAAGCCAAAATTATGTAAGTTGTATCACCATCCAAATACTTATGGACTTGACAGTATGAACTCTGACTCAACAAACTACACAAATTCAATATACGCTTTTATGCATACAATCGCTATGTAACAATTTCTGTACTTTTGTTTTTAAATATTCTCATCTTTCTTTAACTTTTCTACATTTTTATAGTATTTCTGATGAATTTTATAAAATGTTTTTTAATACTTTATCAAAACATTTAAGGGTTACAAACAGCTAATTTGATAAAATACACAGAATTATGATATTCGCTATAAATGATAATAACCTAAAGTCATAGTCTTTTGTACATTATTTGAATGCACAAAAATAAAAGGAAAAGTGCACCAACACTACTTTATTCCATTAATATTTAGGCTATTTGAATCTAATGGGAACAAGGGGAATGGTTGAGTTAATGCCCATATCAAAATCCTCTAATCTCAACATTTCACATTATTTAAAACTCTTTGCATATCAGTGTACATTTGTGTTTACCCACTTTACAAAAAGCTGTGTGCCACTGTCTTTCAAACAGTTATACTTAACATGTATTTAAATATAAAACAGCTTGATTTTTCAGACTATTCCAATGGACAAAATACTTTCAAACTTGATGGTGGACACTTTTGTAGTCATTTTATTTCAGATTTAATTAATGTTAATAACCATGGCATTGCCAAATTTGGTATATACTTTGTTGGGTTTGATTATGACAAATGCGTTGTTAAATTTCCCTAGGAAAGAAAGACTGAAATTTTTAGGTAATTTGGTTATACTCACTAGTTACAGTGCCTGAGAGTGGCAACATTTTGCATGTTGATTACCACAAGCAAGTAAATTTTCACTGTACTCTGTACACATGCTATCAAGGACCTTATAAACCTATAATAGAGATGGAGGTGACAGAGGAGGACTACCACAATAATTTATTCACAGGTTGTTCAAATTGTGCTGTATATAGCTTAAAGTTAATTCAAAATGTCGATGCAAGCATCATTACTACGGTTAGAAAGAACAACTACTGTACATAACTTCTGTTCTTAAATATTTACATTAGCTTCCAGTTAAGCAAAGCTGATTTCAAAATCTGTATAAATCTTTAAAAAGGCCTACACAGGCCCTTTTTTCCTATGTGTACTTATCATTATATACAAATTGAAGCACATATTAAGATTTCAAGATTTTGGAATACTAAAGATTCCAAGAATTTACAAAACAGTGGGAGGTTGAACTTTAAACTGCAGGGCTCCAAAGCTGTTGAACAATCCTACTTCTTGTATAGAGATGCCCCTTCCATCTCTGTGTAGGTTAACCAAGGTTGAAAAGTTGATTATAAAATATAGGAGCAAAACATAAGAGTTTCCATATCTTAAAATGTGTTCTGCATTGGTTATGTAACTTTAGCAAGGAGTGGACGACTGGGTTGCTGGTAAATTGACACAAATTCATTGTTGACCAGTTTTGGCTTTTTAAATTCATTGAAAACCCACTAGCTGCAACTACAACCCAAAACTCTGGCTTAGACAACTCACTGCAAATCATTTGTGAACCAATAACAGCAACCTGCAACCCACAGGCAGCACAACCAGTGGGTGAGAAACACAACCTTACACAGACCCACAGTGTGTACTGGTAGTTAAAGTATATGTATCAGTGATACCCACCAGACTCACAAAGCCTAAGCTGCAATATGTTGTACGCACTCCCCATTTTCCTAAAACTAGTATTTCTATGTGCCAATTCACTTTCATATACACACACATACTGCATATTCTAATTATATTGGAGGTAATGGGAGCAGAGAAACAGAGGTAAGAGTTTTGTATTTTGCTACATTTGTCTATAGTGTTAATTGGCCATGAAAGTAAGAATATTGCTGTACCCTACTACTACTACTACTGCTTTCTTTTTACTTGTTCACAGAAATGAAAAGCACATATGTGAACAATGTTACCAACTGCAATGAAATAATAAGTTTGTGATCTGAGTGGAAGAAATAAGCTTTCAAATAGAATGACAAAAACAACAAAACAAATAGCTTAAAACCAAATATAGTAGGATACCTTATTGTAAGTTAATGCAGAGAGTTGTTTTTTTTTGTTGCTCAATATTTTATTAGATCAAAAGCAGAATAATAATATGCAACATAAAAAGAGACAATCAAAAAAGTAAAACAGCAAAGTCTAAACAACTATAACCTATGCTATCTCAAATAAGTCAGGGTTTTTTTTATTATGGAATAACTAAGCCACCAAGGTTAAAGGGACCACTTTCAGAGTGCACCACTACAAAAGAAAAACAGCATTATTTAGAGAAAACAATATGAGGGAATATAGGAAACCATGATTTAAATAACTAAATAACTCTCAAAAGGAATTGCTGAAGGCACCATTAATCCATGATGCATATAATTATAGAAGAAGACAGCAATGATGTAAGAGACAGAAAGTAGCAACTGAATTGTCACAAAGAGGTGTACAATTTCTATGGGTACAACTATTTTAAAGAAATTTCCACTCTGACCTTCGAGAATAAAAAGATAACCATCAAGAGAGAAATGGAACTCAAGCTATAGAAAATGTGGTGAATGAGTTAAAAACATGCTAGCATTCACATAAGCCCCTGTAAAAAAAAAAAAAAAATACAAGAAAACTTACTGTGTTTTCCATTTCACTGGTGTCAACAGGATCACCAAGGACATTAACTGCCACCAGGGCAACCTGAAAAGACACACAGAAAAACAGATACTTAAACATTTTCTTTTAAAGCTCTGAAAACGCAACATTAAATAAGAAACTTGCTGGAGATTCCCCTGCAAAATATGAATAAAAGATCTTTAGCAACTTATCACACATTTTTATTATTTAAGGGTAAAAGACAATGACTATTAAACTGAGACTTGCACACAATTTTTTCCACTTTCACTAGCTACCATTTTAGATTTGTCATATACTGTATACCTTCTCAGTACACATACACTATGCACATAGCCAGCTATGAAGAAATCCCACAAAAATGTGTGTTAGGAAATTATAAAATAAAATAAAATGCAGGTCCATTATCTAAGGCTCTTTATCATTGGCTACACCACTTATGGATGGTTGAGATTTCCATTGTAATACAGCCTTATATGGCAGTTTAATATAACAGTAATAGTAAGAACGTTACTGTTTTTTTTTTTATTTGAAGCTTCACTTTTTCACTGTAAGAAAACAAATTGGTAGCATTTTTCATACCTTGTCATCTAAATCTTTACAATCAGTAATTAATACCTTATGCACTAAGGAGTTTTTGGCATTACTTACCCAAAAATAAATGGCTATTTCTCGTTTATTGCAATAAAGGAGCTGCATATGACTATACATAGCAATTACAACACTTGAAATTTTTGAAAGAAAGTATATGATTATAAAATTTGTCTTTACCAATATTAACTAAATAAAACACAAAAAATGGTGCTTTAGACATTTTTCTCCAAAAAACTACATCTTACAGTACTGTACACAATTTTCATTTGTGCCTCAATCTGTCAGTTATCATAGTACCAAGTTTAGATGTCATATTCCATAGCACTGCAAAGTTAAACTGTTTGGCACAAGGTGTTCCAATGTTTGGAAACATAGTGTCCCTTTTATCAAACATTAAGTCTCTTGCACCTAAATAATCTCTCAAAACAAGTATTGCAATTGCAGTTATATATTTTTTCAATTTTCAGAAATAAATATACATATACACACACTCTGTATCACACTGAAGCAACAGGTAAATTGTGACCATTTAAGTATAACTGTGTATTCATCTTAACCTTTACTTTCAAAATTATTTTTCATTCCAGCACTTGAAACAATTTCTGCCTACCACTAAACACAGCAAATTCTTACATTTTGTACAACAGATTGGTGTTTTGTGCTGCAATTCACATATAATCCACAGCCTTCTGTTGAAATTACACCACTGAAGTTCAGGGCATTTTAATTTATTTATTTTTCTTCTTGTTGTTTTTTTCATGCATTTCACATCTGGAATATACCATATGCTGGATTACAGGGGTGGGGACAATGCCTATGCTGGTAGCCCTGGGCACAACACAGGAAACGGGCAGCCCAGAGTGCAGAGTTAATCATAAAGACACATACACCTAAACCATTTTTTCACAGCCACTTTTCAGTCACAGGAGGCCATCACCAGCTCGCAGGCATGTCATACAAGTTTACAATATAATTCCACCACCCACATTTCCACTGTGATGGCACTGAAAGGATCCACACAGCCTTATGTGATTTATTTATTCCTTTTATAATCATGTTCCCTTCAACACCACCGAACCCATGGCCATTGTTCATTTTTATTTCCCTTCTGTAAACGGGATAGAAAATACTATACAGCGCTGTCTCACCTTTTGGTGGTTTCGGGTGGGGGAATTATACCATGAACAAGTCACCATCTGAAACCATTTTTTTTTCCTCATATACTCACAACACAGCAACTGAGTGGCGTGATACAGTGACATTTGATTTGGTAGGGGTATGTCTTTGCGTGAAGCACAAGTAAAGCATAACAATTACTTATCACTGCACTTAGAAACAATGCCAGCATAATAAGTTGAACTTGAAACAGCACTGCTTAGAAAGCTAGCATAGGGAGAACATTCAGCAGACAGCATTCCGGTGTGGTACGTGAACCCATAACGCCTTATCTGAAAGCCACAACTTTTCTGCCAATATGAAGCAGTACTTGCAAATCAAGTGTAGCCTTAAGTACTTCATCAAACATGTCATTCTCAATAAAGTCTAAACTTTTTTCAGAATCTGACTCAAGCTGTGTGCATAATGGTTTGTAAAGATGAGCTGTTATATAGGCATAATATTTACTGTAGTTTACAAACAGCTGTGACGTAGTACAAATGACCAATGATAGACAACTATCCTGTACATCATTAAAATGCTCTGAACCTCAGCTATCTAATGGTAATGAGCCTTTCGTTGTATGCAGCTTGATGTACAGTGTGATATTTGACAAATTAGACTCAGCTGTGATGCGCTGCTCGCCTCAGGGTAAATGTGTGCAAATCACATATTTTAATAATGAAGGAAAGCAGACAACATGGAAACATATGATTTATTTAAAAGAAGACACCTATGAATATTTAAAAATATCTATTGCTATTGATTGACTAGTGAGTTTATTGCATCGTATACAAACAACTTTAAAATATGGCGGTGTTGCCTGCAGGCCACCTTGTGCATAAGAGTTTAAATGCAGTACATGCTGTGCAGTTAATACTGATGTTTATTTACTGGCACATGTAGACGCTACAGTTAGATACTTTCATATAATGAAAGATACCTCATTAAATATAGAAACAATTACAGTACCATACAGTGTGAAAAACTATTTGCCCCCTTCCTGATTTCTTATTCTTTTGCATGTTTGTCACACAAAATGTTTCTGATCATCAAACACATTTAACCATTAGTCAAATATAACACAAGTAAACACAAAATGCAGTTTTTAAATGATGGTTTTTATTATTTAGGGAGAAAAAAAAATCCAAACCTACATGGCCCTGTGTGAAAAAGTAATTGCCCCCTGAACCTAATAACTGGATGGGCCACCCTTAGCAGCAATAACTGCAATCAAGCGTTTGCGATAACTTGCAATGAGTCTTTTACAGCGCTCTGGAGGAATTTTGGCCCACTCATCTTTGCAGAATTGTTGTAATTCAGCTTTATTTGAGGGTTTTCTAGCATGAACCGCCTTTTTAAGGTCATGCCATAGCATCTCAATTGGGTTCAGGTCAGGACTTTGACTAGGCCACTCCAAAGTCTTCATTTTGTTTTTCTTCAGCCATTCAGAGGTGGATTTGCTGGTGTGTTTTGGGTCATTGTCCTGTTGCAGCACCCAAGATCGCTTCAGCTTGAGTTGACGAACAGATGGCCGGACATTCTCCTTCAGGATTTTTTGGTAGACAGTAGAATTCATGGTTCCATCTATCACAGCAAGCCTTCCAGGTCCTGAAGCAGCAAAACAACCCCAGACCATCACACTACCACCACCATATTTTACTGTTGGTATGATGTTCTTTTTCTGAAATGCTGTGTTCCTTTTACGCCAGATGTAACGGGACATTTGCCTTCCAAAAAGTTCAACTTTTGTCTCATCAGTCCACAAGGTATTTTCCCAAAAGTCTTGGCAATCATTGAGATGTTTCTTAGCAAAATTGAGACGAGCCCTAATGTTCTTTTTGCTTAACAGTGGTTTGCATCTTGGAAATCTGCCATGCAGGCCGTTTTTGCCCAGTCTCTTTCTTATGGTGGAGTCGTGAACACTGACCTTAATTGAGGCAAGTGAGGCCTGCAGTTCTTTAGACGTTGTCCTGGGGTCTTTTGTGACCTCTCGGATGAGTCGTCTCTGCGCTCTTGGGGTAATTTTGGTCGGCCGGCCACTCCTGGGAAGGTTCACCACTGTTCCATGTTTTTGCCATTTGTGGATAATGGCTCTCACTGTGGTTCGCTGGAGTCCCAAAGCTTTAGAAATGGCTTTATAACCTTTACCAGACTGATAGATCTCAATTACTTCTGTTCTCATTTGTTCCTGAATTTCTTTGGATCTTGGCATGATGTCTAGCTTTTGATGTGCTTTTGGTCTACTTCTCTGTGTCAGGCAGCTCCTATTTAAGTGATTTCTTGATTGAAACAGGTGTGGCAGTAATCAGGCCTGGGGGTGGCTACGGAAATTGAACTCAGGTGTGATACACCACAGTTAGGTTATTTTTTAACAAGGGGGCAATTACTTTTTCACACAGGGCCATGTAGGTTTGGATTTTTTTTTCTCACTAAATAATAAAAACCATCATTTAAAAACTGCATTTTGTGTTTACTTGTGTTATATTTGACTAATGGTTACATGTGTTTGA
Organism: Polypterus bichir lapradei; assembly: GCA_026402145.1. Taxonomy (NCBI): domain Eukaryota; kingdom Metazoa; phylum Chordata; class Cladistia; order Polypteriformes; family Polypteridae; genus Polypterus; species Polypterus bichir. Next base: position 15,950,915 of record JANRMT010062815.1, on the reverse strand, counting down.
TGATCAGAAACATTTTGTGTGACAAACATGCAAAAGAATAAGAAATCAGGAAGGGGGCAAATAGCTTTTCACACCACTGTACATACTGTAGCCTGTAGGGAGCATCTCATGGCCTCCAAATCCTTGACACAACTTTATGGACATGGTTTCAGTGCAAATAAACAGTTTTATTGTACAGCTACAATGCACAGGTATCTTTCTTTCACAGTCCACAACTATAACATGTCTCTTTCCCTCAATCCTCTGAGGTGAGCTTAGTCTATCTCCACTCCCAACTCTGACTTTTCAAGTGGAGAGTGATGACACCTTTTATGCTGGACCCAGGAATACTTTCGGCATTAAGGAGGAAGCACTCCTATCTGCACCCACAGAGTCCAGCAGGGCTGCCTCACAGAAATGCAACTCTTAGGATGCCCCATAGACACATGAATGGGCATACTGGCTCATGAATGCTGCCATTTAGCGTGTTGGGAGAGCATGCACTCATAGGTGGCCATCTACCCCTGTTCATCCACTACAGTGGCCTCCCTGCCAGGTAAGGGTAGAGGGTTTATCCCAGCCAGGATGTCAACCCAGGCCTACTGTCTGTCACAACAAATATGCACAGCTTGGAACATTGCAGTTTCCCTGCCCTGGGCAACTGATCATGAAAAAAACATTTCTTAATTTGAAGTTACTAACTTTTGTAAATGTAAATGTGTAAAGAATATATTCACTTCCTAGGTAACAGGACAATTACATAAATTTACACAAGATAATGGCTTAATATGTCAAGGGCTGGTACAGTGCTTTCCAAACAGGATGTTGCCACAACAAAAATTATCCAAAAAGTAAGATTCAAATGGTCATACTGTAAGTACTGTATATATTCCAAAATATTCCAACATATCTCAAACATTCTTGGTGCTGCATAGTTTAGGTTTTACTATATATTTATTCTTGGAAAGTATTTACTTCCTTGCTAACAGTGCATCTGAAAATCATGACATAGTGATTCACAAATACAACATTTTTTGCAAACACAAAGTGCAGGTAGCACAGAAAAAATCTTCACAAAATCACTCATAATTGCTTAAACACATTAAGAATAAAGCCGGTGGACAAAAGATTAGATTTGTGGGAACAAATTCAACGTAATACTTTCTAGGAACTTGTGATTAATGAGTAACATAGCGAACTAAACCAAAATAGTTTTCTGTTTTTTCCACATTTACACTTACAGCAAAATGCAGTAGTGTTTACCTTGATATTTACTTCCATTGCTGCTAAATGAGGAAGATGAATGAATGACATAATACTGTTCAAAATGAGAAAACAAAATGATCAAGCTGTCAATTTGCAAAAGTGGGTAAAAAGATTAAGTTAGGTAAAGTAGTGAGCCCAACTGGAGTGATGTCAAAAATGTTGACGGAAGCAGAAGGCCCTGGAGTTAAATGGCCGACAGACCAGTGCAACATTATTTATGTTTCTTAATGATTGGATAAAAGGGTGCTTAATGCAGTACCCAGACAGAAGAGCGATCCATTGGATTGTGGATCAAACTGAGTAATTAAGTTTTTGGAATAGGTAATGAAGATGGTTGATAGAGTGTTAGAGAAACGAATCCGGGATCAAGTGAAAAAGAAAGGGGATTTGGTTTAATACCTTTTATTGTCAGGAAAACGGAAAGAAGCTGGATTATGCATTTGCAGAAAGGAGAAAGCTTTTCACAGCATTTCTTAAAAGGAAGTGAGGTGAGAAAGTTAGGTGTAGGCAGACGGCATCACCACAGACATTAACCAGTATAAGAAGAAACACATACAGTGGTCAAAACACGACACTATATAGTTAAAGTCCGAAGTGAAGGTGAGTGTGCAGCAGGAATAGACTTTACGTTTGTTGCTTTTCATTTAAGTGATAAATGTCATGACCAGAGAAGTGTATGAAGAATTGCCTTAGGTGCTTTTATATTCTGATGATCTCATATTGTTGGCAAAATGTAAAATTGATCTGTGGGAAAAGATACTGAAATTGAATAGAAATTTGGTAGCAAAATGTCTCAAGGTAAATGCAGGAAAGACCAACATAATGGGTGGGGGTCATGGGACTAGAGGACTGGAAGAGGTGAATGCATCACCATGAAATATTTCAACTACAGGTGTTGGGAGAAACTCAGTTCAATGTACAGGCTATCAGGAGTGGGTGCATAAAAGATGTAATGGTGTGAAGGGTAGTCTGCAGGGAGTGAATATGATCTTTGTTTATAGAAAGTAAGCAGAAGGGTGCAGAATACTGAAGTAGTAAGTTTACATTTAGATCACAGCAAAGCTTTGTTCAGGAGAAAGCAGTCAATGAAAAACCTGGAAGTGCTGATTTTGTGACTTAACAAACAAATAAATCCTGAGAGAGAGAGATAGGTCTTTAATTTGTAAGCTTGATTCAGTTATATTGCACTTATGAGTAAGTGCATATTTTGTATATAAGTGGTTTATAATGCAACATTTTAGCCAAAATGCTCTTTTAGAGCATAAATCTGGAAACCTGACAGGTAGAATATGCAAAGCAAATATCATAATATTTTTTATGGATGTTTTGATATTGTTTGCTGTGGCTCAGCATTAGTCCCTAATGATACTTATTGTATCAAAAATTTTACTGTTACCATGTTCTCCATATGAACATGAGATTAACCATTTTTCTCAGTTATCACAACACTGAATAACAAACAAAATTGTCATTTCTGGGTGTAGTATTCCTTTAATGCTGCAGTTATGAGCATACAATGCCATTATATAATGTAGCATGAAATTTGAACTCTGTGTGTAGAATAAACTAAAGGGTTAGTGAGAAACATGCTTTGGTACGTCACAACAATATTCTGCTCTGGATTGCCTTAAAGCCACAGTTTGCACATTCCAAGTGATCCAGACATCTGTCTGATTAATACGTTTTTACAACTTTAAAGAAATCTAGACCACAATTATTAGAAGCTACAATTAGAAAATATGTAAATACAAAAAAATGCAAACTATCGTCAAGAAAATTAACGAAAGTTATGGCCATAATTAGTAGAAGCTACAATTAGAAAATAATTAAGTACAAAAAAATTCAAACTGTAATAAATTTGAAATGAGTTTGAAATGTTTGTGTACAAAAAAAAGCCTACTGAAATAAATCTGGGTCCAAGGATTTCATTCTGATAACTAATGGCAGTCAAGGTGCTGTTTTCTAGCCTGTAGAGGTCTGTGCGTCCCTCCATGGGTATGCCTCCTCAGACCATCACTGACCCACCACCAAACCAGTCATGCGGAACGACGTTATAGGCAGCATAACGTTCTCCACGGCTTCTCCAGACCCTTTCACGTCTGTCAAATGTGCTCAGGGTGAACCTGCTCTCATCTGTGAAAAGCACAAGGTGCCAGTGGTGGACCTGCCAATTCTGGTATTCTATGGCAAATGCCAATTGAGCTCCATGGTGCCGGGCAGTGAGCACAGGACACACTAGAAGATGACAGGTCCTCAAGCCACCCTCATGAAGTCTGTTTCTGATTGTTTGGTCAGAGACATTCACACCAGTGTCCAGCTGGAGGTCATTTTGTAGGGCTCTGGCAGTGGTCATCCTGTTCTTCCTTGCCCAAAGGAGCAGATATCGGTCCTGCTGATAGGTTAAGGACATTCTACGGCCCTGTCCTGCTCTCTTAGAGTAATTGCCTGTCTCCTAGAATGTCCACCATGCCCTTGAGTCTGTGCTTGGAGACGCAGCAAATCCTCTAGTGATGGCACATATTGATGTGCCATCCTGGAGAAGTTGGACTACCTATACAACCTCTGTATGGTCCAGGTATCGCCTCATGCTACCAGAAGTGACACTGACAAATGCCAAATGCAAAACTAGTGAAAAAATAGTCAGAAAAGATTGAGGAGGGAAAAATGTCAGTGGCCTCCACCTATTCAATCATTCCTGTTTATGGGGGTCGTCTCATTGTTCCCCCTCTAGTATACCTGTTGTTAATTTCATTAACACCAAAGCAGCTGAAACTGATTAACAACCCCCTCTGCTACTTAACTAACCAGATCAATATCTCAGAGGTTCCATTGACTTGATGCTATACTCTGATTAAAAAGTGTTCCTTTAATTTTTTGAGCAGTATATAATCAGTTCCAAACATTTCTGCAAACAAGAACCAACAAACTAGATATAAATATCAAACCTTAATTGCATAGTGAGTATAAAATAATTAACAATCAACAAAACATTTAAGTTAAAAGTAAAATCAAAAGTAATTAAGCGAGAAATAATTTCCTACCTGGTTGTATAGATTGTATCGGTTGACATGATTTTTATGAAAAGTTAGCTTCAGATATTGCCCAATGGCATCTACATGTACAGACTTCAACTCACGAGCCTTAAAACCAGTTTTCTCATTGTCAGACAGTGATATGTAACTGAAAAAAATTAAATGCAATAAAAAAATGTGAAATTCAATGCTAGAGTATCTTATTCAAACAAATGTCCTTTGCTACATCTATAATAGGGTTTTAATTTGTAATTAATGGTTCATTGTTTTTTCTCCAAATTATTAAAACAGTAGAGTAAATGTACAAGACAAAACTTTATTAAAGTACAAACACAATTATGCATAAAATATAACAATACAGACAATAACATAGGAAGTACCTACATTTTTCTAACCCCACTTGTTTTATTTGAAAATGTGCTCCTTATTTTAGTTGTTGCTTACTAATAAGCATTAACTTGTGAATGACACTTAAGTAGCCACTCCATTCTTGATTTTCTGCACCAATTTGTGTTTTTTTTAATTGTTTCTAGTTATTCAGATAATAAAACCAAGTAAACATAACTGGCAGGAAAAGTAAATTAAAATAAAATTTTCAAGAATAATAAAAAAAGAAAAAATAATAATTGTACATTTTAAATGTTATACCAGTGTAGCGTGTAGCCAGGGTTCTTGCCCGACTGGGACACCTCCACGCTGGGAGGACCTGGGGAGCAAGCGCGGCCAGAGCATTACCTCCCCCGGGACGTTAGATGGCAAGCCCCCGGGTTGCAGCGGTGCCTCAGACTCCCGCAGGGCTTCATGGGAGTTGGAGTGCGGTGCAGCCCTGTTGGGATCTGCAGGTGCCGCCGGGGGTACTACAGCAGAAGCTGTTGAGCCCTTTTGGGCAGTTCTTCCGAAACACACTGAAGTGCTGCTGGAAACAAGTAATCAAGCACCTGGAGCACTTCCAGGTGCGTTATAAAAGGAGCCAGCAGCCACTACTTGGGGAGCTAGAGTAAGGAGGAGGAGCGATGAAGCTTGACCCAAGGAGTAAAGGAAGGGATTAATTGTTTGTGCCTTGTGTTGTGCTTTGTAATTTGTTATACTTGTGGAGAACGAGGAAGGTGTTTCCCACAAGGGAAAAAGAAAAATAAACCTGGTGTGCCTTGAACTTGTGTCCCACGCTTGTCTGTGTCTGGTTCAGCTGGCAGTGCCAGCCTGGTGGGCCACAACCAGAAAAGAAAAACTTTATTGAATGAAAGCAGAAAATGTCAACTACTTAAATAAGGAGCTAAACATAACTCTCTCTCTTAAACTTAGTTGTAATCCAATTCACATTAATGGCTGGACTGAACTTATACTCTAACCATTGTGAGTAGTGTTACGGAGTCAGCCTTGGAAGGAGCACCAGTCCAGTTCAGGGGCCATAACAATAGACAAAAAATAACCCACACAATAATAATGGAAACATTCATTAAATTGTCACTACAACAATAAGTTGCAAAGGAGAAACATGTTTCAGCAATATTCTAAGTTGACTTCATTTCCAGCTGTAGAGTTTTGCAGTCCTGAACTGAGCTGGTCTCGTTTCAATCTCTAACACAGCAAGTGAGGATGGATTGCTCTGTGAACATACAGATGTTTGTGACCACAGACAGATAAAGCAGGGCTTTTCTCGGATATGTCAGATATGACACACCCAATTTAAGTCAGCAGTGACAGAGAGTTCAGTAAATTTAAAACGGCTGACTGCCTCAAAAGCACCACACAAAGGTAGGTGAAAGTATGGTGTGTTTCTTTCCTGACTTTTATGACTATAGTACTAGGGTGTTGGACTGTGTTAGCCATTGTGAATGTACTGAGAAGTTAAGCAAAATGACACCTTTATTGGCTAACTAGAAAGATTACAATAAAGCTGAAACTTAATTTCTCAAAAACAGAAGTCAGCTTCCTTGACACCAACACACTGTTCAACTGAATGCCAACACCCTTGTAACCTCTTTTTTTCCACAAACAGACAGACAGACGGACTTACCTGAGAAGTGATAGCTTCCACCCCAAGCATATAAGGCGCTCCATTATTTAGAGCTAAACAATAAGTTACTGCCATATTTGCTCAAACCCAACAGACCGGCATAAACAACTGCAGGAGCTTAGACAAGACTTCATCAGACAAGGTTATGCCCCCAAAACAACAGACACTCAAATAAGTAGAGCGACTGCCATACTCAGAGACAACCTTCAGAAACATAAAAACAAAGCCAACAAGAACCACATTCCCCTTGTTGTTACCTATAACCCACATCTTGAAGCACTTTAAAAAAAGAACTTCAGTCAATGCTAAACAATGATGAAACGCTGCAAAACAGAACCACTTCTCCTCCTCCTGGCATACTGACAACCACCAAAACTGCAGTAACTAACTGTTCAAAGCTCCCTAAGTGAACCAACAGAAAATGGCACATCTCCCTGCCTACAGGAAAGTTAAAGTGATCATTTTCCTGAAGATAATTTAACATGTTCTATCTAATTCTCTGTATGAAATGTCCCAACATGCATTCTATGTGGGAGAAACTGGACAAAAACTCCGCCAAAGAATGAACTTACACAGGTTCCACATTAAACATGGCAACAGAGATGTTGCTATAGTAGCTCAGTTCAACAGCCATGTTAGATATGCTTATGGGCAACTTCAGAACACAAGAGAAGAGAGAAAAGAATGGGAAATTAAACTCATGCTAAAATCTAACACATTACAACATGGTTTAAATAGAGACAAGAGTTTTATGGCCAGGTATGAGGATTGTTTGCTCTCTCAGACAGTCCCAGACAACCTGACTACAGATGTAGTTTTGTTGTTTTGAAAAACTCAACAGGAACTTCAAAACACTTTGTTGGACAGTTACCTTATCAAAAGATATTGACTATGTATTGTTCTCCTCTCTTGCTAAATGAATCTTAGCCTGGAGATGTCTATTAATTTTTTACATCTAAGATATCTAACTTAAAGGTTTCCAAATGCTGTATCTGTCCTAGTGTCTATATAAGCACAGGGAATTCCAGTTTCTGTATCACATCATGGGCTAGGTATGTACCAGTTTTGCACATTGTTCAGGGGTGATTCTTCCTTATTCTTCTTGGCAAAATTTAGAGAGCTCCTCTACAGTAGGTTGTTGAGATGCTCCATCTGGATAGCAGTTTTCCAATAGTGCCACAGATTGTCAACAAGGTTATGATCAGAGCTTTGACTTGGCCATTTCAAAACATTCACTAGTAAGAGTCTGGGTTCTGTGATGAACCTTCCATTTTCTGACGATGGATCCAACAGTGCTTAATGGTCCTTAAAATTTTTCAATTTTGTTTGTAGCCATTTCTGCCCTTGTGCATTTCAATGACTTTGTTTCTTACATAAGCAGAATGCTCCTTTGTCTTCACTTTTGCAGTGATTTTCCAACTAAGACTATGGCCTTTACAAGTGGAACTTTTTTCTGTCATGCAGAAAATTATGATGACTTTTAAGGGAACTGAATACTTTTGCCCACCACTGTATATATCTATTTTTAACACTAGAATCCTTGAAGCTTACGAAAAAACTCGTAATCCCAGGCCATCTTAAATTCCTTCGCACCCCCCCATTAGCGTCTTTTGTTTTGCAAATGTGTGAATCAGCACAAGCAGCAAACAGCCTGCTATCCCATCCCCAACCCAGATGGAGCTGAAGTCAGTCACAAAATTCTCAGAGCTCAAGTGTGTTTACCTGGGTGTGAGATGCCTGGAGTTGTATAGGGTAAATAATACATCGTTATTTGGAATACATACATTTCATGTGTGTTCGGTGTCTACAACGATCTATGTAAATGTACGATGACAGGAAATGCAAGGCAGGAATTGTTGAACACATAACTAAATGGAAACATTTTTCAAGTTTTAGTAATAACTAGCCGAAGCCCGCCATAGCATACAGCGGTGTAAGAATAGGAACGGAAAACGGTGAGAAAGGAATTCAGTTTAACAAAAGCTTAGGAAACCACCATCGCAGTATAACGAAAATAGCAAGGAGCAAAACCAATGCCAATGGTCGAGAGAGTACCTTCCTGTAGCAGGCTATGGAAAACATAGACATATACAGATAGACGCCGCATTCACTGTGTTGCCCAGTCATCACGATAAGTCAGTGCGTTCACCCTATTGCGAGTAGTAAAAATGCCATTTAAACTAATACAGGTAGACGTGGAAACCGGGTTTTCTGATGAAAAAACAATAACGTTTTAAACAGTATCGCTTACATACAACAGATTTTGGCGAATCGTTTACATGCAATTATTTATATCCATTTATACACTAAATGCGTGCGTATCCCATGGTCTTAGAGTTGGTGGGCGGGGCTCGGTGAGTTGGCGGGTGTGGCTCTCTGTCTTGCGTGCGCACTCTGTCTTGTTTGCCCTTAGTTAGAGTTGGCGGGCGGGGCTCTGTGAGTTGGCGATCGTGACTCTCTGTCTTGCGGGTGGTGGCTCAGAGGTGCATGTGGACGTTTGCACAGACAAAAGCGACTGAGGCTGTGTTTGGTGAGTTGTTGCGTGCCTCGAGAGTGAGGCTGGACTCAGGAGGACGGTTACAGTTGGCGTGCGTGGCTCTATCGTGCATATCCCATGACGCGGTAGGAGGGTTAGAGTTGGCGGGCTGGGCTCTGTAGAGCATATCCCATGGTCTTAGAGTTGGCAGGTGGGGCTCTGTCTTGCTTGTGCTCACTGTCTTGCGTGCCCTTAGTGAATTATATATATATAGACTGACAAAATGTAGACATGAAGTGTATAATGCGTGAAGACTGAACTGCAAATATCAAATGAACACTTTCACAAAAGGTACTATGCATTTGTTGTGCAGCATGCTAGCATATTTGCATCAGTTTCCCAAGTAATACTCTCACTTTATTTACACTTATACAACTTTGCATTATTTTCACAATTCAAAACATTGTTATACCATACCATATAGAGCAGGGGTTCTCAACATCAGTCTTGGGGTCCCCCTGTGGCTACAGGTTTTTGTTCCAACCAGATTCCTAATCAGTGACAACACCTGATAACACTGATCTCATTTAATTAGCTGGTATTTTTTTTCTTTTATTCAACATTCAGAAAAGCATAGCAGCATGATTTTTACATTTATAAGACATTTATAAATATTTCTGCTTTTGCTATAGATTTAAATGCTTAACTCTCTTTGGTTCATTTCATTATGCTTTGCCCTTTCTCTGTGCAGTTTTTCCCCCTTCATTGTATCTTAATAATGACAACTTAAAACGAGCAGAGCAGACACCCAGGCAAACAACACTGAATAATCAAAGGCTGCAGCTACTTTAGAGTCAGACCCACGAATTAGTAAATAATGGATTAATTAAACAATTAGAACACCTAGAAAAGTAGAATGAAAATCAAGATGAAAATACTGTTAAAAAGAAAAAAAATACATTATTCCTATATAACTGCTTGGTACATTATAATTTTTTTTTTTTTTTTAGCAAACTTAGTTTTCTAATTAATATATTGTTCCTTAAACACAGAACTTGGGAAATATCGGTTCACTTAATTAGCCCAGGAGTTCAATTAAAAACAGAAGCTGGTTGGAACAAAAACCTGCAGCAACAGGGGGTCCCCCAGGACCAACGTTGAGAACCCCTGATACAGAGTAAGTGCTACATAGATGTTTATTCCCATATGTTTGCTGCTAGGTAAATAAAGCACATCTTTATTTTTCTAATCAAGGTTAAAACATTACTAATCAAAGTTAAAAAGTTACTAATGATAAGGTGAGCTTCAAAGAAAACATTCTGACCCAAGTCTGCGGAATCTATCTGAGTTGCTTGAAGAAAAGTACTCAGGTAAACTGTCACTTATGTAGAATTCAATTTTTGCAGAGATCATATACTGGTGAGCCAGTAACTGCAATTTTCGAATATGACACCGCTCCACCAGCTGGATGACAATATCTTGTGGATATGAACAAAACCTAAGAAAAAGAAAAAAGTAGATAAAAAAGCATTCTTTAACACAAGCTGCAGTTATTATTTGAGAAAAGAATGCCAATTTGCCTTATGTTACAGTATAAAGGTCAGTCAGTCAAACCTGCTTAATTCAAGGAAGGGTTGGAGAGGACTGCAGCCTGAACTCAAGACAGGAAGCCATCTTTAACAGGGTGACAAGGGTGCCAGTCCATCTCAGCGCATACTTATACCCACACTCCTACTTATACTGGGAGCAAGCATGAACCACCAATAAACCTAAGATATATGTGTTTGGGGATGTGACAGGAAAACACACTCAGACAAACATGCAAACTCCATGTGAACAACATCCAGACACAGGATTCAAACCTAGGATGCTAGATTTGTGAAACAGCAGCCTAAGCCACTGTGCTACCATGCTCAACTGTGAAGAGAAGACTTCAAGCTGAAGGTCTGACAGATCATGTGTCAGCAAGAAAGCCACTGCTGAGGTTTTAGAATAAGAAATATTAAAATAGAATAAGAGGTTTGCCTGAGTCAAGAACCACTGCCAGTCTCAATGTACTCTGAAATTAAAGCACAGAAAAAATAAACAATTGGAGACATAGATACTGCATAGCTAAGCTTGAAGCTGTTGTCCTGTGAGGTTCCTGTTATGCAAGATGCTGACTCAAAACTTTGTCTCCTGATTCTGTTGTGGTTTTGGGTCTGCCAGACTTGTTCCTGTGAGTGTTTTCTCCAGTTTCTTTTTTAAAACATTTTATTGAATTTATTAAAAGCAAGTAACATTCCATACAAGCAAGTCAAACTCGACAAAACTAAGTTCAAATCAACCCCCCCTCCCGTGAGAAAGCGAGCAAAGCCAAGAGACAAGAGTAAAAATTTAAGATAAATAAAAGGGGAGAAAATGCTTTTCCTCAATTTAACTTCTTATTCTAAAATGTTATTGATTAGAATCTGTCAGGTTTTTAAAAAGTTTTGCACAGATCCTCCAAGTGATAATTTTATTTTTTCCAATTTCAAATGGCACATAACATCAGTTCCCCACCGACTTATAAGAGATGGGTTAGGATTCTTCCAGTTGAGCGAGACAAGTCTACGTGCCAACAGTGAAGTAAAGGCAAGTACAGTTTGTTTCTCCTTCTCCACTTTAAGCCTATCTGAGAGTACACCAAACACAGCTGTTAATGGATAACGACAGATTGTGACACCAAGGCTGTCTGATAGGCATTTAAAGATTTTGGTCCAGAATGATGTTAATTTGGTGCATGTCCAAAACATATGGCCCAATGAGGCTTGAGCTTGATTGCAACATTTGTAGGTTGGATCTTGCCCTTGAAACATTCTGGACAATTTTAAACGCATCAGATGTGCGTGATAAAAGATTTTAAGTTGAATAATTGTATGCTTTGCGCATATGGAACTAGAGTGAATTCTTTGCATGGCTTCCTTCCACTCCCTTTTTGAAATGTTGAATAAGCGATCCTTTTCCCACTGTACTCTGGGGTCTTTGAAAGGAAAGGACTTTAAAATGTTTTTATATATTACAGAAATGCTGCCTGAGTTCTCAAAACTAATCAATATTTCTTCCAAAATAGAAGTAGGTGGGAGGTGAGTAAAATTGGGCAGATTGTGTTTAGCAAAGTTTATAATTTGGAGGTAATGAAAGAATTGTGTTGATGAAAAGTTAAATTTGAAGTGTAATTGTTCGTAGGAAAAAAAGACATTATGTATGTACAAGTTTCTAAGTGATTTAATCCTGAATGTTTTCCAAACATGAAAAACTGCGTACATTTGAGAGGGTGGAAAAAGTGGTTATAGTACAGAGGTACCACAGATAAAAGCTTCTCTGTCTTGAAGTGCTTCCTACATTAGTTCCATATTCTGAGTGAATAAAGCACAATTGGGTTGCTAGTATATTGGTGATAACTCTAATTTACTAGGGTAGAAAGCAAGGAATATAAAGAAGTACAGTGGAACCTCGGTTTGCGAGCATAATTCGTTCCGGAAACGTGCTTGCAATCCAAAGCACTCGTATTTCAAAGCGAATTTCCCCATAAGAAATAATGGAAACTCAGATGATTCGTTCCACAACCCAAAACTATTCATATAAAAATGATTAATACAAAATATAAAGTAAAATACATAATACAAATTAACCTGCACTTTACCTTTAAAAAGAATCATGGCTGGTGAGAGTTCCTAAACTCATGTGGGATTCCACCCAACGGGACAACACGCGGAAGAGCGTCCCAAAGCAATCGCAGTCTCCCAGCGCTGTAGCAGTTCGCCGTATAAGCGCATCCAAAAAGATCGCAGACATGCTATAAGCGCCTGTTGTCAATGGGTCATACAAGGAACATTATAAAGATCCCGGTACAATAAATAACAGCGCTGTTGCTGTTTCAAGCTGAATAAAGCTGGTGTTAAAGTACTGAGAGTCAGCTTCGTGTTTTGGGGAGCAAGATGGGGACTCGCACTTCACAGCGCACACACACAGTCACAATGCTGTAGTAAACAGATGTTGACTATATGAGTGAGGCACACAGACTCAGACGGAGAATAGGAGACGATTGCCAGAGAGAGAGAGATGCACTGGGCGAGCGAGCGAGCGAGATAAGGAGAGAGAGAGAGACGGGCTGGGCGGGCGAGCGAGCGAGATAAGGAGAGAGAGAGAGAGAGAGAGACGCGCATGGGCAGGCGAGCAAGCGAGATAAGGAGAGCGAGAGAACCACCATCAGCTCATTTGTGATCACATGACGCTCAGCAGACAAAGTGTATCCATACTACTCGTATTGCAAGACATCGCTCGTTTATCAAGTCAAAATTTATTAAAAATTTTTGCTCGTCTTGCAAAACACTCGTAAACCAAGTTACTCGTAAACCGAGGTTCCACTGTACTGCGGTATTTTATTTCTATTGCGGACCAAGCCTGTGTGTGTTCAACTATTTCTGTCAATGTCCAGGTTTTTATAGCTTGAATATTTGCTGCCCAGTGATAAAATTGAAAGTTAGATAGAGCCATTTCACCTTCAGCATTAGGTCTTTGTAGGGTCACCCTTTGGATGCATGGATGTTTTCAATTCCAAATAAATGAGGTCATGATTGAATCTAACTTCTTAAAAAATTATTTGTTAATGTATATTGTAATGCTTTGAAATAAAAAAAACAAGCTTAGGAAGAATATTCATCTTGACAGTGTTAATTCTTCCAGCTAATGTGAGATTAAGGGTAGACCATCTATGCAAGTCTTAAGTTATTCCATGCAAAAGACAAAATTTTGTTGATAAAGAGCTTTATGTTAACTTGTGATGTTTACCCCTAGGTACTTAAACTAATCTGCGATGATAAAAGTGAAGATGCTCAATGTAATATTGTGTGCTAGAGAGTTCACTGGAAAAAACACACTTTTATTCAAATTAATTTTGAGTCCCTAAATATTTTGAAATTCTGCTAGTGCTGTTAGGACTGCAGGCACAGTATTTTGTGGATCTAATATATATAGTAGCATATCATCTGCATATAGTGATATGTTCTGTTCAAGTCCTTCACTGATAATCCCCTTTATTTCATAAGCTTTCATAAGCTTTTCGAAAAGTGAACTGCCAGTGGCTCAAAGGTGATTGCAAAAAGCAGTGGTGACAGGAGGCATCCTTGTCTAGTACAACATTCTACTTTGAAGTAGTCTGAAATAATGTTGTTAATTTAAACTGAAGCTTCTTAACTGGCATACAGTAGTTTGATCCATGCACATATATTCGGGCCAAATCAAAATTTCTTTAATGTAGTAAAAAGGTAGTCCCATCCAACCATATTAAATGCTTTTTCTGCATCCAACGATAATACTCTCTGGAGTGTTACACTTTGTGGGTGAATGAATATATTACATTAAACTACCGTCTCGAAGACTGGAAGCTCTAAGTGTCTGCCTTTAATAAATACAGTTCGGTATTGTGATGTTACTGAAGGAAGCACTTTCTCAATCCTTCCAGCAAGAACTTTGGAGAGTATCTTAACATCATTATTAAGAAGTGGGATTGGTCTGTATAATGCACCTTGTATAGCATCAAGTATTTCTGAGAGTGCCAGAGGTATATCCAATTCCTCTGCACTGAGAGTATGTAGTTGTGGTATTTGTAATGCATCCAAAAACGCATTAGGTTGTGTCTTGTCTTCTTTAAACTGAGTAGAATACAAGGACTTATAGTCCTATAGTATGCATTATATTTTTATGGTCAATGATTCTCTGTCTGCATTGATAATTACTGGTATTACACTGCAAACTTCCTGCTTGTGGATTTGTTGACCTACAATCTTATTAGCCTTCTCTCCATGTTCACAGTAATGATGTTGTGATTTTGATGTCGTGTTTCTTTTGTTGTCAAGAGGTTGAGTTCTGAATACAAATCTTTTCCTATAAAGTTCCTCATTTGGACACCTGGCATGTTCTTGATCTATTCTGGTAATTTCACTGATAAGCTCTGATGCCTTCTTGGTTTCAGATTTATTTTTGTAGGAAAGATATGAAATAATCTGTCATCTTAACAAAGCCTTCAGAGTTTCCTGCAGAGACCTCCAAGGATGTATCTGTCTCTAAAAAAAAAATCAATTTGCTTGGATATGAATGTACTCTGTACATTTCTCGTCTGCTAATAAAAGTGGGTTAAGACGCCAGCTGCGCAATAAGTATGTGGGGCATAATGATATGAGCTCCAATAACAATAGCGTTGCACTTGTAACATTTAATCGTGGACAAGAAATTGTTATCTATATAAGAATTAATCAGTTCTCGAGTAACAGTGATGTACTGGTGAGAAGAAGAAATATGCTCTTGAGTTTGGGTTTAGAAATCATAGATTTCTAAAATTTCATTAATAAGACATGTGCCCGCCTTATTTTCACAGTCGAGTCCCAGTTCCATTCTTCTTTCTTGTTACGTCATTTCCATCTTGTTACGTCTGTCATGCGTGATTCGCGCTGATTGATACTCTATTGGGACTGTCTTTCCTATATACCACTGGCCCATTCATTTAGGTTGAAATCTGTCTTTATGCTGAGAACGTGAAAGGATGAAAAATAGAAAAATACTTAATTCCCCACAAATGCATTAAAACTAAAGTAACTGGCTTGTTTTTAAAATGTAAGGAGTAAAAAGCACAAATATCTGTGTTAAAATGTATGCTGTAAAAGTAAAAAGGCATCTGAAAAATAAATACTCAAGTAAAGTACAGATACCTCAAAATTCTACTTAAGCACAGTAACGAAGTATTTGTAATTCGTTACTTCCCACCTCTGGCTAGATGTCATCGCTCCTATGGCAGGAGACCTATCCAGTTCTGGATTTAAAACGCAATTAAAGTCACCAGCCATTATAATTTTACTAGCAGGAGTACCCGGCATTGCCCGGGAATGTATAACCAGTGAATTTCCCAAATGAAAGAAACAGAACATAGAAATAGAACAAACAGTTTTCTGATTCACATTTTATTGTAAGTTCCTCCACTCTGGATTCTGTCTGCTGTGGAATTTCAGATGCCCTTGAAATAAACTTTTCTCTGGTATCTGAAGTGGACTTTCCAATTCTACGTCTTTTTCTTGGTGGCATGGGTATATTAGCGAAAAGCAGAACAATTATAATGTGTCACATGGTATTACGTACGGAATAAGCACCACAGTGAGATGAATTTACCTTATTTACAATATGTCAGAAAGCGAACAAATAGCACCAGTCACTCAGAAAGAGCAACACTGAAATCATACTGTGAGTCAGAAAGCGAGCAAATAGCACCACAAATACGGAAAGCCAGTCAGGCGCACTGGGTCGTTCACGTTTTACATCCATACAGCAGTTCCCCTTCACTCAAAGAAAGCAGTCGGCCTTCTCATACTTGGACACTTCCGCCATCTCTTGGCAACTTAAAGAAACATTGGTAAAGAGCGGCGCACAGGGACCAAACGTGCCGCTAGATGGTGCCGCTGTGATATGTCTGTGCAACGTGCAGCCATCTTTTCGATGATAAGAATGGGGACATGTAGCGAACGTTGTGTCAGTGAAAAGGTGCCCTGCGCTTCACCACGAACATTTTTCCCAACCAAACATACCCCATTACCTCCTCCTGGTCACAAAAGAGCCCCATCCCTAGTTTGGTGGCGATCGGATGCCCGGTGCAGATTTGTATGGCGGACAAACATACATACACACACATACACATACATAGACTCTGCTTTATATATTAGATGAGTGTTCACATTAGGAATGATGCAAATATGTTTTGGATGAAGTCCCTATCATCCACACTGGGTGCGTAGATATTTATCAAAATCATTTTACAGTTAAATAAATCACCCATGACGATCACATATGGCCTTTCAGAAACATATACTACATCTAATACTACAAATTAAATTTTTCTATGTACAGTATAAGAATTCCCACACCTCTAATTCTCTTTGTATACCTGGTGTGAAATATTTGGCCAGTCCAATCTCTGTGCAACCGAAACTGATTCTTGCTTAATAAGTGGGTCTCCTGTAAAAATAACTATTTTAGTGTTAAGACCTGTTAGGTGAGAGAATACTTTCTTTCTCTTTAATTCTGGATTGAGACCCTTAACATTACAGCTCACAAAGGTAACTGGTCATAGGGACATTGCTTCTGAACTTTTGTTGTCATTTTGTAGTCTTACAAATGACCTTTTTCCAGGGGTTATTGCCATGAAGGTGATTGTTACATTGGCACTTACAATTGTAAGGATTAAAAGGATAGATTAGAAATAGCTTGCTCTCTTTCTCCCCACCCCCCAGTTTGCATCCCCATGTGAGGCTAGACCACACTTCACAAATTCCCAGTCCTCTGACATTCCTAGAGACAGAGTACATACAAAACCAAAACAAGACCCCCAGCAGCGGCATATATGGATTAAAACAGAGATATCTATTGACAAGACAGTCCAAATACTATAAACATAAAATATAATCTGAAACAATTCTGAAAGAGTAAACCCAGGGAATGATATTAAACAGTAGCTTTAGATAAGCAGATAACGTGTAATAACAATTCCTAATACAATAAACCAAGGGTGTATATATATACGGTACAGGCCAAAAGTTTGGACACACCTCCTCATTCAATGTGTTTTCTTTATTTTCATGACCATTTACAGCACTCCATCACTCTCCTTCTTGGTCAAA
>JANRMT010062815.1:15811284-15898461 GCA_026402145.1 Polypterus bichir lapradei | reverse complement strand
GAACACATTTTATTTATATTTCCAGGTTTTGTTATGCAGCATGTTCATATTTGAATTTGTATAATTTTGACAGGATATATTTTTATGGAGAGCAAAATCTTTTGGGATATTTAAAATCTAAGTTTATTTTTTATATAAAATTACATAAGAGTAAAGAAATTTGAATGTTTGTTCTTTTAACGTTTACTTTATTTCTAACTTGTATAATTTAGACAGGATATATTTTTATGGAGAGCAAAATATTATAAGTTGTTTAAGGTTTGAGTTGATTTATTCAGGAATAATATTCCTGTCTGTTTTTACCATTCCTACCAAAGATATTTCTGTCGACTAAATAAAAATTCCTTCTATTTAAAATTTAAATAGAACTTGAACAGATACAATTGTTCATAATATCCACGCAGACTTGCACGTAAGAGCGGGAGTTATCCGTTTTAACAAGCAGCGTATTGCACTGATACGAAATAGCTGTGTGTGTATATATGTAGATATGTATGTATATGTATATATATGTTTATATATGTGTGTGTGTATGTATATATATATGTATTTGTGTGTATATATGTGTGTGTATGTATGTATGTGTGTATGTATATGTATGTGTATATATGTAGATATATATGTATGTATGTATATATGTGTGTGTGTGTATATATATATGTGTATATGTATAGATATGTATATATATATATATATGTTTATATGTGTGTGTGTAAATATACATATATATATGACAGCAACACTCATCACTCACAACAGTGACAAAACAATTACATTGACAATCATGTTACGTTACTTTCAAAATGTTTCCTTTTCTTTTTCATTACTTCATTAACACACTACTTCTCCGCTGCGAAGCGCAGGTATTTTGCTAGTATATGTATATATATGTGGATGTATGTATGGCTTTCTCATAACCTAATTTTAGTTTAATCCAGATGCTCTGAATATTCAATTAATTATCATTACTATTCATACTGGCTCCAAATTCCGTACTAACCCCTACTCTCTCTTCTGTTTTTTTTTCTGGTTTTCTGTGGTGGCGACGTGCGCCACCACCACCTAATCAAAGCACCATGATGTCCCTACATTGATGGATTAAAGGCCAGAAGTCCATGTGACCGTCATCATCAAGTCCTTCCATGAGAACCCTGAATACAATGAGGACTGATTGATGTCATTTATGTTGGGTAGAATGCCTAGAGGGGGCTGGGTGGTCTAATGGCCTGGAACCCCTGCAGATTTTATTTTTTCTCCAGTCATCTGGAGTTTTTTTTTTTTATTTTTTCTGTCCTTCCTGGCCACCGGACCTTACTTTTATTCTATGTTAATTAATGTTCTCTGATTTTAAGTCTTACTTTGTCATTTTTTCTCTTTCTTCATCATGTAAAGCACTTTGAGCTACACTATTTGTATGAAAATGTGCTATATAAATAAATGTTGTTGTTGTTAAAACTTATTCAACTCAACCCTCTAGAATTTCAGTTATTCAATGAGGATCATTTGGCTTTTCCAGGTGAGTTAAATTACACTTTTCAGTTTCTTAGAAGTTAATGTTCTTTAGATAGTAGGTCCTACTAAATTTTTCTTGTGTTATAAAATGTTCATAGTTATTCAGCATTCTTTACATAATTTGGCCTAATGAACGCTGCATAATTGGATTTTTGCCAATAATATTTCCAGTAGCCTTTCACAATTTAATCTTTAGTTAGATATCATATCAATAATACTGCTTAAGTAAGCTTTACAATTATATTAGCAATGAACTAGTTATGCTTAAAGATAAAGGCATTCAGAAGTTAAATTAACATGCTTTCTAAATTGTTTTCTGAATAATCACAACTCCTACTGATGTTCTCAATCAGCATCTCTTTGCTTATGTAACTCTTAAGTATTAGATAACATAGCTAATACCCCCAGTTTTGTTTTATTTATTAGCACTCTTTTTAATCTTTCATTATTTTTATTGGAATATGGGGAAGAAAACTAAACAAATTTTTACAATAATAAAAGACGAACTTTATAAATTGTCATTTCTATGGAGAGTGGAGTCTGATCAGCCAGATCCAGTGGGATCATTAATATAACCTGCATTCTTAACCATGAAACTCTGATGCTAAGTCACTGTAGTAGCAGCCATACTTGGAGGAAGCATCAACAGACAAGCTAGAGATGATTGCTTTGCCTACGTACATTTAATTGAATATACTGAAAATTAACATTTTACTTTGCATTAGTAAAACAAAGATGTATAAAATGATAAATGTCTAGTGGATTTACATAGAATAGTACTCTCAATGTTGGTAAAAAGACAAAACATATGTTACATGTCTTAATAAAAGTACTACAAATAAATACAGGGGATTTCTGTTTCTGCTTATATAGCATGAAACCATAGACACCAATTCCAGCTCTTGACTGCCTACTTTTCTGATGTAGCTGAGTACTTCAAAACTTGAAGAACTCCTTGGGCTAAGTGGGGAATGTCTGTATTGCTGACACCTACATTTTGAATTAAGGTCTTTTTAAAACTGACCTGATAATGCATAATAACCTAGATGTAATTGAGTAAGAATTGCCCCTAACACTAAAAAAAACACAGTGCTTGGAATATTGACAGATACAGTACCTTCAGAATGCATTCAGACTTTTTACAAATTTTGTTATGTTTCAGTCTTATTCTAAAATCATTTTTTCCCAAATCACACAACATGACAAAGCCAAAACAGGATTTTAGGATCTTTTGTAAATTTACTAAAAATAAAAAAGTGAAATATCATATTGACAAAAGCATTCAGACCCTTAGCTCTGGCACATGAAATCTGGCTCAGGTGCATCACATTCAACTGATCCTCATTGAGATTTTTCTACATCTTGTTTGCAGTACATATGTGGCAAACTCAACTGATTGCACATGATTAGAAAAAGCACAGACCTGTCTACATAAGGACCCACAACTGACAATATGTGTCACAACAAAAACCAAGCCATGACGTCAAAGGAATGGCCTGTGGAGCTTAAAGGCACTGATCTCAGGAAGGCTGAGAAAACATTTCTGAAGAATTAACACTAGAATCCCTGAAGCCTACGAGAAAAGTTATAATGCCGGGCCACCTTAAATTCCTTCGCACCACTTCATCAGCGCCTTTGTTTTGCAAATGTGTCAATCAGCACAACCAGCAAGCAGCCTACTATCCCGTCCCTCACCAACGCAACTGAAGACTGAAATCAAATGTATGTTTTTATTATGTAAAAGTAATAATAATAGCAGCTCACTACTCAAAACGGGGAGAACCCGGGATCAAACATGCAACCTCTTGATTACAAGGCTGCCCGCTGCCACTGCTGATTGACACATTTGCAAAACAAAAACACTGACAAAGACATGCAAAGGAATTTTAGGTGGCCTGGCATCAAGACTTTTTTTGTAGGCTTCAGGGATTCTAGTGTTAAAGGTTCCTAAGAGCACAGTGGCTTCCATAATTCTTAAAAGTAATAAGTTTGGAATACCAAACCAAGGTTATTAAAGTTACCGAAAAACTAAAAATCAAATCTGAAACTACTAATAAAAAAAAAAAAAATTTTGTAAACTTAAATAAAATAATTAACAAAACCGAAATGACAAACTAAAACTAAACAACACTATTAAAGTAGCTGGAAAGACAAACGGAAATAAAAAAATAATTAACTATAAATGTTTTTAGTTTTCATCACAACTGGACTTACACAAGGCCTAACCTGGGATGCAGGAGTCCCGAAATTAATCAATATATATTACTAAGAATTTCATATTTGGTTTTTTAATAAATATTCCTGCCGTCAGTCTTTAACCATTGTAACTTTTAATTCTAAAACAGAAAGTTATCCACTAGGAGCTGCCCTCATATATTCATTGTGACGTGCGAATCTCTACCTTGCACCAAAAACACAAGGTCTAAGGACTTCAGGAAAACCAGCTTTATTCAATTTGAAACAGAAATAGCAAGGGTATTTATTGTAGCAGGAGCTACCAATCTACTACACACAGACAGAGTTGGGGCCAGGTCAGTGGCCAAGGTACAATGTTCCCTGCATCATCCATCAGCCGACAGATGCGTTGCACACAGAGGCGGTGAGCTTGCCTCTGTGGTGCTGCAAACCTGCGAGGTGCTGCAAAACTGAGGTTGCCTCAGCGACGGACAAGCAACCCTTGACAGACGCGTCAATCGTATTTCAGCCTGTCACCTCATTGCAGAGGGTCTCAAAAGAGTTCAAAAATCTCACGTTCCCCCATTAAGCTTGGTCTACACTGGTGTGGACAAAGTGACTGCTCAAGCTGGGCTCAGCCAGGCTCAAGAAAACATCGGTGTTGACGTGCGCAGCCCTTGCACGGTGGCGAACATCAAAAGCAAATGGCTGTAAACTAATAAACCACTGAAGCCGGGCATTCACATCCTTCTGTCTGTAAAGCCACTGAAGTGGGGCATGGTCAGTCACCAGGGTAAACCGCCACCCTGACAAGTAGTACTGGAGGGTCTCTACTCCCCACTTAATCGCTAAACATTCCTTCTCTATGGTTGAGTAACTGAACACCCTGGGAAGCATGTTCCTGCGGAGAAATGTGATGGGGTGTTCTTCCCCCTAAAAACACTGAAAAAGCACTGCCCCTAAACTGAAAGCACTTGCATCCATCTGCAGACATGTCTGGATTCTGCAGAACTGGGATTGAGGATAAAGCGGCTTTTAAATCTGAGAAGGCTCTGTCACAGGCACTGGTCCAGACAATACTACAATTCTTACTGCCCTTTGTCAAGTCAGTGAGGGGGGTGGCCCAATGCACAAAATTGGGAATAAACCACCTGTAGCACACAGAGAGCACTTCCCCCATCTTTTCCATCTGAGGCTTGAGCAGACCCTTCCCCATGAAATACCCCAAATAATAGGTTTCTTGGGGTTAGCTGTCAACCCCGCCAGCCTCAAACTGTAAAGCACTGCCTACAGGAGGTCGTGGCGAGATCTCTGGTCATTACTGAAAATGACCACATCATTGAGATATGCTCCCATATACGTGGAATGGGGACACAGGATCTGATTTATCATCCATTGAAAAGTCAACAGAGCCCCATGGAGACTGAAAGGGAGCCTGGTGAACTCAAACACCCCATCTGGGGTACCAAATGAAGTTTTCTTGCAACTGGATTCCTCCAGGGCACCTACCAGTACCCTTTTGTGAGATCAAAGGTGGACATATACAAGACTTGACCAAGTTTCTCCAACAGGTCATCTATATACGGCATCTTGTACACAAACTTGGAAATCTTGTTCAAATGCCAGAAATCTTTACAAAACCAGACCAAGCTTTCCAGTTTTGAGACCAGAACAATAAGCTCCGCTACTTGCTTTTGCAGATAACCCCCCCAATTTGAGAATTTGTTTCACCTCCTTGTCTATCACCTTCCCTGTTGCCTCCGGCAGGTGATAGAGCAACACTGGGTGCAGTTATGATCTTGTGTTGCGCAGTTTCTGTCCAGTCAGGCAAGGTCGAAACAACATCAGAGTTCTTAAGTGTCAGCAACTCTGCACCACCAACTGCTCAATCCACCCATCCCCCATGCAATCAGAAATCACCTGACACAAGAAACCATCCTTAATTAAAAAGTGTGGTGTTTTAAAGTTCGGGTATTCCTTCTCCAGATAGTCATTCGCAATGTGGGCTTGTTTGAATGCAAAATCTAAATTGCTGTTGGCTCATTGCAGGTGGGCAAACTATGTCTGAGTGGCAGGCTCTGCTTCCTCTGTGCCCGACGCAACATCACGCACACCCCCAGCTGCTACTTTGTCATGGTACGTAGCAGATTTCTGGTATGGGGAGGTTGCTGGCATGAGCGATGGGGAGGTAAAGTCTGCCAGCTGTCCCAGGTCCTCACTTCAGGATTCATCTCCCACCTCACTGGACAACTCAGGTTCAGTTTCAAACTTGGCTCCTTGATTGACGTTGTCAGCATTGAGCCCCTCTCTATCTACCACTGAGGGAGGCACTCTGCAGGTGGCCAAGACCTGTGGGGAAAAAGGCATTCCACTTCCCTATTAAAAGAGCCCAGGGTGAAGTGTCTGATATGGCCGTCCAAACCTTAAAGTTCTTCCCTTTACAATTCAGAGGGTGTAACATAGTCTCATATGTTTTAACATCTCTATGGGCGCAGCTAAGGTTCACCCAGTTTGTGGTCCTGTGAGAGGTCTACCAGAGCAAGTCACGGCAGACTACAAAGAGGTTGCTACCAGAGTCCAGCAGTGCCGGGATTTCACATCCAGCCAAACATAATTGTCCTTCACTACCATCTTGGGGGAAACTTTCAAGCTGCATACCTGGGTCAGACCGATGTCCATGGTTTGTGCAGGTGGGAGACACCACTCCCAAGCCACATGTCCTTGTTGATAACCGCAAAAATCACCTGTGCTCAGTTCCCACTATGGAGTTCCAATGATAGCATCTACTACCCATCATGTCGGCAACCCAAGGAGCCTGTGCTGGTTGGATCAAATTCGGGGCCAAATCTGGATAGCCCTTCTGTTTACAGATGACTTGGGCACTCTCCAGTCTGTGGGCCAGGTCCAACAGCAAGTAGACATCGTTTCGGAGCACCTTGTCACAAAGGTCCTCGTCTATTCCTAACAGGACTGTGTCAATAACGAGCTTCTACACAATGTGCTCAAAGGTGTCCCTGCAGAACCAGCTCTGAATCAAGTCCAATAAGTCTTGGACCTGTCCTCATATAGGGTGGTCCAGGCCAATGTGTCACAGACAAAACTGGCATCCCTTGGCCACCAGGCCCATAGCTGTTCGGAGGAGGATCTGTTGTTTTAGGAAGTCATAATCATTGAGCCTTTCAGGAGGGAGGTTTCACGTGATCTACTGGAGCCTCTCCAGTTAAAAACAGGGCCACAATAGCTGCCCAGCCTCACCTGTCCCAGTGCATCAGTGTCGCCGTGCTCTCTAAGCATAATAGAAAACACCCTGGGTCATCCGAGGGAGCCATCTTCACCAGCACGCAAAGACAGGAGCACCCACAGGAGCCTCATCTTGCTTCACCGGTATCAGAATGTTATGTGCCTCTTGGGGTTCCATTGGTGCAAGACCTCACTCCTGGTACTATGTGACACGCGAGTTGCTGCCTTGCACCCAAAAGACGAGGCTGACTCTAAAGACTTTAGGAAAACCAGCTTTATTTAACTAGAAACAGAAATGGCAAGGTCACTTAATGCAGCGGGAGGTACCACTCTACTACACACAGATACAGCAAACGGCAGGGTAAGGGCCAGATTAGCAGCCAAGTTACCATGTTCCCAGCAAAACCCATCGGGCAACAGGCCCGATGCACATGGAGGCAGTGAGCTTGCAGTTGCCTCTGTGGTGCTGCAAACCTGCAGCGACAGACAAGCAGCCCCCGACAGATGCAATCTCATTTCGACATGTCCCCCCTTTGGGAAGGGTCTCAAAAGAGTTCATAAATCTCACATCATCCAGTGATCAGCAGCTGGTGAAGGAGGCCGGGTGTTCACACAGCATTTGTGGTGACACAGCAAGCTGAATGAGGGCACATAAAGGATGTGAAATAGAAATTAATTTACTGTGTGAGAATAGTGACAGTTCTTCTAGAGCTGATAGTGACAGCATAATAGATTCTGGTTCAAGTTTTAGTGAAGAATACCAAGGTGATGATTATGCTTTGAATGTCCTTGGTAGCTTTCAAAGCTGCCATTCACTGGATTTCTGGGGCTCAAGAAAGAAGTATTAGATGCAGATAATCCCTTACAGAATTTCAGTCCGTACATAAATGAGCCCAAGATACAGTATGTACACAGCAATTATAACAGCAGCACACACTAAGCCAAATTCCAGGCTGCATGTGTGTCCAATGTCCGTTACGATGAGCCGCAACATTTTTTTGTGCTTCTTTAATATATCAAGATGAAATATGTGCTGATCAACAAAACCTTTACTGTATGGACAGAAAAATCACAAGTGAGTAACATTTCAGTTTATTTCTCTGGTGCCTGTGTTTTGTTGACAATAATTCTTCTGCCACTTTGCACAGGAAAAATCCTTTTGGAAAACTAAAACAGCACTGATCGAGAGGCTGACAAGGTCAAAATACAAGATCAGCATAATATTTCTGACCAATCACTTTTGCTTTAAAAAGGTTGTTTAACAACGAAGCCATATAAAACCTTGTTAAATTCCTGAGTTGGCAATGTCTCTACTGAACTACAGGTAGGTAGGTGAAGAGAGTCTGCCAAATGGTTAAAAAAAAACCTACTATTAAGTTTTTATATTTATTCTTTGTTTATCAAATTTTTTTTAGTTTACATTTACAGCTCAAAATACCTCATATCGTGAAAATAATCTGGTGGCAGAATTATGTTTTAAAATAAGTGTCCCCCTCTTTTTAATATTTGTCTCTCTTTCTCTCAAAACAGATAGTTGAAATATCATACTCTTTTTGTTCTTAACATTAACCATATCATACATACTGCACACCAGGGATTTTTCCTACCTTGCATCCAAACCTGCTGGGATAGGCTCCAGGATTCCTGCAATCCTGCTCTGGATTAAGCAGGTTTAGATAATGCATATATTGTTCCTAATCTCAGATAAGAGAATCTGCTTCTGTCATTTTGTGGATGCTCATATTCCTATTACCTGCTCTTACTCTACTCATAAAGGGTTTAATGTTCTTATGCATGGGCTATTCAAGTCTCACTATCCTTAACCTTGACACAACATGCTTGTTTTTCTTTGTTTCCCTCAATACAGCAAAGTGAGGTCTGAACACTGATTCAAGCATAAGAGCCCTGTTTTTCCTAAGCCCCCATGATTTTCATGATCACACCTGTCAGAACATAGTAGAATTTATTTTCTAATTTTTGATATGTTTTCAGGCCCGAAAGGTGGCAAAATTCTGTCTATAAATTGTATGTGCCTGAGATGGAATCAGAGATCAGTATGGCTGGTAGAAAATAACAAAGCCCAGCATGGGAGATTTTTAAATGCAATATTTAAGGCATTAATTTTAAGCACATTATCTTGGAGCAGGATACGTTGTGTGCTGCAGACATTTAGAGTAAAAACCCTCAAACCTTAAAATTCACCTAAATTTCATCACAAATTGCCCCATTCTGGGTAAGAAAAGGAAGAGATGAAAAATAACAACAGCCAGAGCACATTTTCATAATTAAAAAAAATTACGAAATTGTATAAAATTGTTCATATTCAGTGTCTGGCTTTGATTATGTTTGGTTTTATCACACAAATCAGATAGTAAACCATTTAGTGCAGTAATCTTTTAAACTCCTATTATATCCAAAACTGTTAAGTGTACAATTCTGATTGTGAAAACTAAACTCCATAGTAGCTCTTTAATAATGCCATAATTACTAAAAGTAAAACTGAAACTAATAGATTTAAAAATAAAATAGAAATGTCTTTGTGAAACAAAAAGTAAATTAAAACTAAAAATACATAATGAAGGAAAACTAAAACTAAACTGATTTTCCAAATAAGGTCAGAAAAAATATGGAAATAAAAACTAATATAAAATGGTAAAATTATAATAACCTTGCACCAAACTCCTTCTAGAGCTGGCTGCCCTGACAAACTGTACAATTGGTGACCAAGAACCTAATGGTCACTCTGGTCAAGCTACAGAGAACAAGAATGGAGATGAATGGCAACAGTCATTGCAAACACTCCACTAATCTGGGCTTTATAGAAGAGTGGCCAGACCTCACATGAAAGATCACTAGAAATTTATGAATTCACACCTAAGGGACTCAAAGACTACAATAAACAAGATTATCTTGTCAGTGAAGCAAAGATTAAACTATCTGAGGTTAATTCTAAGTGCCATTAAAACAGGCACCACTCATTAACTGCACAATACCAGCCCAATGGCGAAGCATGATGGTGGTGGCATGATCATGCTGTGGAGTTTTTTTTCAGCAGCAGGATCTGGGTGACTAGTCAGGGCTGAAGGTAAGCAGAAAGGAGTGAAGTACACAGATATTGTTATATCATCCCTAATGGAAACCTGCTCCAGAGAGCTCTAGATCTCAGACAGAGCAATGACCCTAAGCACAAATCAAAGTCAACATGGGAATGGCTAAAGGCCAACTCTGAGAATGTTCAAGTTGCCCAGCCAGGACCCAGACTTGAACCTAATCGAACATCTCTCGAAAGACCTGAAAATAGCTGTCCACTAACTGTCTCCATCTGTCCTGACTGAGCTTGAGAGAATATTTATAGAAGAATGAAGAAAACCCTGAAATCCAGAGTTTGGTTTGGTTTTTGGCAAACTGGCATCTCTCCAACTCTCTCTCTCATAGCAGCAAATAAGTTGATTGGTACAGTCTCTCAAGGAGTGTTTGAAGGAAAAAAGCATATATAAGCTAATGTTCTTGAAATTAACCAGAAAATTTTATTACATATTTCAAAAATATACCAATTGTGATTTTAAGTTCTGATATGTTCTTGACTGAAGTTTCACACACAACGAATAAGTATCTTTGTTAAAGTGAATATTAGTACATTTATATTACATTTTGTTCATAACCTACTTAAGTTATTTATTGCTATTTTAAAATTTAAATATTTATTCATTATTTAAAACTGGGTCATGATTAAATGCATTTAGGCAGACCTATTTTTTAAAAGTTAAACACGGGATTTGTTGTCATGCAACATTTTTCATAATAGCATAAATTATTTACAATTAAAATAATTACATAATATACAATTTTCTTATTACACAAACTTATTTTGATTTTAAAGCTGCCAATACTGTTAGATTATTAAAGAATATACTGCATAATATCAAACTCTCTTTAAAATTATAATACAAAATTGTAGGCAATATTAAGAAAAAAACAGTCTACAAATGGGTATCTTTAGCAAAATCAACACCAACAAATTCCTATTAATAAAGCTATTTTGATAATCACCAGTTCTGAGAAATTTTAAACAGTTTAAATGTCATACCTTTTTACTCCACAATGGACATTTCAGCTGCATTAATCCAGTCAGGAGTGTCCAAAGAAAGACTTTCTTCATAGATGATGATTAGATATCAATTTACATCAAAAGTGAAGTGAACGTTATCTATGAAAAACAAATCAAAAATTATTTTAAATAAATTTACTTAAGAGTAAATGTTAAAAATGCAGATCAATTGAAAACTGAGAGAAATCTTCAAAAATGCACTACATATTTCACATTAAACACACACAAAATATATTCTTGAATTAGATGACTATTAATATGGTTAATTTGTTATTGCCTATCATTGACCTCTAGAATATCAAAAGCAAAGTTAGTTAAATCATTGTTCTATATTTATATTGAATTTAAATACAGAAATTGTACTCTAGTTGCTGTCTAAAATGTTACTGAAATACAGCAACTTCCAACAACTTCTGATGGGCTTCCCTTGCATTAAACAATTCATAATTGCATAACTTTAATAGGCTCTCACATCATCGAATTGGATAAATTTAATTTCTACAACGTTTTACGGTTTTTTTAACAAATATATCAAGTGTCCGCTATGAAAAGATAAATTTAAGCACGTTTACATTTTTTAGTCCCAATATAAAATAAAATAAAATTTTAATTCTCATATAAATCAGTTTAGTACATGCAGTAAAAAGCTTAGCTGCTCAGCTCTTACGACTGTGCCTTGAGACGAACATACAGGGACAATAACAATACATAGCTCATATTTGTAGTTATACAAATTCATTTCATAATGTGCATCATCCAGCACTGTAAATCATCAGCAAGCTTTGTGTGTGTATATATTTTTTTAACTAATTTGGACCAAGTACATTTTTTAAGCTCGTCTTTAAACTTAAGAGGATAACGAGGTAAAGTACATTATGGATCTAGAATATATGAGAAGTTCTATGAAATGCTGCGTAAAAATACTAACTGCTTAAGTGTAAGCTTTGGTCCACACGAACACTCCTAGGAAACATGCGAACTGATAAATAATCTGCGACGGTGTGTGATTTCTGATGTAAGCTATGCATTCGATATCGGAGTTCTTTGACAGTTCCTTTACATGCTATGCTATAGATATTTAATAACTTACCGAAAACAAGCTTTTTTATATGAAGATTCTGGACACATTAAAATATGTCAACAAAGTATGACAGTACGAGAAAAACGAGTGTCAGGAAAAGAAGAAAATAGACCTTGCGAAAAAATAAAAAGTGGGAACTGCATCCACTGAACGATCTCAAATGTTCAGAGCTATTAGCAACCTTTTTCTGTTCAATCCAAGTTAATTTACTGGAGCCTCTTTTCAAGCAACATTAACTCTATTACTACCATATTTCCACGTCTCCATAACCACCGCTTGACAACAACTAGCTATTGCACACACCCGGTCAGAAGAGTACGCCCAGAGGAGCGTCAATCCGCACCATGCCGCAGGAACGTAGACAATGTCATCATGGGAGTTGTAGTCTTCGCCGTTTTTTGGCAACCATCGCAGCTGTTGTTTATCCGTAACTGACCTGCACAAACTAGTATTTCACAAAATTATATAACTACAGTTGTTTAGTCCTGCTGCTGAAATTTAAAAAGACATACCAGTGAGTAGTTTTAGGATTAAAAGTACCTCTGAATCGATTTCTGACAAAAGGACATGTGGGTAAACAGTTTTGTTTGTTCAAAGGCGACCAGCTAATCACAAAGTTGCAAGAAAGGAGTTATTGTGAAGAAGCACACTTCACACACGATCCCATTGTACTCTACATGTTATAACACTTATGCTACTTTTATTAATGTATGCCCTACACATGGTACTACACTTACAGCTCCCTTTATGGATCTTACTCCAAATCCCTCGGCCAGACGTCTGAACGAGCTAAACTTAAATCAAGATTTTTTTTTATTCACTGCTGCGAGAAAACCAACACTTATTATGTTCAAGGCATGTTAAAGTATAGTTATGCAAGACATCAGGTTTTGGGGGGTTCCTCTTATTTTTGGCCCTCTAGACCTAAAAAGTCATCTTTTTAGGTCATTTGGATCCCATATGTTGTGCAGGAAATTACACACTTATTATAAAGAGTAAACTAATAGATGTCTTCAGTAAAAATGAATTTAGAAGGAGCTGAAGTTGTGCATCCTACACCAACCGAACCCAGGTGTTCACCTCCTAATGGGATATGAGGGGTCAAAGTTACTCTTTTTCACAAACATCCAAACAATGGGGTCGGTAATACAGGCATGTGGAGTGTCATTTTATGCTATTTCAAGGTTGATTATCACTAATCCTAGCACTCTAAGAGCCACTCCCAAAAGGTTAAAAATGTCAAATTACAAACATATGCACGTGGGCTATAGTTTTAGAAAAACTGAAGGTCAGTGATTATGAATACGAATATGATGTTATTTTTAATTTTTGATCCTTCACTAGTGATCTAGCCCTCTATGGATCTCTGTTACAGGGTGAAAAATGACAAGTTTCCATTACAATCGAATGTACTTACACTTTAGACATTTAGATTAAAGTACACATTTTAATATTGCAAATATGTGATTCAACTGTTCTTGTTTATAAATCGACCTCATGAACTAGATCATTACATTTCTTATGAACATCCAGAACTAGAGCAGTGTATGCTAATTCAGACTCTTTTGTTCTTGGTTTTTCAAAGACATTTTCCTGCAGCTAGCTTAGAGAATCGTGTCCTCTTTAACTGTCTGCAAGTTTACCCATCTGCAATGAACTGTAGGGAGTGACCAAGGCTGTTGGACAGCAGTAGAGCTGAATGAAATGTCAGAGCGTAAAGCACATATTTAGAAGAGAGCGATTTGTGTCAGCTCTTTAACTATGGTCAGTGACGGGTTTAGAGACTCTAGTTCAAGTGATAGTGAAGTAAACGGAGGTGATGATTTTGAATAAACGGTAAACTATTATGCCCATTCTGAATGTGCATGATGTAACAACAGCAATGGGTTTCATTTTCAAAGCTGCCATACACTGATCTTCAGGGCTCAAGGCACATATATCATGTACAGTTTATTTCTTGCAAATTGTATGTTTGATAATAAGTTTCGGCACATTAGATACAATTGTGACTGAAAATAACCAACATACTCAGCAAGTCATCTTCACACACTGAAATCTAATGATATGATCTCTTCAGTTGGCATCCAAGTCTGAATAGTGAGGAAAAGGAGGGCTATGAATGGGTGGCGATATCTGAAGCATGACTGACTCACAAAGTGTTACTTGGGACCATGGCAACTGGATGGACAGGGTTAGCCTTCCTTCTTGAGGATATTACAAGGCCAAAGGTAAGGAAAGGCCTCATCTAGTTCAGGAAAAAGTGTGAATCAGCCAGGCAGTAGGAATGCAGCAGCAAGGAGCT
This sequence comes from Polypterus bichir lapradei, assembly GCA_026402145.1. Taxonomy (NCBI): domain Eukaryota; kingdom Metazoa; phylum Chordata; class Cladistia; order Polypteriformes; family Polypteridae; genus Polypterus; species Polypterus bichir. Next base: position 15,884,043 of record JANRMT010062815.1, on the reverse strand, counting down.
TGAACCAGGTGGGAGAGTGCTCTGGAGAGAAATATCTCCTAGAACAGATATTTGACAAGAAGAACTTCAGCGCATCAAGTTTATGATCCAATCCATCTATGACATCCTACCAAGCCCAGCAAACCTCTTTGTCTGGGGCAGGAGTAATGTGCCATCTTGTCCTCTTTGCCCCAGAAAAGGAACTCTGGAGCACATCCTCAGCAGCTTCACAAAAACTATTGTCAGAGGCTTCATGTGAGATTGTCATAATGGAACTAATAGTACCCTGAGAATACAGAATTGAGGAAAGACATGAGAGTAAAAGGAGTAAGCAAGATTAGGAGTTTGTTAAAGAATGCACAGGAAATGATGGAGAGGACAGTGTGAGCCTATTGAAGTCAGGTTCAGAGAAATCAATGGCCACTCGTTCTGCAAAACTTAAAACTCTGCTTGGAGTCAAAGGGGTAGTGAGGAGTAGAGCCAACACAGCAGCCACAGAAGCTGCAGAGAAAGCCTTTAGATGGCCCTGGATAACGAGGAATGAAAGATGAACTATTGCTGCTGGGACACAAGTCAGGTCTGATCAACCCCGGCTGGGTTGCCTGGGTGAGGAAGTCTAATGCTGATATACTCAAAACACCCGATGACCCTAGATAACATAACCGATGATGTGTCCCAGCACATCAATAGATCTATATTAAATCAGTGAGGTGTTTGAATTTTGCTGACAATTCTTGTAACTCTGCACAATAGTGAGAATTCTTTTTAAAAAATAAAAACATTCTCTACACTTTACACACTTGAACAGAATTCTGAGGTGGACAAATCACAAGGTTTGGAAAGGTTGTTTGACAATGAAGTGATACAAACTGTACCTTGTACAATTATTAAGCTGTCCATCTACGGAAAAACACATAAAGTTTATTGGTATAGCATGACAAAAGTTCTACAAACTGGCGAAAAGCTAAACCTGCTGATTTTTTTTTGTTTTATATTATTTTTTAAATGTACTTTGATCTATTTTTATTTTTGCTTTTTTTTTTTTACTTTGCCTTAACAACTGAAAATGCCCAATATTGTGGAGATAACTGGTGCCAGAATAATGTTTTTAAATACTGGTTACTAACTTTCATCCTCATATGTCTTTCTCTCTGTCTCTCTCTCTCTCTCAAAATAGATTGATGAATTGGATCATAGTCTTTGTTTTTTAATATTTGACAGGCCATATACAGTAGTATTTTGATAGCTATCAGTATAATTCTAAGCTTTGGCATTGCACACTCTGTCTCTCTCTGTCTCATTGTGGTTTTTGCTATTATCCATACTTTTATGCTAATTGCTGTTTTTAGTGTTTATCCAAGGTTAGATGACTTCTAAGCTTTAACATTAGATATTAGTTTTTGTGTGGTTTTCCTCAGAAAAATTTGGCAGGGACTGAAGAATAGTTCAAGCCCAGAAGCCCCCACCCCCACCTTTTAAGTTCACCCCTGAGTACACCTACTGCTACTATGAGTACTACACAGGGAATTCTCAGGCCTTTATCATAAGTTCCGGTCTGACACCATATATTGGTGTAAGTGGAGGCTTCACAAAATGAAAACTACTAAAAGTTATAAAGCAATAGTTCATTTAAGTTCAGTCCCTGGGGCGCTGCAATGTTTGCATGGTTATTTTCAAACCTAATGTTTTCATTAGAAATATTGCTTGTGCATCATTTTGTGCTTAATTTTAGTTAACTCACTTGTTAAGGATTCCTAACCTTTAACTATTATATTAAGTAAGCTTCAACAGAATTCACTGTTTTATTTGCTTCCTGTTTTCTTAAGCAGCTAGCAATTAACAATGAGATACAAATGACAAATTACCTAGCAACTCAGCAACTAACTTGATCACATTTACACCTGCGTGTGTTAATGATGAAATATCTTTTAATAAAATAATTATAAAGAAAAAGAACTGAAAAAAGAGAAGGACTGTCAATTACTAATATACTCCAGTCTACAAATCATTTTACATGATATTCTCAGTAAAGGAAAAGTCTACAATAAAAGGATCCCTCAAAACCGCAAAATGAAAGCCATATGTTAAATAAGTTCTGTTATCAGAAAGGATTGGCTTCTAATTAAGAAATTATCTTGCAACAAAAACATTTAGCTGTTACAGCTCCAGGACTGATCATTATATACAGTATATAGTCAGTCCTCACTTTCTGCCATATATCCTGGTATGGCACTATCTCAGCTCAAGAATGAAAATCACCACAGAAGGTGATGAAGTCAGCTCAGAATTTTACTGGTACACAGTTTTCTTCTATTCAGGTGTCTGCTTTGTAATAGACTGGTGTCTCATATCAGGATGGTTTCTTCCTTGCACCCAGTGTTGCCAGGTTAGGTGTATGCCACTTATCAATTATATTTTGCTAAAAACAGTGTAGGAAATAGATGAATAGTAAATCAATCTTATTATAGGTTTTTGAGTTAAGGTGTCCCATTTGATAGACTGCCACCACATCCCAAGTTGAATAATTCATTAAACATATAATATACATCTATTTATGACTGAATTAGGAAAACATTTATCATACTTTTTAAAGTTTTATTTAAATTAGTTTATCCTTCATCAAGATTTTTTAATAGGCAAATTATAATTTAATTTTCAATGAATTGCATATCTAAATTATTTATATTTGAGTCAAAGCATTAAAGTAAACGGTTAAGTATAGTTAAAACTATGTTTATTTATATATTTACTGTATATAATAAAATTTTTATGAATGTAATCAGAAGTTGAGAACTTGCACATTTTGTCTCATTCTGCATTCTATATTGAACCAGGGATACAGTATGTACTTTTCAGGCAGTGATACAGAGCTATCTTTTAACTGATACATTCCATGTGTTAATTTGATTAACATGACACCAAAATGTTTCTTTAGGACTAATATTGTTCTTTATTTTATGGAATAGAAAAAAAAACATACAAGTAATTGTAGAAATAGGCTGAAGAGTAGAGTTTAGGAAAATAGTGTATATTTCCTGCATTTCAGCATCACTAATAATTAAGGAGCAAATGGTTTTTCTTTTCAATCTTCTTTTTTCAAAATTACTGAAGAGAATTTTTTTTCTTCATGCAATTTGGCTCTAAATCTTATGAATGTCCCCTTAGCTTTTTTAATGTATAACCAATTCAGTTTAGAATGCAAAGTCCATTATTTTTTCTCCCCACCAACCCCTGGTCCCATCTTCGTGTGGTGCTCTCCCGGTAATAGGTTACAATATAATGTGTATATTTTCTGGCGAGTGTAAATGCACACACTGTTGAAAAAAAATACAAAATGTAAATATATTTTCATATGATTGTGATGACAAAATTTGAAAAAATCCATCCAAATTCCTAAGCACTGTTTGGGTCAGGGGGAAGAGCACAAATTATCAATCACCAAGTCATACTCGCTCCACTGTGGAGATGAAGAACTACAAAGCCTTAATGTTCACAGTTTCAAAAAAAAAAAAAAAAGAAGGGCAGAAGCCTGATAAAAATAAATGTTTTTTATTAAGCCATCTATTACAGACATTTGATGTTATATTTTTAGAATAGTATCTTGTCACTGTGTCTATACCAAGCTCCTTCATCACACAACAAGTTACCATGATTACATGAGCTAGGTTTACAAAAAGCCTTCAGCTGAACTTTCTCCTTTAATGTCCACAGAACAATATAAACTACTGTAAAATAAACAGAGCAAAAACAAAGAAAAAGGTTTGGGTTATCCACCCCATATACTTGACAGTATGGACTGGAAGAAGCTGAGCAATCAATAAGTAGTAAGGTCTTTACAGACATGAGTCCAAACAGAACTGAGGTACAATGATAAACATGTCTGTTATATAGCTGACTGAAAAGAAGAGAAGGAACCAAAAGTATAAATAACATCTTTAAGAGGGAAATTCTGAGGGACTGGAAGTGGAAGTGTTGTTTTTAGGAAGTGGGTTCTTCTGATGGTCTGCAAAGGAAAAGAGGAGAAAGAGTTAGAGCACAGTGCCAAACCCTGGTCTGGTGGGGAAACACATTTATTCAAACCCGTAAGCTGTATCCTATGTACAGTGTGTGACAATATCAAGTTTTTTGTTTTTTTTTGTCTAACCTTGATTGTAAAAATATGCAGAACTGCTGAATTTTAAACTCTCTATTGCTAACTGACATGTGTGAAGATATGAATGTGGAGCCAGTCCTGAAGCACAAAAGGCCTGAGATCCACAACTCAGCAGGAGTTCAATGACGAGTCTATAAATGTTATAAATGTGCACGTAAGAAGCTGAAGGTAACTTTTTTCAATGTAGAGAGAAAAGTTTGGAGTGCTCTCAAACTCATAAAGTTGCCTGAGGAGCTGACAAAACGATCTGAAACCCTTGGTAGCACATTATGCTAAGGAAGATGGTCTGGTTTACTGTAGATGGAAGACAACTTGAACAGGAGTTCAAGAAATTGCTTAATTTGCCATCAATGTACATGACTGTGCTTGAGCTGCTCACATTCATTTATGAATAACTGTTTACATAGATGTACCTAAACCTATGGATCACTTTTTCCAGTGACAGTGGTTGGCACAAAGGGGAGCTTTTTAAAAATTTAAGCTCATTAAGACTTACCCGAGATCCACCATGATATAGGAGCACCTCAGGTGTCTTATGTTATTGATGGCTTTGTAGCAAGAAAGGTTTTAAGGATCAAGTTTTAGATTTGGGAATGCAATACACTTGAGATGTGCAGTAACATGTTTTATTCTGAATTTAAACAGTGAAAGTCCAGTATGTATAATATAATTTTAACGTATATATTTTGTGGCCATTAGGGGGCATCCCAGAGCCCCAAACCCCATAAATAACTGCAAAAACGCAGTCCTGGGTTCAAATGCCGTTCTCATTTTACAAATACCTTATGCAAACTTCTTCTACCAAAATCCAGAATACAAAAATACATTTCATCTTCATTTCTTTTCTTTTTTTTTTTTCATTCTCCAAACACCCCAGGCTAAATTTTCCCACCTCCTCTCCAGACTTCACTCAGGGTTCCTTTTAACCTGGGGCTTGGAGTACTTCTGGTGCATAAGCACTATAATAAGGAAGCACTTCCTGATCACGTAGAACCTCCATTTGACAGGGGAGTCTCCTGCCAAAAGCACTCTCCTAAGGACCCCCCCACTTGTATGACCCATACAAGTGGTTGGCACAAAAATTAGCCTTGGTGAATACATTGCCTTTTGTGCCAGCAATAAAAACACAACGTGATAGCATTCGAAATTCACCCTCCAATCTTAAAAAACACAAAGAGGTAAGTGTGCTCACATGTCCTTTTTTGTTTGACTTGCCATTTGGATATATTGATTATTAAAACGATAACTAAAAATCAATTAAAATGAACTATGAATATTAGAGAAATATGAATTTTCAATGACATTATTGGGATAGGCTACTAAGTTAATCTAAATAATGGTGAGCGTGCAAAACAGACATTTAGGTTTATATATATACTCAGCAAAAAAAGAAACATCCCTTTTTCAGGACTGTGTATTTCAACAATAAGGTTTTAAAAATCCAAATAACTTTACAGATCTTTATTGTAAATTGTTTAAACAATGTTTTCCATGCATGTTCAATTAACCATAATCAATTAATTAACATGCACCTGTGGAATGGTCGTTAAGAGCTTAACAGCTTACAGAAAGTAGGCATTTAAGGTCACAGTTCTAAAAACGCAGGACACTAAAGAGACTTGTCTACCGACTGTGAAAAACACCCAAAGAAAGATGCCCAGGGTCCCTGCTCATCTGCATGAATGTGCATTAGGCATGCTGCAGGGAGGCATGAGGACTGCTGATGTGGCTAGGGCAATAAATTGCCATGTCCACACTGTGAGACGCCTAAGACAGCGCTACAGGGAGACAGGAAGGACAGCTGATCATCCTCGCAGTGGAAGACCACGTGTAACAACACCTGCACAGGATCGGTACATCCGAATATCACACCTGCGTGACAGGTACAGGATGGCCACAACAACTGCCCGAGTCACACCAGGAACACACAATCCCTCCATCAGTGCTCAGACTGTCCGCAATAGGCTGAGAGAAGCTGGACTGAGGGCTTGCAGGCCTGTTGTAAGGCAGGTCCTTACCAGACATCACCAGCAACAACGCTGCATATGGGCACAAACCCACCTTCGCTGGACCAGACAGGAATGGTAAAAAGTGCGTGAGTTTCTGCATGACAGCAATGTCAGTGTTCTGCCATGGCCAGCGAAGAGCCCAGATCTCAATCCCATTGAGCACGTCTGGGACCTGTTGGATCGCAGGGTGAGGGCTAGGGCCATTCCCCCCAGAAATGTCCAGGAACTTGCAGGTGCCTTGGTGGAAGAGTGGGGTAACATCTCACAGCAAGAACTGACAAATCTGGTCCAGTCCATGAGGAGGAGATGCACTGCAGTACTTCAAGCAGCTGGTGGCCACACCAGATATTGACTGGTACTTTTGATTTTGAGCCTCCCTTCATTCAGGGACACATTGTGAAACATTTTTAGTTTATGTCTTAAGGTGTTGACTCTTTTAGTGTTCATTCAAATATTTACACATTAAGTCTACTGAAAGTAAAAACAGTTGAAAGTCAGGGGACGTTTCTTTTTTTGTTGAGTATATATGTATATAAACACACACACACGTTGATAATGATATCAGATGGCAGAGATGTTGGGAGATAATTAAACGGCTACTTAACTAATGATCAATTCTTGATTTACATTGACCCTTTGGTTTAAACTATGAGTACTCTCTTTTATCAGTTTAAATCTCTCTAAATATATATCAAAGAATTAAGAGTTGTTTAAACTAAACAGAACGTTTCAAACACAGAAGGATATACATCCAGTTATCAGGTGAAATATTAAAATCTCCAGCTAACACACAGTCCGTTGGGTAAACAGCATTGCGCTCAGAAATAATATCTGTAACTTTACAAAGTATCCTTTTTTCTGTTTTCGTACAAAATAACTGCAAATTTTCACTAAAATAAGATAGGAACATTTATATACTATCACCAACCAGTGTTCATTACCGTCAGTCTCGATAGAATTTTATTTTTTCTAGAAACTTATTAAAAATAAACGACCACCCCTACAGAACGATTAGTCCCATAGCTGAACAAAATGTGATCACCCCACTGATATGACCAGAACATGCCTTCCTAGCCGATTGAACTACATTTTTATATGAAACATGCACATTCAGTTTGACAAGCTTTTTTATATGAGCCTGTTTCCTATCATACACACATATCGACAACAAAGCGCCCTGCCATGCAAGGCAACTTACGTCTGATTACTAGTAGCGTCTCTGACGTTCAGTGCGGAAGGGGCGGGTCTTCAAGTGCGCTTCAAGATAGGACAGTTCTTAACCGCTGCCTGTAATAATGTTTTGAGTGGCTCGTTGGAAAAAAAAATTGGAATTGTTGATTTTATTTAAATTTATCTAATGTTAATGCTTATACTAGAAAATCTGTCATGAGACGAAAGCAGGTAAGGATGTGCAGCTCAGAACTTTTTAAAGTATTGGGCGGGCAAGATTTTAAGCAGCTGTAGTTTCGAAAAAGTACACGAAAGAGAGTGAGTTAAATGAGTGAAATTTTTGAAAAGATGGTTGAAGTGGCTAATGTTTTAGATTTCGACCACTTTTAGTAGAAACTTTTTTCTTGGTGTACCCGTGTAATATTTAATATACGTAGTGTACTGCACAATGAGCAGGAAACTTTTCAGCACTTCCTTTTGGAGTGTAAAATATTGTGGTCGGTTTGAGAGGCGCACTTTCCATGCGTTGTTATGTTGTCTGTGATTTTTTTAAAAAAACACGCAGCAAACTAAACCACCAAAACAAGCTTCATTGCATAATATGTGAAGCATCTGGAGTTAGTATAGAGTTATAGTTTTCAGGGGAACGCATCGGTTCGGGTTACTTTCGATTCAAGTTAAACCTATTCACTTACGTTTATTGCCCGCCAGTTGGACGTTTCCATTCGACAGAGTTTGAGCTCAATGGAGCACAAATATAACTGAGGCTTCCAGTCAGCAAGGAGTCCAGCAATGTCTCCATTACTGAGTTTGTTTTATGGTTTTGTTTTATTTTCAGCCTGCAAGAAAATCTCGCAGTTCGGATCGACGGAAAGAAAGATGCGGCACAGAAGGATCGCTAGAAGAGGTCAGTAAATGAATTATGGAGAGGTGTGGGCGCTCGGTTTCCAAGGCAGCACCTCGATGTCCACGTAATTAAGGCTGCATTGTTCGTTACAAAATTGTCTAAATTGTTTATACATGTATATTGTCTACAAAATAAATTTTTCATTGCAGCCCCTTTTTCGTAAGCAATCCGTTTCTGAATTTTATTGAACTTTTCTGATGTGATCGTGGTTGTTTGACCCGATGTTTTCCCCAAAGGACCCTGCAATATGTATTTTATTTTACTTTTATTTCGCCTATTTATTTTCAGAACCCACGTTGTACTTTAAAGACACCAAGGAAGATAGGCAGGAACACACCGTCACTGCATCACACGGCATACTCGTTTGTACGGAGCCATTTTAAGGTCGCTCAGCCCAGTACGCAAGTCCTTGAAAATATTGGAGTACTCTGAGAAAACCCACGCAAAGTCTACGTGTTTCCTAAAACAGTACAATAAAGACTAATTGGTTCCCGGGATTGTGATTGCCTAGTGAATGGCATTCAAAGATATTAAGTTGCCAAGGTTCACCGTGTCTTCTTGATTCGTTTAAGGATCTTTTTTTTTTTCTTGAAAGATGAATACTGTGCTCCCATTGAGTAATACTTATTCAGAGACAGCATGTCCTTCTTCACACCTTTGTTTCATTTTTAGAAAAATTAAAGGGGCAAATTTTAAGAGAATATGTACACCTGCACATTAAAAGTCACTACTTTGCTGAATCTCCAAATGCAACATAGAGCAGAAACAGTAAGGTAATGCTGTCAATTAGCTTTTGTAGGTCTTTAGAATGAGAGGTTGACCTCTCAGTTTTTATTTGTAAACTATGCATCAAGGTTATTATAGTTTTGCCTTTTTATATTGGCTTTTATTTCTATATTTTTTCTGACCTAACTTGTAAATTCAGTTTAGTTTTCCTTCATCATGTATTTTTAGTTTAGTTTTCATTTTACAAAGACATTTCTATTTTATTTTTATATCTTTTAGTTTTAGTAATTATGGTACGGTTAAAGAGCTACTATTGAGTTTAGTTTTTGTGTCACATTGAGACAGAACTGTACACTTAACGGGTTTGGATATAATATGAGTTTAATGTTAGTGGAAGCTTACTACAGTACATGACAGTTTACTATTTGGTACTGAATATGAACAATTTTACACAATTTTATAATTTTTAAAATATTTTCTATCATTTTTGCTAAACAAATCTACATTGACTGTTGGCACTTTTTCTCTTTTCCTTTTATTGCCTAGAATGGGCCAATTTGTAATGAAATGTAGGTGAATTTTAAGGTGTGAGGGTTTTTTACTCTAAATGTCTACAGCACACAACATATCCTGCTCCAACGACAATGTGCTTATAATGAATGCCTTCAATATTGCATTCAAAAATCTGAAATACTGGGCTTTATTTTCTACCAGCCATATTGATCTCTGATTCCATCTCGGGCACAAACAATTTATAGACAGACTTTTGCCACCTGTGGGCCTGAAAAGATATCAAAAATTAGAAAACAGAATCTACTGTGTTCTGACAGGTGTGATCATGAAAATCACAGGGGCTTAGGAAGAACAGGGCTATTAGGCTTGAATCAGTGTGCAGAGCCTATAGCTGTATTGAGGGAAATGACGAAAAACAAGTATGTAGTGTCAGGGTTAGGGGCAGTGAGACTTGAATAGCCCATGCATAAGAATTGTAAACACTTAATGAGCAGCGCAAGAGTAGGTAATAAGAGTATGGACAGGCACAAAATGACAGCGACAGCATCTGAGATTAAGAACAATATATACATTATGTAAACCTGTTTACCCGGAGTAGGATCACAGGAAACCTAGAGCCTACCCAAGCAGGTTTGGATGCAAGGCAGGAAAAATCACTGGTATGCAATATATATGATATGGCTGATGTTAAGAACAAAAAGAATATGATATTTCAACTATCAATTCTGAGAGAGAGAAACATTGAAAAAATGGGAACAAATATTTTAAAACATAATTCTGCTACTGGATTATTTTCACAATATCAGGTATTTTGAGCTATGACTATTAACTAAAAAAAGATAAATATAGTATAAATTAAAAAAAACACATTAGTATGTTTAGCTTTTCACCACTTGGCAGACTTTCAACTTACCTGTAGTTCAGTAGAGACATTGCCAATGCAGGAATTTTTCAAGGTTTGTATCGCTTCGTTGTTAAATGAAGTTTTTAAAGCAAAAGTGATTGATCAGCAACAATATGCTGATCTTGTACGATGACCTTGTCAGTCTCTCGATCAGTGCCGTTTTATTTTCAAAAATAGTAGCCTGTTTTGTAGTCAGATTCATAATTGCACATGGTAGGAGTTGTTTATTTCCTTTGATTTTAAGTTCTCTTGTGAAAAATCCTTGTTTCTTGAAAAGCGATGGCTAGCATTTTAACTAGTCAGGCCCCTGCCAGGTGCTGTGTAGACCAGTACCCTGGGCAGAATCTCCAGACAGACTCTTCTCCACCTTTTCAAAGGTTCTCCAGTATTTTTAGTACTTTGGAGTTAGTCGTTTCCGTTTTTATAATCCTTTCCAAGGTACTACAATTGTTTGCCTTGAATTCTGTTTTTGGTGTTTAGAAAAAATATTGAACTTTATTTTATACATTTTGCGACATGACCTGTACTCTTGGTTTCTTGCAGTGATATTTGTATTTGATATGTATCTCATAACCTTGTTTTCACTTTTATGTCACCTATTATTATGTGCAATTCTGTGAAATTTTAAGCCTTATTTTTACATTCCATTAATGGTATTTTAATTGTAACCTCTTGTGTTTACAATTTTATATATTATGGCCCTGTTATTTCAGTGAAGATCACAAGCTTTTTTTTTTTTTTTTTTTTTTTTTTAAAAAAAGTATAGGGTGGTCCAGATCCAATTATGCAATTTTCATTATGCTATAACTAAAGTTTATTACATAGAAAATCACCCAAAATATCCCGGACCATCGAAGTGTATGAACTGACAACATGAAGAATCGTCTTCCCGCTGAACTGGAATCGTCTCCACATAAATCAAAGTCATCCAGACGATCTGGATCTGCATAATTAGATCTGGACCACCCTGTATAGTGCTGTGAAAAGGTATTTGCCCTCTCCTAATAATCCTGATTTTTTTTTTTTTTTTTTTTTTTTGTATGTTGTACGGTACATTATAAATGGCCTTAAACCTTTAAACAGAAAACAATATTACAGAGAAAGAACATGAGTGAACACACAGTATTTTAAATCATGACTTTCTTTATTCAAGGAACAAAATTATCCATCACCCTTGTGTAAAAGTAATTGCCACCATAGCTTCAGTGCTTGGTTGCAGCACAAATTGTAACTAATGACTTCTGTGATTTGATAATTAGTCTTTCACATTGGTTTTGAGGAATTTTTGGTGACTGTTACTTGCAGAACAGACAGGTTGGTGAGTTGAACTGCTTGTTTCGGGTCCTACCACAGCACCACTTTTGGGTTCAAGTCAAGGCTTTGACTAGGCTACTCCAGAACTTTAACTTTGGTTTCTTCTGAACCATTTGGATGCAGACTTGCTTTTATATTTTACCTCGTTGTCCTGCTGCATAACCCAATTACCATTCAGGTCATTAATAGATGACCTGACATTATTCTTAAGAATACTTTGGTAAAGTGCAGAATTCATGGTTCCTGCAGTAGTCAAGGTCCTGAGACAGCAAAGTATCCCCACACCATTACACTACCACCCACATGTTATATTGTAAGTGTGATGATCTTGCTGTCAAACACTCCATAGAACTCTACTTTGACTTGTGTGTCTATAGAATATTATTCCAAAAATATATTGGGAAGAATCCAGTTGTTTTTTTGCAATTGTGAGGCAAGCACTGGTGTTGGATATAAAGGGGTTTTCGACTTGCTAGTGTTCCATGAATCTCAGTTTTACCCAGTCTCTCTCTTACTGTAGAGTCATATACATTTAAATTAGCTGAGGTAAGAGAATGTTGCAGTTCTTTGAATGTTCTGTACTTCCTCTGTGGCCTCTCGAATGAATGATAACTGTGCTCTTGGGATGATTTTGGCAGGTCACCTTTCCTGAGAAGATTCACTTCTGTACCTTTTGGAAGTAATGGGTCTTCCTGTAGAACTGTGGAATCCCAGAGTCTTAGAAATGCCTAGTTCTCCCCAGAAATGTGTTGTGTTTTTTTTTTTTTTTTTTTTTAAGCTGGTTGAGATGGAGTATCCAGGTGGAGTTTTACAGTCTGTTTAGTATTTGTGATTCCAGAGCTTAAAATTGTATACTAGTTTACTTAATCTATTCTCCTTCAAAACCCAGGTGTCTGAAGCATTTTCTTAATCAAAATCACATGGGTCTGTATCCCCCCCCCCCCCCAAGGAGAAAGGCATAAAATTATTTAGCGTGTTCTGACTCATGTGACTCTACAAACAGGTTTGTAATTTTTTTTGGCCAGAAAATCCCTTTCATAGTCTGCTGTGCTCACTGGAATGACTAGTCCCAACAGCAGCTAGTTTTACTAAATTTGGAAAAGGATCTTTAAATTTGGATGCTGTTGCTAACTTTACCAGTCATTGTTTTGAATTTAGATTTTTGTATGACTGCCCTTGAATCATTTTCAGTGCAATAGCCCATTCTTGTTTAGTATAGTCATAGTTTTAAAACAGCAGGACTGTCGTTTTTACTACTATTTTTAGAGTAGTATTCAAAAAGAATCTCATTAGCCTTGCACTAGACAATTTCTACAATAAAGGCAACACATCAAAAAGCATCAGTTATGCAATAAAACTGTTTTAATATTTCAGCTTAAGCCTTCTATTATAATATCATTTTGTTTAAGTGCAGCTATACACTCAAAATGTATTCTGTCAGAGACTATATTACAGAATCATGAGACCACTGCCTAGTGTTACTAGCCTTACAATTTGAAGAATGTTTAAGATATCTTGAATCGGAGAAAAACCAGCCATCATGATGGAGGAATTTTAGAAGAGGAAAAACAGTTGTCTTAAAGTATCATTACATTTCACCTAATAAAATACTTCAGCAGCTGCTTGAGCATTAGCAAGAAACAGCTTACACAATTACGGTTGACTATATGTCAATCTGTTCTGTCTTTGAACAGTTTTGCATCTCCCCTTTGTGTCCTAATCATATCAAATGCACCATCGGTTCCACTTATTTAAACTTCACTATCAAGGGTCTATATTAGTGTGTTAAATGGTCTCAGCTTTTCCATAAATTACACTGGTGGTTGCTACATAACTAACTCTAACCTCTTTACTTAGTTGACTAACACAGTTAATTTACTCAAGCAGCTGTTTTAAAGCCAGAGATTTCAGTAGATTTGTAGTGCTGCCACATAAATAAAAATGTTTTTCTGTTGTTGATCGGATTTTGTGGGGTTGTTCTTACAGACTGAGATTGACAGCGGTGCTCCAGAAATAGGACTTCTGGTTTCCTTTTTTTCATTTTCGGGGAGCAATTTGCATGAAGTGCGCCATTTTAAAGGGAAAGAATACAGCCAAGTAGACGGCCAGGGGGTAGAGGAGGGGGTTTTGGCAAAATTGAACGAAGCAGATCAGCATCTGCCTGGGCCATGAGTCAAAGTCCTGGATCTTCAAAAGTCCTGACGGTTAGGTGGAAGTCTGTAATTCATTTTTGACTGGTGAATTGGGTGTTCTGCTATTTCCCACAGACTTGGGTGAGTTTCTCGAAGACCTTGCTGTTATTTATCATGGTGCAGACTGACAGTATAGCTTTTACCGTGAAGATTTTTCGCTGCTAGGAGTCAGCACCTATTAGTACTATTAGTACTATTAGTACCTGTTAGTACACAAGGGGCTGGAACGGTGGACTTACTTAAAAGCTCTAGAAGGGGAACTGGGGGAGGGATATTCTTATTGTATATAGATATTTTTTGGACAGATGAAAGGGATTGTGTTTTTTTTAGTCATGGACTATGAATACTCCGGCATCAGATTTGACAGAACATTTTAAAATAAGGTGTGTACGGGGGCTCTACAGGGTGTGATATTGGCCTATCCTTTTTATCATCTGCCGCAAATTAGGACAGGTTAGTGGTAACGATAGTCTTGTCTCAGCGTGGCGGGCCAAATTGTTACGGATTCATCACACAGAGCACAAAAATCTTCAGAATGTTATTTTCAGTATTATAGATCTAATTTCTGATGGAAAAATATCAAGCCATTCTTGCATTATTCTTTCTGTTACAGTCCACATTTTTTTATGAAGGAACAATCTATGCCCTTGCAATGCTATCATAGTACTTCAAATAGTGTTCAATGTGGGGGGTCATTTGTCTTCCAGAAAAGCATCTCTTTGCAAGTTATTCAAAAAAATAAATTTTTCAATTTGCCCTTTCCGAGCGTGTGACAGAAAACATCTTCCTTTATAACTGCACAAGTATCAATGTGTGTTTTTACTTTGCTCATGCTCAACCAAGCTTGCCCTTCAAAGTCTTATAAATGGTGTGGTTGCCCAAGTCTGTTACTGTATACATTTGTGGATCATCTCTTTGACATGACATACAATAACCTTTTTATATATATATGAACTCACTGCGGTATTTAGGTGAATGGTTTTCATTCGAAACATAGTTTGCAGTAGATCATTTACCAGATGTTGCAACCTCCATAACATCTGTGTTGGAAGTTAACAGTTCTGTTGTAAAATTGGTAACTTCACCACAATGCTTAGACATTCTATCTCTTTCAAAGTAATAGTGTAATTTTCTGAGTAAAGGTTTTACTCATTATGGCATAATCGGATAGTGTTTTATTTTGAATATGAACAAACAATGAGGGCAGCGTGGTGGCACAGTGGTAATACTGCTGCCTTGCAGCAAGGAGACCAGGGTTCATGTCCCAGGTCCTTCCAGCATGGAGTTTGCATGTTTGTCTGTGTGGATTTCCTCCCTCAGTTCTAAGTCATGCAGGTTAAGTAAATTGGCAGTCCTCTTTTGGCCCGTTTGTGTGTGTGTGTGTCTTTGCCCTGTGATTGACTAGTACCCTGTCCAGGGTTTGTTCCTGTCTTGTGCCCTATACTAGCTGGGATAGGTTCCAGCAGATCCCCCAACCCTGTTCAGGACTATTGAGGTTAGAAAATGATTGACTGACAAGCCAATGATGTAGACTAATTTTAAGGTTTTTAATTTTAATTGCTGCAAATTACCCAGCATCTGACACTTTACAGTAATTTTCCACAATTATTTTGAACCTCTTTACAAGGGTGATTAACAGTAAACTGTACCTCTTTCACAAGGAGAATTCTGATTTAAAGATTCTGCTCTTTACTTTTACCATTTCCCAAGTGCTACAATAACTTTTTTCTGTGCTGTGTTTTCGGTACAATTTCTTTTATAGTTTGTTTTTTAATTCGTAGCCAATATTACTATCCCCTGAAGCCAGTACACTCCTTTCCTAACTCCTACAGGTAACATTCCCTAATCTCTCTGCTGATTTAACCTTTTTTTCCCTAAACTTCGTCTCCCCCACAATAACCAAACCATTCTTTATGCTGCCGAGCTTCTTCCCCGCATTATAACTGCAGGTCCCTCAAATTGACCTAACGTCTCCAGGAGTCACTTCTTGCAAGTAAGTTCTCTTAAGGCCTACCATAGTCAGAGATTACCAGTGGTTTGGCTGCAAGTTCTTCTCACTACTTTAGACACTGCTAAGATGGCATGATGTACTGCTCCATTGTATTCTTCATCCTACCCAGGAAAAGGCACATTCTCTATATGAAGTAATTGCACTACCAGACGGCATATGTAATAGGAAATACATCTTGTATGGTGTGTACTAAGGTGGGGAGTAAAAATATTCCAGAGCTGTCCATTCATTGAAGAGCCCCAGCCAAGGGCAGGCAGAGTTTGAAGTACAAAGACTTAACCACTACACCACACTAAGGTTGTGGGTTCAAATCCCGCTACTGACACGGTGTGACCATAAGCAAATCACTTGACCTGCCTGTTCTCCAACTGGAAAAACAAAAGAAATGTGACCGATTATATCATAAATGTTGTAAGATAAAGGTGTCCATCTAATAAGTAAATGTAAACTAAAATGCAAAGTAGTTGCAGCAGCTGGGTGACATAAGAAGTTGGCAAAAAGCCCCTAAGGAGAACACCGGAATTGGCTTTATAACTTTTTCCTAACTGGCAAGTTTAAACAACATTTTTCCTTATTTCTTCTGTAATTTCTTTTGATCAAGTCCTAGTGATCTTCTAGAAACCTTGTGGTGACTATTTCACTATTGTAAAGGTCAGTATGTGGTTTATTTTAGATTCAGTATGGCTGGCTGTGTTGAGTCTAATACTCAATTAACATTGGTCAGCAGTTTGAGCGAGTAACGTGGAGGGGAAATTAAATATAACACAATTTCTTAACTTGTACTTGATATATTTACTCTAGCTGCCTTTGTCTATCTAATATTACATGTTGTCTAATGATCTGAAGCCATTCCTTAAAAATACAATGGGGCAAAAACTTTTTCTCTAAATTGCAACAGATTTTTATTAAAAATATTAAAGTGTTGTTTTTTGGCTTGTTTAATTCATTTTTTGTGTGTTTCAGAAAGTGTTGAGTGACTCTATATCCCAGTGTTCCAAGCGTCAGAAATGTACTGAGCTGGGTGGTGATGACCCTACTGTAGCTGAACAGACTAAAGCTATGGACTCTGAGCAGTGCCCTTCTATAAGCAAAGAAGATGATAAAGTCCCTTCTGACCTTGGCAATTCCTTGCTTCGCACACAGCCAGAGGAACAGTGTAGTGGGTTATCTGTCAGGAAGCAGCTGCTTAATGAAGAAACTGAGGACAGTGCTTCATTAGAAATAAACTCCAGTGTTTCAAGAAATGGTTGTAATCTGGATGTTAACTCTTTGCCAAGAGTGGAATATGAGGTAGACAGCAGCATTTTTGTAGATGAAGATAGTAACCAACCCATGCCAGTTGGACACTTCTTTGGGAACATTGAGCTTGTTCAGGTATTATTTAAAATTTTCTACAATGTTTCTGTGATACGTGTTGTGTGGTGTTCATTTAACTTAGCTTTTAGGGGTTTAAAGTATCTTCTTTTGTCTTTCAAAGGATTATCCCACAAGATCACCTGCGGCAGTGTCTATGAGCCGAAGGGAGTATCGCAAGTTGCACTTTATTGCAAAAGATGATGATGATGAAGAGGAGGAGGAAGATGATGACGATGATGATGATGAAGATGATGGAGTCCACGAAAACCTAGAAATTCTTCGGTCAAATGGTAATATTCACTTTGCCTTATTTAGTACATTTGTGATAAACATTAAGCCAGGCATTAGTATATTTACTGTATTTTGCAGTAGAGCAGTGCTTTCATTTCATCTTCATGCATGCAGAATATTTAAAAGTAACTTATTGCAGTAATATTAAATAAAAAAGGTGAACATTTTATTTAGTGTTTTCTTTTTTTAACTTTACTGACATCTAGTGACAGCTTATTAAAATGAAGGCTTTTCACAAATATACAATTTTTTTTCCTTATCAGATCAATGAATATTGGCTTGTTTAGTCTCATATATAGCATAAAGAAATACAAATCAAGCTTTTCTTTTCTCACTGAATTGTCAAATCTTTAGCAATCATCATCCAATCAAACAAAAAAAACATTTTTTTTTATGACTGAATGAAGTAAGTGCAAATTTAGATATGAACAAAAATTTTATAGAAGAATAAGTAATATATTACAAATAGGAACTTTATTGCATCATCAGCATAGTGATTATGTTAAGAACATTCAATAAGAATAATCTTACCATCTTCATAATTGTCAGCCACTGGAGATTCTGCTGCTACTTGTTTACCATATGGCTTGAATTCTGTTAATTTTGTCTGTAGAACCACTGCTTTATAGGCAATGGTGGTCTCTGTACTCTAAAGACACCATCCTAAGATCTGCTATGGTTTCTGTGTCCAGATTGATGCACTAATCTTTTTACATAGTTCAAAAGCAAAAATTGTCTCTCCAGCTTTGAGGTGGATGTTGGCATGACCTGAACAATTTCAGTCTTTTTAGTGTGTATTAGTAATCTCATCATGCCACTGCTACGTCTAGTACACACATTGTTAAAATTTTCTTGAAGCAGCTGGACTTCAGTTAGGTGTTCATGCTTATTTTTTGGATCCAGCTTGTACTTAGCCATGAGGGTTCTGTCAGTTTCAAATCTCTCCTTCAGGCATGCCAGGACTTCTGAGGTAAGCAGGTCTGTACAGCATTTAAACTTCTCCTTGGCAATTTCATAATTGTCTGACTGATCAAGCCCACTGTATATTTCAGTGCAGTACAAAAACTTAACGGATCTAAGTTTTGGCCCATCACATGTGGATATGTCTTTGTGTGCAACATTTGCTGTCTAAGCAACCTTCAAAGCAGTGGGAATTGAGACTCTGGTCTTGTGAAACTGGACAGACATAAGAGGGAGACCTTTGTGCAGTTGCGGAGAAGGAACTTGATGGACTTTATTTCAGCTAACCTATGCCTATAGCAGCGTGTGCTCTCTTAATTTCTTCTCTTCTTACTTCCGCCTTCATCCAGATGCATAAAATACTTGAAAAGTTGCTCTCCAAGGCTTTTAAGGCACCCCTATGGTGCTGTACTCACCCAGTCACATCTACTCTAGTGAGTGGCAATACTGATTGCTCCAAAAGTCAACCAGCTGTTCCATTTCCCAGTGTGTCTTCCCTGATCCTCTTTGAAAAGGTGTATTAAAGTAGATGACCTACCTGCTAATCTGAAAAAGGTGTGAATTGTAGTTTGGTGGTATTACAGTTGTTACTCATGTGTCATGAATGCTCAAAGAAGTTTTCCAAAATGTACATTGAAGTTGCTGGTGTTAATGAATTGTTCCGAAAACCAACACAATGGACATATTACTAAACAATTAATGTGCAGTAGGTGCCCGGGAAAGGATTTTTCAATTGTTTCTTGAAGCGATGAGCCAAACAATGGAGGCCCTTAAGCCACAGACTGTTGTGCAACACTGTGTGGGTACCTTGTCTGCATTCAAAGTTATTTCAGGCTTCATCTCCTCCAAATCCACCAAGATTATTTGTTCATTTATGTAAACATTTTGGAGTTGAATAGTGGCTGGATACACTGCAAGACGCTATCACATGTAATGTTCTCAATTTCCTTAATTCTAATTGAATGATTAAAATATAGTTCATTATTCTTAATGTTCACTTTGGACTATAAAAGTAACCTGTTGGTGTAATAATAGACTGACAATAATAAACAGACAAACTTTAGCATTGTCTAATTACCAACCTCAAGAATTTAATGTGGAAAAAACAAAATTATAATTTGTGAAAATTTAAATCGCCATTAGTGACTGACACAACTTATTTTTTTGTTTCTGGATTGATATTTGTTCATATTTTATCTGCTGTTATTTACGTATATCATCAAGCCCTTTACCACCATCCCTGTGTACCGCACAGAGTTACCTCGTCATTAATGTGTAGGCAATGTCTACTTCATCATACCTTGGGCAACTGCTTTTTCAGTTAATCAGTTGGTAGGTGGCCATTTGAATGCCATATGTAAACATAACCGGACCAAAGCAGTTTATTTTGTGATAGTGGCAATGAATTCAATTATATTT
The DNA here is from genome assembly GCA_026402145.1 of Polypterus bichir lapradei. Lineage (NCBI taxonomy): Eukaryota > Metazoa > Chordata > Cladistia > Polypteriformes > Polypteridae > Polypterus > Polypterus bichir. The sequence goes on along the minus strand of JANRMT010062815.1, from coordinate 15,864,139 downwards.
CTAGTGATCCTGAAACATACAAAGAGCACACATTGCGCTCAGACTTTAGACTGAAGGTGCTACTTCTGAATCTATGTGGTATGAGAAACCTTTCTGCCATTCACTAAATTTCCAGGGAACAAAGCATATGTATTGGAATTGGATGATCCATTACAATATTTAGATCTGTTCATAATTAATATATTAGATATAAGACTAACAAACACAGGAACTCAATTGCAAGTTAAATATAATTATTAATGCTAATTTCCCATTTTCCCCCCATGGATAATATATTAAAACATAATTCTGACCACCAAAGGTCATGCAAAAAGTCCATTTCCCCTCGGACTAACACTTGGTAGCTGTAAATGGAAACATGGTCGAGTTTTTTTTCACAGCTAGATATATCTGATTTTCTTAAATATAATTCAGGTTTCTGCAGACCTTTTACACTCTATACCTGAACTGTATTGGCTAAGCATAGAATTTCCTAGTGGTTTTTTGACTACTGTAATTGAGCTTCAGAAATTAACATATAGGCTATTGTGAGTATTGGAAACCGTACATATAAATATTCATCTAAATAATATAAAGAAATATTTTTGTTGTTTGTAAGCTGTTTTTGAAAAAGGTTGAGAACTGCAGGAATCCATTTGCTTTTGGACAAGGGGGTATCATTATCCCTTAAATGAAGCATCAGATTTGCATCTCAGCCCTTGCAGTGAGTGTAAGTAGGAAGGCATGCCACATTTAAGAACTGAAGTTGCTGCTGTCTTGCCACTCCTCAGTCACTGGAGCTACAACTAGAACACCCAGACCCCCCCGGAGTTAATCACAGTGTATAAATAATTACAAGATTCATTCTAAGCTTTAATGATGATTCCATGTTGTACTACATGTGTGGTGCAATTTGCAAAGTGAGGAAAATTTTGGCAGCCATTTAATGTTAAGAATGCCATAAGAACAGGAGCACAATGTGAAAGTAAACACCACTAACAACGCGTTTGCAGTGTTTCCCCTTTGAAAATCGACATTCTTAATAAATTAATGATCATATGCCTCAGTGCCTTTACCTGCTTGCTAATTTCAGTGGTTAATTATTCCTTTTATAATATGAAAATTTTAATTGTGAAAGATTGTAATACTGATTTTGGGTGGCACATTGTTCCTTCCTGGAATTGTTGTGATCTCCCCACAGTGGGTTGCCAAAAACCATAAATAATCCCTCCTAGAACCCAAACTCTAATGATAGGGTATTTATATTTGTTCAGCAAAAGTTAAATAATAATTGAGCAAAATTAATAAAGAGTGGGGATTAGGAAGAAATTATAAGTAAGGGGACACATTTTTTTATTATATAAAAAAAAAAAACCCTAAATGGCAAATGTAAAGAATATTAAAGTGGAAATTTCTAAATAACACTGAACTTTTAATATAACAGTAATTCAAGATTCTGTGGAATATTTATAATATAGTGATTTTGGAGAATATTTTCTTAAATTTAATAGATGTTATTTACATAGTACTGGTTTTTGGTGAAGTAACCAAACAAAGAAAATCCTAGAAATACAATTTATTTTAGATTCAATTATTCAAGGATTCACTTGGATTAAAGATTCCATGAAAGAAGGGTCATTTCACTGGATATGTCAGAAAGAAAGAAACACACCCTAAATAGACTCCATCCATCCATTATCCATCCATCCATCCTCTTACGCTTATCCGAGGTCGGGTCGCGGGGGCAGCAGCTTGAGCAGAGAGGCCCAGACTTCCCTCTCCCAGCCACTTCTTCTAGCTCTTCTGGGAGAATCCCAAGGCGTTCCCAGGCCAGCCGGGAGACACAGTCCCTCCAGCGTGTCCTGGGTCTTCCCCGGGACCTCCTCCTGGTTGGACGTGCCCGGAACACCTCACCAGGGAGACGTCCAGGAGGCATCCTGGTCAGATGCCCGAGCCACCTCATCTGACTCCTCTCGATGTGGAGGAGCAGCGGCTCTACTCTGAGCCCCTCCCGGATGACTGAGCTTCTCACCCTATCTTTAAGGGAAAGCCCAGACACCCTGCAGAGGAAACTCATTTCAGCCGCTTGTATTCACAATCTCGTTCTTTCGGTCACTACCTATAGCTCATGACCATAGGTGAGGGTAGGAACGTAGATCGACTGGTAAACTGAGAGCTTTGCCTTACAGCTCAGCTCCTTTTTCACCACAACAGACCGATGCAGAGCCTGCATCACTGTAGACGCCACACCGATCCGCCTGTCAGTGTTGCACTCCATTCTTCCCTAACTCATGAACAAGAACCCGAGATACTTGAACTCCTCCATTTGGGACAGGATCTCTCCCACAACCCTGAGAGGGCACTCCAACCTTTTCCGGCTGAGGACCATGGCCTCGGATTTAGAGGTGCTGATTCCCATCCCAGCTGCTTCACGCTCTGCTGCGAACTGATTCAGAGAGAGCTGAAGATCACAGCCTGACGAAGCAAACAAGACAACATCATCTGCAAAAAGCAATGACCCAATCCTGAGTCCACCACACCGAACCCCCTCAACACCCTGGCTGCGCCTAGAAATTCTGTCCATAAAAGTGATGAACAGAATTGGTGACAAAGGGCAGCCCTGGCGGAGTCCAACTTTCACTGGAAACAGGCTCGACTTACTGCCGCCAATGCAGACCAAGCTCTGACACTGGTTGTACAGGGTCCGAACAGCTCTTATCAAGGGGTCCAGTACCCCATGCTCCTGGGGCACCCCCCACAGGATTCCCCGAGAGACACGGTCGAACGCCTTTTCCAAGTCCACAAAACACGTAGACTGGTTGGGCAAACTCTGCTAAGGGTGTACAGCTGGTCCACTGTTCCACGGCCAGGACAAAAACCACACTGTTCCTCCTGAATCCGAGGTTTGACTATCCGACGGACCCTCCTCTCCAGAACCCCCGAATAGACTTTTCCAGGGAGGCTGAGGAGTGTGAACACACCCTCTGGTCCCCCTTTTTAAAGAGGGGGACCACCACCCCGGTCTGCCAATCCAGAGGCACTGTCCCTGATGTCCATGCTATGTTGCAGAGACGTGTCAATCAAGACAGTCCTACAACATCCAGAACCTTGAGGAACTCCGGGCGTATCTCATCCACCCCCAGGGCCCTGCCACCAAGGAGTTTTTTGATCACCTCGGTGACCTCAGCCCCAGAGATGAGTGAGCCCACCTCCGAGTCCCCAGGCTCTGCTTCCTCATTGAAAGGCATGTTAGTGGGATTGAGGAGGTCTTCGAAGTACTCCCCCCACCGACCCACAACGTCCCAAGTCGAGGTCAGCAACGCACCATCCCCACCATATGCGGTGTTGACACTGCACTGCTTCCCCCTCCTGAGACGCCAGATGGTGGACCAGAATCTCCTCGAAGCTGTCCGAAAGTCATTCTCCATGGCCTCCCCAAACTCCTCCTATGCCCGAGTTTTTGCCTCAGCAACCACCAAAGCCGCATTCTGCTTGGCCTGTCGGTACCTATTGGCTGCTTCCAAAGTCCCACAGGACAAAAGGGTCCAGTAGGACTCCTCCTTCAGCTTGACGGCATCCCTCACTGCTGGTGTCCACCAACGGGTTCGGGGATTGCCGCCACGACAGGCACTGACCACCTTACGGCCACCGCTCCAGTCAGCTGCCTCAACAATAGAGGCACAGAACATGGCCCATTCAGACTCAATGTCCCCAGCCTCCCTCGGAACGTGGTTTAAGTTCTGCCGGAGGTGAGAGTTGAAGCTACTTCTGACAGGTGACTCTGCCAGACGTTCCCAGCAGACCCTCACAACACATTTGGGCCTACCAGGCCTAACCGGCTTCTTCCCCCTCCATCGAAGCCAACTCACCACCAGGTGGTGATCAGTTGACAGCTCTGCCCCTCTCTTCACCTGAGTCCGACGACACAACCACAAAGTCGATCATCGAACTGAGGCCTAGGGTGTCCTGGTGCCAAGTACACATATGAACACCCCTATGCTTGAACATGGTGTTCGTTATGGACAATCCGTGATAAGCACAGAAGTCCTAAAAGAAGAAAGCACCATGGTTGCCATAAAAGAAATAATGTGCTTTATATAAGCAATTATACAGTATGTAAAAGATATGGGCCATTCCTCCCAGTCACACCCTTCCAGATCTCACTGTCATTGCCCACATGAGCATTGAAGTCTCCCAGCAGTACGAGGGAGTCCCCCAGAAGGTATGCCCTCTAGCACCCCCTCCAGTGACTCCAAAAAGGGCGAGTACTCCAAGCTGCCGTTCGGCGCATACGCACAAACAGTCAGGAACCCGTCCCCCCCACCAGAAGGTGGAGGGAGGCTACCCTCTCATCCACAGGGGTAAACCCCAATGTATAGGCTCATTGGGTGGGCAATAAGTATGCCCACACCCGCTCTGCGCCTCTCACCGGTGGCAACTCCAGAGTGGTAGAGAGTCCAGCCCCTCTCAAAAAGATTGGTTTCAGAGTCCAAGCTGTGCGTTGAGGTGAGCCTGACTATATCTAGCCAGAACCTCTCGACCTCGTGCACTAGCTCAGGCTCCTTCCCCTTCAGAGAGGTGACATTCCACGTCCCAAGTGGCAGCTTCTGTAGCCGATGATCAGACAGCCAAGGTCCCCGCCTTCGGCCACCACCCAACTATCATCCATTATCTAACCTGCTATATCCTAACTACAGGGTCACGGGGGTCCACTGGAGCCAATCCGAGCCAACACAGGGTGCAAGGCAGGAAACAAACCCCAGGCAGAGCACCAGCCCACCGCTGAAATAGACTCTGTATACCAAAAATAAACTTGTTTTGTTAAAGGAAGTTAAGGGAACCTATAGATAAACCAGAAATACAGGAAACCGAACTGAACAAGATTGTTGTTAGAAGTCCAAGTCCTAAACGAAGAAAGCACCATGGTTGCCATGAAAGAAATAATGTGGTTTATATAAGTAATTATACAGTATGTAAAAGATATGGAAGAAAAAAGAGAAGCTACAAAATGATGTAGACTGAGCAAAAACAGGACCGATGTGTTTAATGTATTTAAAAGAAATGCTTCCATTTAGAATTCAATTTCATGTAGAAAATTAATCTATACCATGATTGTGAATAAACAACTTTCACTTGGAAAACACCAAGCTGCTGAACTGGTAAATTGAGTTAAAGTACAGATTATTAAAAACAACTCATTTCTTTGAACATTTCAATTTCCTCTGGTGATGTAGTGTTTCTTGCAGTACTTGTAGTAAATTTATTTTGTGAACTTTCTACAGCACATTATAAAGATGGGCTTTGAAAGTCAATATACAGTGGCAATAAGAAGTATATGAACAGTTTGAAAATCACTTTATGTTTTGAGTTGTCTTAAAATATGATCTGATCTTTAAGTAGCAATAACAAGCAACAGAGTCTGGTTTAACTAAATACACATTACTTTATTGCTTTTGCACCTATTGAATGCATCATTCAAACATTCACAGCGTAGGATAGAAAAACTATGTGAACCCCTAGGCTGATAACTTCGGACTCCAGTTAGATTTTGTTGAAGTTGGCAGACCCTGGGTTCAACCAATGAAATGAGATTGGAGGTGTAGTTTAGTGCTACTTTGACAATTTAAAAAAAAAAAAAAAAATCAATTTGAATTTGCTATTTATATGAAGCATCAGCTGTTATAAAGCATGCCTTGCAAAAAAGATCTTGGAAGATCTCTGATCAATAACTGTTGATTCACAGTAGAAAGGGTTGCTGTGTCATTTCAAACAGTTTAGATATTTGTATATAAATGGAAATGATTTAGTACTTTGACTTCTCTACCTAGAAGTGGGTGCCCAGCCAAGTCAAGAAGAACCCTGTAGTAAAAGCTAAAGGCTTGTAGGAATCCGTGAAACGGGTCCATATTTCTGTTCATGGGCCTACCATATGCAAAGCATTGAACAGGCATGGTATCAAAGGACTGACACCAAGGAGGAGGCTGTTGGTCCCCCAAAAGGAAAAGCTCTCCTTGGCACTTTCAGTTTTATTAGGGCAAAATGCTTTAGCAGTGATGAAACTGATGTTAAACTGAAAATGCCGCAGTACATATGGCATAAAGGGTACGACATACCAACATAAAAACCCTCTTCTCAGTGATGAAATATGTTGCTGCATAATAATTTGGAGTTGCTTTTGGGTCTGGATAGCGTGTCATTATTGAAGGTTAAATGAATTCCCAAGTTTATCAAGGTATCCCACAGAATAATGTCAGGGTGGCTGTCTACCAGCTAAAGCATGGTAAAAGCTGGATGGTGCAGAAGAACATTAAACCTAAACATAGAAGTTAGCAGGATTGTGACTCAAAAGCTACAGGTTTCCTTTTTTCTATCTCTGTCATTTATGCTCTGTATAGAAAAAGTCACCTCGTTGTCTTTACAGATTAGCTGTTAGTTGTTAACACTAGAATTACCAGAGCCTACGAAAAAACTCGTAGATCCGTCCCACCTTAAAACACTTCTCACCTCTCCGTCATTGTTTTTTATCCTTTAAATGTGTTGATAAGCAGCAAAGAGCAAGCACTCTGCTATCACATCCCCCACTGGTGCACAGTTTTCTCAGCTCAAGTCTGTTTACCTGCATGTCAGTTGCTTGGAGTTGTATAGAGTGAGAAGTCAAGCAAAATGACACCTTTTTATAAATACTATATCGTTATTTGGAAAACTTGCATTTCATGTGTCTACAACTATTTATGCACAGTAAACACATTGTTCATTTATGTATAACAGTTATGTATAACATTTAAGTATAACAGAACAAATGCTCTTTTTTCTAAGACTATAACCGAAGAAAAAGAAATCAGGTTACTGTTGCATGTTGTCCTGACTTCTTGGGTAGTAACTGGTTAGAGCTGTTGACTACAATTCAGAAGGTTGTGGGTCTGAATCTTAACGTCTCCCAAAATAAATGTTTTGAGTAGTGAGCTGTTCTTATTGTTAATATTATACAATAAAAGCATACATTTGATTTGCCTGTGTAACAGCTGCTGTAAATGTATAATACTTGTCAAAGTTAGCGTCTTTTTTTTTTTTTTTTTAGTTTATTTACTTATCTTCCTACAGCATAAAGTCACAAGTATACTGCAGAGCTTCCTCTGTTTGATCGTCCAAGGGCATGCTTACAAATTACACGTGTAATGCCACGAAAAATACCTGCTGACACTTTAGTTCGCGAGCATTGGTACGAGAATGCAGTTAGCCGTGCTGTTTCTTTGAAGGACAGGTGATTGGCAGGATGACAGAAATAAACAACACGGCTTACAGAGCTCGCCAACGCTACACTGTCCAGATCTAAACACTAGCGTGGTGTATGTGCCCAAAAAAAGTCTAACTGCATTATCGTACCATTGCTCACGTACTAAAGTGTCAGCAGGTATTTTTCAAAGGAAAATAAATTACTATTGTTGAAGTTAATACTCAAGTTGCCTTTAAAACTGAAACCAAAACGTAAGCCCTTTGCACAAATGTAAGACACAAGCTTCATTCCAGTCTTCCCTCTACCAATCCCCAATCAATCATAGTACAATTTGCAAGGAAAAAAATATATATGGCTTCCTTGCTGATTATCATATGCTGATCCTATATATCAAATTTGCACAATTGAATAAAATTAAGTCTTGCAAAAAAAGTGATCTGTGACAGTTTCAGCAAGCAAAGTTTAAAGAAAGCATACTTTAGTGAGACTAGAATACAGGAATATGTGGTATCGGTGGATTAAGAAAATGCTTTCTTGGATTACAGACTCAATATGGTGAGTATAATAACTAATATTTATCATAAAGAACAGGTGTTGGTGAGCATGTGCTGCTTTAACCTTTATAGGCACTGATAGTGTTGCTTATAGCTGGGTTGCTTTTTCTGCTTGCAAGAACATTGGTAGGCCACTTGTGCACAGAACAGTATGTTGTTCACCATGTTAGCTTTGCAGAAAAAAACAACATTGCGTCTAAAACCAATGTGTTTTATTCTCTTACAATCTTCTATCTTTCTCTCTCTTTGTTCCTACCAGATCGGTGACAGGGTTGTGCATTTTCGACTATAAGCTTCCAGGAACCTGTGAGTGATTTTCATGTTGTTTTAGTTCTTAAATTTTCTTTTATAAGGGTCATTCCATTTTAATTCAACAAATGGTCTTTATCATTTTTGACCTTGATGAAACTTGGCATTTGAATTTTACTTCCTTCTAGAGTTCAGAAATATTTTTGTTTATTTTGGGGGAAAAAAAAAAAATCACCCTGAGATAAAGGCATTTTTCTTGACTGTGGACTGGTAAAAATAATTTAGAGTGAACTAACTTTTTTCCCCACTGAAGTTACATAACACAGTTGTAGGATAAGCTCAAAAAAGAGGGTGTTTTTTTGGAACAGTCAAATTTCATGTTTGACCTTTTAAACAAAAACCTAGCCTTATGTAAAGTCTGCAGATTTAGTATACATACTTAATCTAATAATTTTTGAAACAGTCACCAACACATATAAGCACTATTAAAGCAGCTGTTGAAAATTTTTTTTGTAATATTTTTTTCTTTTGCTTGCTTGTGATTGGGTAGAATGTCTGTGCCTTACCCACACAATGAAACCCATCCATTGTGTTATTGTAACCAACAGCTGCAGCAAGGCATAGTGACAGTTGTTGCATTATGAACATTGATTAGGAGGCTAACATGTTTGTTGTCTTTGTACTTCATCACAGTCATCTTGCCTTTTTGCCAAGCAGCTACTTTATGATGCTTCATGCAACCAAAGCCACTAGACATATCATGGTGGTTCGGTTGTACTGTGTTGCATGTATCAGTTTTCCTTAGAAGTAAAATCGAAAGCTTTTCAATAGAGATATATCCATCATTTATACAATAACTTTGGTCAAGTAAATTGTACTTTAATGACTGCAGAGATGATGTAGCAATGCCATATTGACTGTACCTGCCATCCCACTTGGTTCCTCTACCAGTGTACAGTACTGCATTCCAAATCTTGCCTAACACAGCATGTAGTACTTTATACCGAATGCATTGTACTGCATCCACGACAGCCTTCCCATGTAACCCATGAGACTTTAATCATTACTTAATGTCACAACTGGAAACATACACCTTCTTCTTATTTTTGACTAGCAGAATACCCGCGCTTCGCAGCGGAGAAGTAGTGTGTTAAAGAAGGTATGAAAAAGAAAAGGAAAAATTTTAAAAATAACGTAACATGATTGTTAATGTAATTGTTGTGTGTATATATATAATATATATATATATAGCAAAATACATATCTATATACATATCTACATATCTACATATATATATATATATATATATATATACCTATCTACATCATATATACACACACATATACATACATACATACACAGACACACACATATATATAATTTGTGTGTGTGTGTATATACACATACATACAAACATACACACAGGTATATATAAATATATGTGTATATATATATGTATGTGTCTATATGTGTGTGTGTATAGCTTTGATCACTGAGTGCAAGGGAAAAATAATAAAATGTAGTCTAAGTTATTAAACAGTAAAACATTAACGTTTTAAGAAGTAAAGGTACATTGAGCACTACTGGAGTGGTTGCGGGTAAACTACATTTTAAAGACGGTATAACAGAACAGGTAAGTAGTACTAACAGCAGCTAAAATGTATATGGATCATCTCTCGGTAGTAGATCCCTTTTGAAAGGCGCTACACGACGGCTGTGGTATAGAAATTATATTTTCTATACACATATTCTATACACTTTCACATATTATATGTGAAAGTCCAAATTTCTGTCTCTGGTAATGTGCCTTACCAGCAATTAAAGAAAATTAGTTTTGTAAAGAAAGGAAAGTTGCCTTTTTCTTTTATATAGTATAGAGAGATGTGTTCGGTGACGATATGAGCGCCTTTTGGGGACAGTCGCAGTGGGTCTTGTGCAGACTGGTGAGACGTCCCAGCTGTTAATCGGCTGTGATGGCATTGTCAGTCCTTCACTCCTGTGCGTGTCTTCATAATCCGAGCTGACGACCTCATAATCTTATACGTGCAAAATAAAGTGCGAAGCGCCTTAATATTATTTTGCTGCGGTGTAGAAAAGGGGTCCCGTGTTTGCACTTGTCTGGGCTATAGCTCAGGGGGAGGATGAAAAAAATTAAAAGTGCTCACTTTTAAGGCAGAAGCGCAGTCAGCGTCTCAAAGGCCGGCACAGCTATGCGTGCGCGCCGGCTGCTCGACTTTTGCTGGGCAGGAGACGCCAGTTTTTGCAGACACGTTCACATGATCAAAAGTCTCCGCGCTCTTTGGAGGTCATTCATATACAAAATACACGCGCCTCGCAGCGGAGAAGTAGTGGGTTAAAGAAGTAATGAAAAAGAAAAGGAAACATTTTAATAATAACGTAAAATGATTGTCATGAGTGTTGCTGTCATATATATGCCTGCCTAAATAAGTCACCCTCGCTTCGCTCTTACTTTTTTACCGTTCATTTAATCATGGCTAGTGGTGGAAAAATTATAAAATGGAAGGAGGATTACACGGAGTATGGCTTTACCAAAACAATTATTGATGGCGAATCGATTATTCATAAAGCTTGAATTGGTGATCTGTTTTTGTGTGTTAACCTCATATTTTTTCATACTTCTTCTCAAACCAAGGTGGTGCGAGGCTAAAATGAATTGGGATGCGCTGATCAATGTAATCGGTGTACCAGGAAATCATGCATTGACAAAAGTTCCCCTTTGATTGTAATGCAAAGTGTGATTAAATGCATTATTTTTTAACGCGTTATGGAGCACATGCATCGAAGCTTCTCAGCTGTGCTTGTGCTAAGAAAATTAAACATTTTAAAAATAACGTAACACGATTGTCAATGTAACCTTTTGTAAGTAGTGCCTGGAGGATTCAGTGTGGAGAAAGTCTAGAGACAGCGTGTGTATTAACTTGTGGATTTCTCTGTATTTGGTGGCAGTGTGACGAAGTTGCTTCGGAAGACGGCGTTAGCCGCGGAGCTCAGCTCAGAGCGAAATGAGGTAAATGGGAGGGGAGATGATGACGTGACTCCTCCACCCGCCTTAACTGTCAATCCCCCACAAACACAGTCTCTCGGAATTTGCATAAGCACACCCCTTCACCTGCAATTTTAACTTAGTTACAAAGTGATCAAAACTCTCGTTTATATCCTGCGTTCTCTCATTAAACTTGTATCCCACATTACCCGTGGGCATGAAAAACGCCAGCGGCAGCCTGTCTATTAACTTAATTTAGAGTTTAGGTTTATACCTTGCTTTGTTTCCGAAGTAGCTGCAATGATGAATATGGTAGTATATGTCACTCGCTTGCTTCTTATTGTTTCGCTGCCTTCTCAATTATATAATGCATGTTTTCTTCAGCGTATTTTGGAGCTCTTCCTGGTTTTCTACATAGTGCGTTGACAGTCAGTTCACGTGATTACGTGGGCGGCGTGATGATGTCACACGAAACTCCGCCCCCACGGCAGTCAAGCTCACCTCCATTACAGTAAATGGAGAAAAATACCTTCCAGTTATGACCATTACGCGTAGAATTTCGAAATGAAACCTGCCCAACTTTTGTAAGGAAGCTGTAAGGAATGAGCCTGCCAAATTTCAGCCTTCTACCTACACGGGAAGTTGGAGAATTAGTGATCAGTCAGTCAGTCAGTGAGGGCTTTGCCTTTTATTAGTATAGATGATTGACTGATCCACACCCCACAATGTGTACAGTTTCAGTGCTGAATGATTGGCTTCATCATAGTCATCATTATTAGTAAAAAGCAGGTATTTCACAATGAATAGGAAAAATGACAGTTATAACTGTCGAAAATGGGTGTCTGCAACAACCGGATTATGGACCAGTACCCTCTCTGAACTGGTTTACAGTGATCACCCACCTATCACGGAAGTTATGTTCCAGACTCCTCAGCAATAGGTGAAAATCTGCGATATAGAAAGACCATATAAATAAACTTTTTTTTTTTTTTTTAGTTTAAGCCTTAAAGTACCCCTCCCACATGCTTTAAACACATGTAAACTTGTAATGGTGAGCGACATCTACGTAACGCAGTCCTTCCCGAAGCATATCCAGGAGTTTTACCTTCTCCTGAATGGTCAAGGTCTTCCTCTGGCGCTTAGGCTCACTACTACCAGAAGGCTTAGAAGATGCAGATCGCTTGGGAACCATCGTAGGGCTTAAAATAAAACACAAAGTTTACAAAAAGGTTGCTCACAACAATCGGACCACAAGCAAGGTGAAATGCGTCGGGGACCCACGCTCGCTGTTCTTGCGAGATTACACCACGTTAGCAGCAGCCATTCAGAGCCCAAGAGAATGAAAATCCCTGTCTGATTGGTTGACTCTCTTCTTTCAGCCAACGTGAAACTCTGTCTACCGTAGTGTACAATGTACATATATTTAATAATTTACTGTACTGTATTGCATAAATGTTCATTTTATATACATATTAACTTTTTACTGCATTTTAGTCAGTATTTACAGTTGTTAAATTATAATACATATTCTTCTAACGAACTTTTGTCTAGCATGCGTAGTGACAAATGAAAAGCGTATGTACATTTCGTTATGAATTGCGACTCTGTCTACGTATTCCTGTACTTAGCAGTATGTTTTATGATTTACTAGTGTATTGCTTAAATGTTACGTATACGTTGGTTATTATAAATTATTATATTGTTCTAACGAACCTTTGTCTAGCACACGTAGTGACTGGTGAAAACCGTATGCTTTATGAATTGGCTGCAAAATACACTACAGGTAGGATGTACTTATTGAATTTTTCTGTGATATAGCAGGGGCACGATAGCTGAACCGCGATATAACAGGGGATCACTCTACCCACTATGCGCTATAGTATCGGAGGACCAAAAAAAACCACATGTCATCTGCAGCGACTGTGACAAGTAAATGATTAAATGTGGCTATTGTGACATTGCTTAGCATAGTGGTTTGTTTCAACAACTACTGTATTTTCTCCACCAGACTATCATTGACAAATCATAAATAGCCCAGCGAATTATGATCAACAAGACCTTTTTAAACCAGGGTTATCCACAACTGGGCATTGAGGAATTGCAAGATTGTCAGCAATAGTACGAAGCCAACATCAAATGAATAAACATCAGTGAAACTTGGCAGGTCGAAATATATACTAAACCTCTGTCAGTTTGACTGTCTTTGTCAACGTCTGATGATCAATTCTCATCATCATCATTCGATTAAGCAATGGCTCATTTTCAGTTTTTTCCAAAACTGGCTTTATGGCTTGTTTGCTGTTTTTGTTTTTGGTTGAAAACTCCACCCTGCTCATGAATTTTGATAAGTTATCATAGATTTACCATAAAGAAGCAGAATGCTTTGAAATATTAAAGATTTTTAGCAGAATGATATTATTTCACTAGATGGCAACAAAACACTATCACAAGAGCAATATATTTGGGCTTAACACTGAAAAGCAAATCATTAAACTTCATCCTTTTTCTGACTCGGGCTTAACCATATTTACATAGAGTCAAACTTGGGGTTAACACCACGGAGGTTAAAAAAACTAATGAAAGGCGTGGAGTAACAAGCCAAAGTTTTATAGTGAAATGCATATATGTTGGTGCTACTTTTATTTTTAACATGTTACTTGGTTCTCTTCCTCTTTCGAGCCTCAAAAAAAGGCCTGTGGGGCAAGGGGTGATCTTTGTTTCACTAGGAAGAAAACCATGTTTAAGTTCTTTCAAGGTGTATAGGAGCTATCATATTCTGAACTTACAAAAACTTTCACTGAAAGGACACTCTTATCATCTTCTCATTTAATGCTCTTAAGTCTTATACAAATGTTAAATTGACCATACAATTAAAAAGTACTGTCTCCAGTGAGCTATAGCTGAGCCATGTAGCTTTGATAACAAAAAGATTACGGTTCAAAAGAAAATGCTCTAAATTCACATTTATATGCTACCCACCGTGAAGTAAGTGCCTATTTCTCAGGGGACTTTTGGTAAAAAAAAAAAAAAAAGTGTATTCATGTCAAGTTTCATAAGTCTAAAACTTTTTTTGTAAATTTGTTAAATTAAAATGGAATGAACCTTAAAGTAGCTTGAATTTTATGGTTTATTTTTAGTCTTGCCAGATTATGTATGCGGTCAAAACAGGAATCTCTCATCTTTTTCAAATGGAACTTTAGCACTAGGGTGTTGTACTGTATTAGTACCTTACTAAAGAGAAAGGTTTTGCTGTTGGGTGTTGTATAGATCAGAGGCCTTATATAAAGCTGCAGTATTTTACTAATCTGCTTTTGTGTTTCACTTCCCCAATCAGCCTTTTTGTAATTTTGAATGGTTAGCTTGTTATCTTCACTAGTAAAATTTACAGCCAGACTCCTTCGTAACGTGGTTTTTTTTTTTTTTTTTTTGTTTTTTGTTTTTTTTCCTCCTTCAATCCCATTACTCCACACTTTGACCTACAGGTGTGCTAACAGAACACACATAAAATGTATGTATTTCATTACCTATGTAATTCTTTACAAACTCATCGCCAGATAAACACTTCAACACAGACTTCAGCTATGAAGATTTCAGCAGGGCGATGCCTTCATCTGACTGAATGGGGAGTGGGGGGTGTAGCAGGCTGCATTCTGCTAAACCACACATTTGCAAATTAAAAGTGGGCATTTAGCGCAGTGATAAGGAGCTATGAGCTTCTTGGCATATGTCAGGAAAATTTAAGGAGGTCAGGGACAGCAAAAAAAAATTGTAAACTTCAGGGATTAAACCACTCTGCTTGTGCCTGTTTGGCAGCAAAACATGTTAAAATATGTTTGCACTGCAGGCTTCCAGCCAAGTATTGCAAATGGGACCCATGCAACAGTGCCGTAAGTGCTTCATGATTTGCAGATGCAAAAGGAAAACAATTGTGGCAAAGTGCAGTGCCACCGCATGTGGTTCTTAATGGATTTCTGCTCCTATACATGGCTGCTTTTGAGACTAGCTGACTTTTGCTCCCAGCTGTCAGTACTAAACTGAAACAAATGATGGCAGTTCAGATGCACAGGATTTTGAAAGCTCTCATATTTAAGTACCACTAGGATTCTTTTTTTTTTTTTTTTTTGCTGTGTGTTTATGCAATGGCCATAATAATTAAATATTAAAAAAAAAAAAAAAAGCAAGTACATTTAATGTCCAGAATCATTAAACTAAGTTTGAATATTTACTTATTTTTAATATGAATATTCAAACCTTATTTTTGGTTCTCTGCACTGTGTAAATAGATCTTATGTACTTCAAATTCCTTTTTACTCTGTTTTTTAAAACAAATTGAAATTAGTTCAAGGGGCTGAAAACAAATAGAAACCAGCAGAATCTGTTGAATGTTACAATCATATGAACATAAGAAATTTGACAAATGAGAAAAGACCATTCAGTCCATCAAGCCTGTTTGTTTAGCTGATATAAGCAATGAATTGACAAATAACCCTCCCTTTCCTCTTCAGCGCTAATAAAAATAAATAACAAACACCCAACAATAAACACTCACTACAATGTCCACAAACCATTCCCATGCATCTGATTCAATAAAATATTGGAGAGTGAAAATACTGTGAACTGCTCACAGAGATGAATATAAAGTTTGTCCTACCGTATCTGTAGCGATGCAGGGGGAGGTGAATGAGAGCGCAACCCTAAACAATGCAAGATTAAACGGGTTGGAGACAAAACAGAGGTCTAACCAGGAACAGTAATCCAAGACCTCCATGTTAAATGCAAACAAGTGAAACAGCCATGGCCCAGTCATTATCACCTTATCAAATACCGTATTTACTCGTGTACCACGCGCCCTCGTGTAAGACGTGTACCACACGTCCTTGTTTAAGACGCACACCCTAATTTTTAAAAATTAAAATTTCAAAAGTTTTGCCTTGTGTACGATGTGCGTTGTTATTGTATAGGAAGCGTTTAGAAAGAGAGCGAGAGCGCTGTCGAGCAAGAGCACGTGAGCGAGCGAAAGCAGAAAAAGTAAACATTACAGAATTACATTTCCTTGTGTATGACGTGCACCTGATTTTCAAATGCTAATTTTCGGGAAAAAATGTGCGCGTGGTACACACGTAAATACGGTATATCGCATCATCTGACTCCTTAATATGCAGAATTTGATCATCTTAGTCAATCAATCACAGCCACTAGTAACTTCATATACATGTTGATTCTTCCATTATTCTAAAAATTGGTTCTTTAATAGGGGTGTCCTATGGGTTTTCCCATTGATCTTCTCACTGCTTCATAATAAGGGTGTTTTGGGCCTTCTCACTAGTTTGTTCTTGCTTTTTAACAGTTTTTTTTTTTTTTTTTTTTTTTTAAAGGTAAAAATTGAAGTAATGAGTAATGATTATCTTGGTGGTTCTTCAAAGATGACGTGGCCCTTAAATGCTCAAGCTTTTTTAGTTAATGCTTTACTTTATTTCTGTTCTATTTCTTAAGCGTTTAGTAATTCATTGTTACAACTTCATTTAAGTATATACTTGTATTAAATTGTAAAAATTACCATGTATTGATACTTCATTAAAATTCTTTAGTATGTTATTCACCCTTAAGATGAAAGAATGTTGAGACTAAACCGGTTTAATTCTCAGTCTGTCTGGGTAGGTCATGCCCTTAAATCCTGGGATGCCCTTTGTTGCTCTCCTCAGAACAGCTTTAAATGCTGTAAGACCGGCACACAGTATTCCAGATGTGGTCTTAGTAGTGCATTATATAGTTTTAGTGTAATGTCCCTGGAATTAAATTCAGCAGTTTTTAGGATATTACGTAACATTTTATTTACCTTTTTAATTGCTTCTGTACATTGCTTAGTTGATGAAAATGTGTTAAAATATACCCCAAAATCAATTTCAAAGGTTTTTCCTATAGCCCAGTGTCTCCCATCTTGTAAACACTTGGAAAAAACACACATTGCCTGAAGAGACAGTCACAAAACCACTGCCTGCAAGTGCAATGTACTCCTCATCTCACCAGACTCATTGGATGAAGTACAGAAATGATCCATTTTTGGTCAATTCACTACCAGAAAGCCTCTCTCCTCCCTTTACTCTTTTTTTGCTGAATTTTATATAGACCTAAGATTTGAACCCAAAGCTCTCCACTCTCAGGGTCCATGCCAACCAAATCCATCACTGATAGACTCTGCAATGAGCAAATATTCTTTAAAAGCATACATGCAGAACAATAGCTTGCAAGCAGCTAAAAATGTACACACCCACCCTTTTATGTGGCAGCAGTGCGTGCTGCCCCAAACCGTACTGTAAAAGCTTGGGTTAATTGAAGTATTTTTTGGGTAACACCACATGGCCACTTGTTGTGCTTACACCAGCCAATTGTAGCGTCATCTTGTGAAGAACCCCTCATGTAGGTGTGAACATTAGCTGTTTCTACCAATAGCTGTAGGCTGTTTGTGCAGCTTCATGGAGTGGATTTATCTTGTGGGCTGTAATTTTCCCACCATGTTTTAAGACTAAACTAATTTCATATTTATTTATTTATTTATTTATTTGTGTATTCTAAAAGTATTCTAGTGGTATCTGTATCTATATCTTTTTCTTATATAAAGATTCTAGCACCAGATGATCTGAGGCATTGTTGTGAAGTTGGTGATTTGGTAAATGCACTTATTAATTTGTGCAAAGTATATGTTAAATGAGTTTGGGAATGTTATGATCTACACAACGAACATGGCACATTGGCCCCTACCCTTGATTTGCTTTGTATAAAAGATGTCTGGATTCAGGCTCTCATTACAAAAGTTGAATGTCAACTGGTTCATTAGGTCATGTGTTTTGGGAAATGCCATGTTCAAACTGACGTTATTGAATTTAAATGTTTTTATCTATCAGAAACGCACAGTCCCTCACCCAATATCGGCACTATTTTGAGCAAAACCTGATGGGACCTTGCTGGGTAATGACCTTGCACTTCAGTGATAGTGATGATGGCAGGTTACTTTATCCTGTTTACTTCGAAGAATCCTTATCCATGTATCATAATACAGTAAGAAAATAATGTTCTACTTTAAAATTCAAATTTAATAAGGAACTGTCCAAAACTTGTTTATATACAGAATAGTAAAATCTGTTCGGTCAGACTGGACACTTTCATCTCGATGAGAGACGTTGGGTTTTAACTGTTAAGAAGAATTTAAATGTTGTTCTTAATCTTAAGTATCTTCAGATAAACTTATAAGTTAGGTCATTTGTAACAAAAAAACTGTAAGAGTACAGTCCTGCTATACAGGTTTCTAGGAACAAACACAAGACATTTTAGTGACCACAATTCTACTTATGATGGTTCAGTGGCAGCCATTTCAGCAGTTCCGTGTATGACTTTATCTTTTTACCTTTTTTCTATTTTTTTTCTCTATTTCACTGATCACTGATCACTTCTACCACTTTCTTTTAATATTGTTTTTTTGTATCAGTATACTGCTGCTGGATTATGTGAATTTCCCCTTGGGATTAATAAAGTATCTATCTATCTATCTATCTATCTCTATCTATCTAATCTGTACAATTAAAGCACATTGGTTGGAATTAAAGATGAGTTGTGTATATAGTTGCTACATAACTGTTTCTTTTCATTATAAAGGTGCTGTGCAGCAAACAAAGAGAAGGAAGAATGGCCTGTTTTGAAAAACAGATTTTGTTCAGCTTTGCTTCATTGTTAATGGACATTCTCAGATGCTACGTCGGAAGAAAGTAATTTTAACATATGGTGTGAAAGAGGTTTCACAAATAAAGCAGATCATGGTGTATTGTTATTTAATGGAAGAATTATTTGAAATGCCCCCTATCAATGTATTGGTTACACTTTGAACATATATGTTTTTTACTTCTAAAATGTAGCAGCAGCATGCTATGAATATCCTATCAGAAGCTTTTTCAAACCCAGAAACTTCTGAATATCATTTGGAGTTTACGTGACAGCAGTCTGTCCTTGTTGGATGGGCTGTTTAAATGAAGGACATTATTTGTGGGAAAGAACTAGAAGGTCTTAGGAAGCACAATAATAGATTGCACTCAAACAGGAAATCATACAATTAGCTATGCATTAATTTTATGGCCTTCCAAAGGGTTTGCCTGTGTGTGTGTGTGCGCGCGCGTGTTTTCTGCCTCTATATGCTGCTTGGACCTTATTATACTTTTTAAAGAATACTAACCCAAATGTTCTGCGTTTGCAAGTCAGTTTTTCTGTCTGCCTTATGTAACAGGAAGTTGGAAAGTAAATATCTGTCTTTGTTAATTCTACTAAAAATACTATTGTATATACTGTATTTTTCCTGAAGCAATTATTGTTTTATATATTTACTGTTTAAACTGTATCCATATAAATTAAAATATTTCCCATTCACCTGATAACTTGTCAGTTATTTGAGAGTGAAACAGTAATTGTATAATAAACTTTTAATTTCATTAAGCAGATATATTAATTTTCAAGGAGTTGATGTGTTTTACAGTAGTATAGTTAGACTGGGTGCAAGCAACTGTATAACCGTTATGTCTGCTCTGTTTCAGGTGGAAGCCTTTGTGTACGTTCTCTTCTGTTTCATTTTGTTTCTAAGGGCAAAAGTGCTTTGCAAAATTGGGTTGATCTTAATCTTTTGGATTACATTATGAAAGCAGAGTGGTGAAATGGTAAACTTGCTCCACAAACTGTTTTTATACTGCACATTTCTGTGGCTGTCTGTCATGCAGCCAGTTCAATTGTGCTTTCTCTCTCTTTTTTGTTCGACTGTATATTTCAGTATTTCTCCATTCTTCATTTCTAGCACATATTGAATTTTCTAGCATCAATTTAAATATTCAGCTGTGTGAGTCCATCCATTGATTATTGGAAGAGACACAAGGCTGTTGGCAAAGATGTGGGCACACCAGACACCTTAGTTGGTGAGAAGTCCTCCATGCATTTGTGCAACAAAAGCAAACTATTTGATATGCATTTAATGGTTCCTGTAGGTGGAAACAGTACAATGCACATTCTAGTGATACATGATGTGTAAGTGGGTTGTCACTCTGGGGAAATACCAAGCAGTGGTCACAGTGTTAGATGTTTGTGTACTGATATACCACTTCTTTGACTCATAAGTCAAGGGGGCTTCTTATAAACTTGAAAACATTAAGTAATGCATTATCATAAACTCTAACTACAATCATGAGAAGAGTAATATCTTAAACTTTGTATTTGAACTCTCACTTTAAGTCTTTTATCAGTGCATGTTTAGTAAAATCCATTTGCTTCAATAGGAGTTCCTTTTTGTATTTTAGGTGACATTTGGCATTTGCAGATAATTGTGCTTACATGAAACAATATACCAAATATTACTTCAGAAATTGTGTGTATAGTAGAGAATTAGGTTTAAGATTACTACACTACAGTATTATATATTAAATGCAGGGAAGAAGCAGTGCAATATCATAGTCATTATGACCAAAAAAAAAAAGATAAGCTGTGAAGCGGTGGTTTATTACAGCAGAATGGCCGGATGTTTAGGTGATTTGATCTGCATGTCGGTGAGGGGGACACTGCAGTGTAGTGAGCAGTGGTGCCCCTCCACACATCACAGCTGTTTTTGGAAGATGCAACCCAGCAGTGTCTCTCGTGTGTTTTTTTGTTTTTGTTTTTTTTTTTTGTTTTTTTTTTTTTTTTAAATAAAAAGATTGAGTGCACCATTCAAATGATGCAATACTATCAAAGAACCTGAACCATTACTACCATACAGTTCTGGAATGTTCAGTGTGGTGACTTAATGTGTGCACTTTTATTTTCCTCCTGTGCCCGCTTTGTGTGTGTTTATTTCTGTATGTTTTTTTTTTTTTTTTTTTTTTTCCTCCCCTTCTAGTTTTTATCCTGCATCCCAGACCTGTGCATGTTTAGTTGTCTGGCAGTGCTGAACTGCTCCAGTATACAGGAGTGTCACATTGAGGTTAGGTTTGCTCCAGCAGCGAATAAGCACTCCGCACTAGTGATGTGCAAAATGATTCTTTTTAGTGATTCGATTCATTTCACTCAGTTCACCAAATTATCTGAATCTTTGAATCACTGATTCATTCACTTCAAAAACAACAAACTATATTCTAGTTTAAAATCTAGAATTGTATCATATCTGTGTAGCAACTTTAAACACCAAACAATATAAAATTTAAGCAACAAAATAAGTAATTCACATATAATTCTCTTTATGGAATTTTGGCAATAATTACACTTTCAACAATAAATAGAAAAAATACAATTGTACAAATAGAACCTTGGAATAGAGCACACAACAAAATAAAACTGTGAGAACATTGACATATGACTAAATAAAATTATTTTCAGTTTTGGATTAACCGCCTGCAGTTTGCTTCATTTATATCCTGTTCTTTGTGATGCTGTGTACCATACATATATCATCAGTGAAATGAGCTACGATTCAGTGTACTGCCAATCAATTGTCTGCAGTTCATTCCTCCGTTCAGTACATAAACTGATTCTTTTGGTGAACTAGTTCAGCAGTTCATTTCCAATTCAGCACACAAGCCGATTGTTTCAGTGAACTACAGTAGTTCAGTGTACTATGAGTCTTTTGTCTGCATTTCCTGAACGAACTTGCAATGGTTCTCCTGATCAGTAGGGTCATACTGGTTCATTCATTCAGTCCATGTACGGAGACGGTCATAGTCACTCAGTCAGAGAGAACCGATCAATGGGTGGTGCTTGGTGTCATCTACCAGGTCAGTCATTGGCTGGTTGTCGTCATGACCATTTTGCTGAAACAGTTTACTGATAGGCTATTTCCTGAAGACAGCAGCCATTTAAGTGAAGTGACAATGTTAGCTCCAATGTAATATAAAACATAACGCACACCGTGCATGCCTCAAAGATTTGTTCTGTAATGTTGGTTAACCAGTACGTTCATTCAGAGACCAAGACAAGTACAAAAGAACTTGTTTGTTCTTTAACTGCACATCACTACACCTCACAATACTGACTGGTGGCTTATTTGTCTTGGAAAGGTTTTAACCCTCTGCAATGCTACATTGGATTAGTTTAAAGATGCATGGATTGTAAATTATATTTGAGAGAAATAAAGATCACAATAATGCTTTATTTTCAAGGGTTAACAAGGTAAGCCCCCAACAGCATATTAACATCCAGGACCTAATAAGTAGGGCCACCCTACCGGCAGGTCAGTTATCATTCTTCAAAAATTATGTGGTACAAGTTATGCACTGTGAATAATGGGACATTGCAACATTCTGTTAGAAGAAAAACATCCAGATTTTTTAAAAATGAAGCAGGTAGAAATCACATTAGCACTCTTTATTATTAGTACTACTCTGCTTCAACACTTCCAAGAAATGTTCAGCCGTGTTTAGATCTTGTGTTTGGGTAGGCCATAGAAGGTGCTTGAGCTCACCATGGTGTTCACAAATTAGATGAGCAATATATATATAATATATATATATATATATACTGTACATTGGGGCATTATCATTATGGATTAGCCAGGACACCATTAAGCAGCTGATTGCACCATAAGGTGGCCAAAGTCCTGTTAAATGGCTTCATATCCTTTGACCATTATAAGACCATGCAAAGAAATCAGTGGACATAGTAAATCTCATGAGATGGCTATCCAGACATTGTGGGTTGAAAGCACCCTTTGATTTTCTCCAAATGTAAACCCATCTGGGATTTTTTTGATTTTTTTTTTTTTGAATAATTATTTTCCAATTACTCAATTGTCCTTTCACCAGGCTAGCCATAATTAGTAGATTCTGAATGGCATCACTGCCATGAATTTCCACTCAATGATGACTATGGTTGAGACCGTGTAGCAGAGGTGCTGATTAAATGCTCTGGTAATTATAGAGGCTGTGACTTAGTGGTATTTTAGCATCTATCCTGTGTCGTCCTGTCCATGCTGGGGAGCTCCAGGCTGCGGATGCCATTCTCCATGTTTGGTATGTGCCGTCGTAGATTTTGGGTCTGTTCTCTTTGACACATACAATAATTTTTCCATTTTTTTGTAGCTAATGCCTACTATTTAATCTCTAAATCTGAAAGCACACATCAAAATTCAAATTTTCAGATCTCTTTTATGGCTGAAACATACTAAGTAACAGTCCACCTAACATTATGACCCTGCAACTGCTTTTGTAATGCTAATTGACTTACTTCAAAGTATTTTTTTTTTTCATTTGTTGTTTTGTCCATTCCCTTGTGCAAAGGTCCACTGCAGAAGGGTATTATTGAAAAGATGGTTGAAACGTTAAGGAAGGCTTTTTGTTGTGAGCTGAGTTCATTGACTAAACATGAGTCTAAGCAGTGATTTTCAAGGACCTCCATAACGGTATGTTTTTTATTCCAAGCAATTTCATAATCAGTGTATCATTCTTACTTTTAATTGATTTCCTGTTTAGTTGTCTGGCCTACAGTTTTGTTTTTTTTAATCATAGTTTTATTCTTATCTTTAGCTTTAAATGCTTACTTTTTAGATATTTTATTTTTCATTTACATGTCACTTAACCCTTAGCTCTTTGTCCGCCTACACAATGCTGTCCCTTTCAGGTCTTTGTAGACCCGATTCAAACCGCTCCTTTTAGGTGCACTGAACATGTGATTTTTTTCACCCCAGACCGTCTTTATATTGACTGACCATCTTAACTGCTATTAGTAACTTAGAACAGATGATACTGAGGGTGATTTTATGAGCTGTGAACAAATTAAGTACCTTAAATACATTAAAAAAAAAAAAAAAACATTAAAGTCAACGATGAGTCAACACTAATTCAAAAGACATGGCAAGGTAAAACTGTTTTTGAAGCTGTACATATTATGGGATGTTTACATTCTTTTTACTGTTCAATAATTGGGGGAATTGTAGGAAAAAAAATCACAAAGTTTCATCTAGACCACATTAAATTGGGGGGGCTTTTACTGGTTTTTAAACATAAATTTGACCCAGAGACATCCTAATGGTTAACTAAATCCAAATGCTGATGCTTAGCAATGAGGAGTACAGACGTACAGCAGGTGCAGACAGTATTGGATGCTAAAAGGGAGCAAAAACTTTACTGATGTTTTCACTTGTCGATTCATTTATAAGAAATGCTTTTTAATAAAAAATAATGTGAATATGGCACTGTAGCAATTGCTTGCTTTTAGTATTCAGTGTTGTCAGAATTTCAGTACAGTTAAGGGAGCAAACTGTATAGAAAAGCGTGATTTTGAAAAATGGCACATTGTACGACTTTTCCAGCAGTTTTCAGTGGCAGATAACATCATTCTAGCGTGTCGGAAGAAGTCTCAGTATGCTTCTGTGGCAACCAGTTGTGTGGTCTGACATGTCAGTGGACTCTGTCTAACCAATCTGCGACTCCCCCAGCAAAACCAAACAAATAAAAGGGTCAAGATTTTGGCTAAACTTCCCATACCATTAAAGCATTTTTACAACCCTGGCTCTGCCATAGAAACAGGCAACCTTGCCAATACTTTCCAGCATTGTTTCACATTTCCAAAGTCCGCATGAAGTTGTCCAATTTGTCATACCCTGCAACATCTAGTTGTGTGAACTGACATCTTCAGTTGATGAGATCAGCAATTGCATTTGGGACAGTTCAGTGAGCCTGATCACACAAATGGGAATTTGAGGATATGAGCAACTCGTGCAATATAGTGGAAGATCAATGGATACAGCATTCATACACACAAACGGCATGCAATTTTATTAATCGGTTAAAGTTGTTGCTAGGGAAAAACAAATGCTGTATTGGAAAATGTGCCTCATGATTGGAAGTTCACGTCTCTGGACTCGATAGTTATTCGTATCCACATTATACAGCTGAGCTTCTTTTTCCTACCACACATTTTTATTGGCATTCTCCATTTTTAGACGCTACAAACCATACATCTTGTGCTAATTTTTTCCAGAATGGTCCTGTGTCAGTCTATTCTCAGACTTTACATGTCATATGTGAAAGAGTTATTCTAAGCCCTAACAAGTGAGCTTCAGGGGCATAATTCTTCTAAATGTAAACTTTTGTTGACACCACATTTTAAGTTATAATTTCAGTCAAGTCATTCATGTACCAATCAAATTATATCTATACTAAAAAGGTTTTAAAAGGCTTACAAAAGTATTTCTAAAGATTTTTGTCTCTACAAGCCCATGGACACCTCTGTTCTTCAGATAAATACGTTAAAACTCATGTCCTATTTGTTTAATCAGGTGTCCTTCATCTATAATTAGAGTTTGGTTGAATATCTTAAAACATTGAGCATCAGCAACTTGTAATAACTTTGTAACACTTTACCATTGCACCGTACCAAGGAGGAAGCCACAGCTCTCCATTAAGGGCATTAGTACACATCTCAAGACCTCACGGGGAAAAACTTGTGGAGTGAGATAAAGATAAACCTTCATAGTATGTAAGGAAATTATTATGTAATATTAATATTTATGCAACGCAAGCAAAAGAACATCATCCCAGCTGTAAAGTGTAGTGGTCAAACCATTAAGGTTAAGGGTTGTTCTTTAAGCTCGAGGTCATCAACAGAATGGTCAGTCCTACAAGAGAGTGTCTGGGTGGTCATTAGTCAGCTGAGGCATAAAGGAATATACTCCACCCAAAAATGATACTTTTATTATTACAACTAGGGGATTCACACCCTGCTCATTTCGCTCGCCAAACCCCCGGCCTGCAATACGCGCCAGCCACTTCACATCTCTGCTGCTCACGTTGTGAAGAGGGGAGCTGGACACACTCCAAGGAAATGCGGTTGCTCCTCCGAAACCCACTCTTAAACGGTGATACAATGGAAAACAAATAAAGTTTTTTTCTTACCTCCTATTTGCTCAATCAGCTGCTGGCTTGCTGCTGCTGTCGTTCCGTGTAATCCACATCTCACACGGGGCGTCAAACATTTAAAAGTCTGTAGAGCAGCTGTCCTACTCTTTGTCTTTTATTTCCGGCCCGGGGTGTGGTTAAATCTCTTGGCACAAAGTCTCGTCTCGCGGGACATGAGTTCTTGATATTTTTTAGTTTATACACTGTGTGCACAATTATTAGGCAAGTGTTTATTTTGACCATATCATCATTTTTATGTGTATATTCCATCTCCAAGCTGTATAAACTTGAATGCTTATTTGATTTAAGCATGTCAGGTGATGTGTATTTGTGTAATGAGGTAGGGCGTGGCCTAAGGAGACCAACACCCTATATATGGTGTGCAGAATTATTAGGCAGCTTGTTTTCCTCAGGCAAAATGGGCCAAAAAAAGAGATTTAACTGACTCTAAAAAGTCAAAAATTGTAAAAAGTCTTTAAGAGGGATGCAGGACTCTTGAAATTGCGAAGATATTGGGGCGTGATCATAGAACCATCAAGCGTTTTGTTGCAAATACTCAACAGGGTTGCAGGAAACGTGTTGAGAAAAAAAGACGAAAATTAGCTGCCAAAGATTTGAGAAGAATCAAACGTGAAGCTACCAAGAACCGTTATCCTCCAGTGCTGTCATATTCCAGAACTGCAACCTTCCTGGAGTGCCCAGAAATACAAGGTGTTCAGTGCTCAGAGACATGGCCAAGGTAAGGAGGGCTGAAACCCGACCACCGCTGAACAAGGAACATAAGTTGAAATGTCAAAACTGGGCCAAGAAATATCTGAAGACAGATTTTTTCAAAGGTTTTATGGACTGATGAGATGAGAGTGACTCTTGACGGACCAGATGGATGTGCCTGTGGATCAGTAACGGGAACAGAGCTCCACTTCGACTCAGATGCCAGCAAGATGAAGGTGAGGTACCAGTATGGGCTGGTATTTTTAAAGATGAGCTAGTTGGACCTTTTTGCGTTGAAGATGAACTCAAAATCAACTCCCAAACCTACTGCCAGTTTTTAGAAGACACTTTCTTCAAACAGTGATACAGGAAAAATTCTACATCTTTCAAGAAGACCATAATTTTTATGCAGGCCAATGCTCCATCACTTGCATCGAAGTTCTCCACTGCATGGCTAGCCAGTAAAGGCCTTAAAGATGACAGAATAATGACATGGCCCCCCTTCCTCACCTGACCTAAACCCTATTGAGAACTTGTGGGCCCTTCTTAAACGTGAGATTTACGGGGAAGGAAAACAGTACACCTTTCTGAACAGTATCTGGGGGGCTATAGTCACAGCTCCACAAAAAGTTGATCGTCAAGAGATCAAGAAGCTGACAGACTCCATGAATGGAAGGGTTATGACTGTTATTGAAAAGAAGGTGGCTATATTGGTCACTGATTTTATTTTATTTTTTTTGAAATGTCAGAAATGTTTATTTGTAAATTTTGAGTTGTTTGTTTATTATTCTCACTTTAACAGATGAAAATAAACAAGTGAGATGGGAAAATTTTCATTTTTCATTTAGTTGCATAATAATTCTGCACACTAATAGTTGCCTAATAATTCTGCACACACGTGTATTCCCCTGGTAATGCTCACACTCACATTTCCTTTGCATAACATTCAGGTTTCAGGTTTATTAACATTTTGGATTGACTGATGGCACTGTATTTGTTTCATATTAAAATTAATCCCAAAAATGCAACTTGCCTAATAATTGTGCACACAGTGTAAAAACGGAATAAGAAACTGAAAATCTAATAACATCACATTAAAGTTCGATAAATTCTGAAAAGAATGATACCAAACATATATATGTGGGTTTTAAAATAAGCCAATTTAAAGTGTGACATAAAAATGTCACATAAAATCGTTGCACTTTTAGGCTTAGGATTTTATATATACAGTACAGGCCAAAAGTTTGGACACACCTCCTCATTCAATGTGTTTTCTTTATTTTCATGACCATTTACAGCACTCCATCACTCTCCTTCTTGGTCAAATAGCCCTTACACAGCCTGGAGGTGTGTTTGGGGTCATTGTCCTGTTGAAAAATAAATGATCGTCCAACTAACCTGACTTCTGCACAACACAACTGCTGGTCCCAACCCCATTGATAAAGCAAGAAATTCCACTAAATAACCCTGATAAGGCACATCTGTGAAGTGAAAACCATTTCAGGTGACTACCTGTTGAAGCTCATTGAGAGAATGCCAAGAGTGTGCAAAGCAGTAATCAGAGCAAAGGGTGGCTATTTTGAAGAAACTAGAATATAAAACATGTTTTCAGTTATTTCACCTTTTTTTGTTAAGTACATAACTCCACATGTGTTCATTCATAGTTTTGATGCCTTCAGTCATGAAAATAAAGAAAACACATTGAATGAGGAGGTGTGTCCAAACTTTTGGCCTGTACTGTATATGTATATATATATATATATATTAGTAGATATGTTTTCATATGATTGTACATGTTTAAAATATAAGTACACCCTGGGGAACGTGACTTTTTAAACATTTTTGAACAGGGAAAACAATGGATCTTCACGCTGTCATAAACGAATAGACAAGGAACCACAAAAAGGTCTGGGGCAGCCACCCGCAGACTTTTTTCCTGGCTGCAAAATTGTTGAAAGCAATATGTAAGTTTGAATCCAGAACAGAACTGAATTGCTGAAGTGAAGATGGCAGTTTTAAGGGAAAGCAGAGAAAGTGACATCAGTGGGGGCAGAACCGGAATTGCCATCATTGGAGGTGACGTCATCAGGGCCAGGCGGAATTTTCTGTAAGTGGTCTGCGGTGGAAAGAGAGAATAGAACAATACACTTTGCCACCCCCTGGTCTGGCATGGAATTGCCCTCATTCAGGCCTTTAGCTGCCTCCCATACGCACGTGTGTGACAGCACAAACAGTGTCTACAGATAAACACAATATAGCTGAATAAAAATACAAGAAAAATGATACTTTTCAATCGTTTATTCTAAAAAGTAAGCACACCCTTAGATTCAGGAGTTAGTATTGCTTTCATCAGCAGAAATGACTTCTTCTAGGTGTTTTACAAAACTACCCAGGAGTCTCTGACACATTTCTGACCACTCCTTTATGCAAACTTGCTTCAGTTGCAAGATGCTCATGGATTTTCTTGCAGGTATTGCACATTTCAAATCCTGACACAATATTTCAATGCAAGTCAAATTTGGACTTTAACTAGGCCAGTCCTTAACCCCACGACACTCTTTGCTGGGTTTACTAGTGTGCTTTGGATCATTATCCTGTTGAAAGATCCATTTCTGGTTCAACTTCACCTTTTGGAAAGATAACCTCAAATTTTCCTCAAGTACACGATGAAATGACACAGAATCCATAGTTGACTTGGTGACTGCTTGTTGTACAGGCCCTGAGGCAACAAAGCAACCTCAAACTATAACATTTCCACCACCGTGCTTCACAGTTGGTATGTGGTTTTCCTGAAATGCTGTCTTTGGTTTGTGCCAAACATGTTTACTGTTGCAATGTCTCAACAACTCTGTCTTTGATTCATCTGTCCAGGGCACATTGTTCCAGAAGGGGTGGTCTTTGTCTAGATGTTCGATGGCAAACTGTCTTCTTTTTCTTCTTCTTTCAGCTGCTCCCGTTAGGGGTCGCCACAACGGATCATCTCCTTCCATATCTTTCTGTCCTTTGCATTTTGTTCTGTTACCCCCATCACCTGCTTGTCCTCTCTTACCACATCCATAAACCTTCTCTTAGGCCTGCCTCTTTTCCTCTTCCCTACCAGCTCTATCCTTAACATCCTTTCCCAATATACTCAGCATCTCTCCTCTGTACATGTCCAAACCAACGCAATCTCGCCTCTCTGACTTTGTCTCCAATCGTCCAACTTGAGCCGACCCTCTACTGTACTCATTTCTAATCCTGTCCATCCTCCTCACACCCAATGCAAATCTTAGCATCTTTAACTCTGCCACCTCCAGCTCTGTCTCCTGCTTTCTGGTCAGTGCCATTGTCTCCAACCCATATACAGTTAGGTCAATAAATATTTGGACAGAGACAACTTTTTTCTAATTTTGGTTCTGTACATAACCACAATAAATTTTAAATGAAACAACTCAGATGCAGTTGAAGTGCAGACTCATTTAAACTCATCCACCTTCACCAACTCTACTCCCTGCATCCTCACCATTCCACTGACCTCCCTCTCATTTACACACATGTATTCTGTCTTGTTCCTACTGACCTTCATTCCTCTCCTCTCTAGAGCATATCTCCACCTTTCCAGGGTCTCCTCAACCTGCTCCCTACTATCGCTATAGATCACAATGTCATCAAACATCATAGCCCATGGAGAGTCCTGTCTAATCTCGTCTGTCAACCTGTCCATCATCATTGCAAATAAGAAAGGGCTCAGAGCCGATCCCTGATGTAATCCCACCTCCACCTTGAATGCATCCGTCACTCCTACCGCAGATCTCACCACTGTTACACTTCCCTCGTACATATCCTGTACAACTCTTACATACTTCTGTGCCACTCCCGACTTCTTCATACAATGCCACAACTCCTCTCGATGCACCCTGTCATATGCTTTCTCCAGGTCCTCAAAGACACAATGCAACTCCTTCTGGCCTTCTCTAAACTTCTCCATCAACACCCTCAGAGCAAACATCACATCTGTGGTGCTGTTTTTTGCCATGAAACCATACTGCTGCTCACTAATCATCACCTCACTTCTTAACCTAGCTTCCACTACTCTTTCCCATAACTTCATGCTGTGGCTCATCAATTTTATCCCCCTGTAGTTACTACAGTCCTGCACATCCCCCTTACTCTTAAATATCGGCACCAGTACACTTCTTCTCCACTCCTCAGGCATCCTCTCACTTTCCAAGATTCCATTAAACAATCTGGCTAAAAACTCCACTGCCATCTCTCCTAAACACCTCCATACTTCCATAGGTATGTCATCTGGACCGACGGCCTTTCCATTTTTCATTCTCTTCATAGCTG
This sequence comes from Polypterus bichir lapradei, assembly GCA_026402145.1. NCBI lineage: Eukaryota > Metazoa > Chordata > Cladistia > Polypteriformes > Polypteridae > Polypterus > Polypterus bichir. Next base: position 15,833,188 of record JANRMT010062815.1, on the reverse strand, counting down.
TCCTTACTTCCTCCTTGCTAATCCGTTGCACTTCCTGATTCACTATCTCCACATCATCCAACCTCTTCTGTCTCTCGTTCTCTTCATTCATCAGCCTCTCAAAATACTCTTTCCATCTGCTCAACACACTCTCCTCGCTTGTGAGTACATTTCATTCTTTATCCTTTATTACCCTAACCTGCTGCACATCTTTCCCAGCTTGGTCCCTCTGTCTAGCCAATCAGTACAGGTCCTTTTCTCCCTCCCTAGTATCCAGCCAATCATACAACTCATCATACGCGTTTTCTTTAGCCTTCGCCACCTCTCTCTTCACCTTGTGCCTTATCTTTTTGTCTACTGTCTGCATCTTTCTGACTATTTCACTTCTTCATCGCCATCCTCTTCCTCTGTATACTCTCCTGTACTTCCTCATTCCACCACCAGGTTTCCTTTTCCTCCTTCCTCTTTCCAGATGTCACGCCAAGCACCCTTCTTGCTGTCACCCTTACTACATCTGCTGTAGTCTCGTAATTCTTCACTGCCACCCAGTGCCTGTCTCACCTTCTCCCTAAACTCAATCTTGCAGTCTTCCTTTTTCAACTTCCACCATTTGATCCTTGGCTTTGCCCTCAGTCTCTTCATCTTCTTGATCTCCAACATCATCCTACAGACCACCATCCTATGCTGCTTAACTACACTTTCCCCTGCTACCACTTTGCAGTCTTCAATCTCCTTCAGATCAACTCTTCTGTATAGGATATAATCCAACTGTGTGCATCTTCCTCCACTTTTGTACGTAACCCTATGTTCCTTCCTCTTCTTAAAATACGTATTCACCACAGCCATGTCCATCCTTTTGGCAAAATCCACTATCATCTGACCTTCTTCATTCTTCTCCTTGACACCATACCTACCCATCGCCTCTTCATCTCCACTGTTCCCTTCACCAACATGTCCATTGAAATCTGCTCCAATTACCACTTTCTGTCTGTTGGATACATTGTTCATCACTTCATCCAACTCACTCCAAAAATCTTCTTTCTCCTCCATTGCACACCCAACTTGTGGTGCATATGCATTAACAACATTCATCATCACATCTCCAATTTCCAGCTTCATAATCATTACTCTGTCTGACACTCTTTTCACCTCCTATCCACACCATGATAGATCTTGGTTCAATGGCACACTGTTGTCTTGCTTTAGTTTTCTTTTTGAACAGAAAAGACTTTTCCTGGCACACCATGCAAGCAGGTCAAATTTGTGCAATCTCTGTCTGATTGTAGATGCATGCACTTTGACACCAACGTTATCAAGAGCTACCTGTAGATCCTGCAATGAAATTTTGGGGTTCTTGGAGTCTTCCTTTAGTATCAAACAGTCGGTTCCTGAGCTGAATTTGCTGGCTGGCCAGTCCTAGACAAATTACCACTCATTTGAAATCTATACTACTTGTAGATGATTTTGCATATAGTAGAATGATTGATTTTTAGATAATTTGGCATAAGCTAGCAGCACTATGAGGATTATGTTATTTGATTTCTGCAGCACCTTCAATACCATCCAGCTATCCCTGTTAACTCAGAGACATGCAGATGGTTGAGCCTTTGGTGTCCTGAATAATGGTCTAACTGTCAGACAGTTTGTGAGACTCAAGGACTGTGTTTCTGATATGGATGTGAGCAACAGTGGAGCACCACAAAGACCAGTCCTGTTTCCCTTTCTCTTCACTCTGTACACCTCAGACTATAAATATAACACCAGGTCATGTTACTTGCAGAAATTCTCAGATGATTCTACACTTCGTACAGATGTCTGCATCTAAACATCAGCAAAACCAAGGATCTGATTTTTGACTTTTGCCACACAAAAGAGACTCTGCGTCCGGTCAATATTATCAAGTAGTGGATGTAGAGATAGTCCTCTCCTATAAGTACTTGGGGGTCCCCATTAATGACAGGTTGGACTGGTCTGAACACAGAGGAACTATGAGAAAGAGCAGAGCAGGCTCTTTTACCTTAGTAGACTGCATTCCTTTAATGTCGGAAGTGACATCCTTCACACTTTTACAACTCTGTAATGGCTGGTGTGATTTTCTACACTGTGGTGTCCGGGCCTGATAAATTCACCTCAAGTGAGGCCCACCAAATCAACAAGCTAATTAAAAGGGTAATCTCAGTTATAGGACACACCCTGGACCCCCTGGAGGTAGTAGCAAAGGAGAGTATTAAAACAAATTGAAACAAAACTGAGTGCCGTTATGAACAATGCTGCACATCCTCTCTCTGACGCACTAACATGGAGTACTTTCAGCCAAATAATTATTCAGCAAAATAGGGTCAACAAAATGCTACTGTGGCTCATTTATACCAAAAGCAATAGTTCCACGGGCTCCATGGACTTGGACTTTGGTGCAAGTGTGGTGTTTGTACTGCCTACTTTATACAGCAGGTTTGAGATGTGTGCAGTAGATGAGGCCAGGCTTGTTGTTGCCACAAATGCATTTTACTTCTGCTTAATTAATTTTTTAGTATTATTAATTTTATCTTTATTTGGTGGCCAGATTTCTTCATGGGATCTGCCATAAATTGGATTGAATTTGTGTGTCTGGTTCCTTTAATGCTATGTAGCTGTTAGACATGTGATGTATGTGCCATGTGACTAATGGCAAACAGGCAGAAATTGCACAAAAGACTATCATTCACATTGAACAGTCTCTGAAAATGAAGACCAAACCCATAGTAAGGAAATTCAACTGTGCAGGGAACTTTGGCTTTGAAACTTTTAATTCATCAGGTCTCCTGCTGGTGTTAGTTTTAGTCTTAATGAATGATCATTTTATTTTCATATGTAACAGACCCCAGCTTGTTTACTGACCGGTTCTTTGGCTTTCCGTTTTACGAAGTCACTCGGCAGTCTCTAAAATGAGCTACTTGTTTGAGCAACCAAGTGCATCCCAAGATTTAAGGACCTGTCATACTCTGACAAACTTAAAAAATTAAACCTGTTTAGTCTTGTTTCCTGAAGAAGCATTAGCTCTCTTGGAAATGTGTTCTTTTGAAATTGCAGCATATTAAGTAACTAAACAATATAGTAATATAACAGAAAAGGCGATATCCCTCCCATCGTGATTACGGCGGTACAAGAATCACATGAGAAAAAATATACTTTAGCTTACATTTAATGACGGTTAATGCGGTTACAGACGGGAGGCATATGATAGACTTTATCCAGGTGGGAATCTGGATCAACACAGTCTGCCATTTCTCGTCCCCACGCTGGGAGGTTTTTTCGGAACTGTGCCGACTCAGCCTCAAAGGGTCTGGCTGTTGTCCAAGCCTTTTATACTGTTCTTCTTCAACTTGCTTGTCCTCTCTGTCTCCAAACAAGGGCAGGAAAGGGCCGAACTCCTCCTCCACAAAATACAGAAATATCATAGTGCTTACATGCCGGTTCTCATTCTCCCAACAAGGAAAGAAGACTTTGTACTGACAGAGGACAGAAATACTCTTCTGTGTTTAAGCTGACTATACACTCCTCCAGTTGTCTTTGGCTATCTAATCCAATGCTTGGTTGGCAATTCTAACTGCTAAACTCCTGTGTGCCAAACTTAGCATGCACATATGAATAAATCCATACCAGCGAGCATAGAGACAGTGACATTAATATTAAAGAAGTCTCGAGCAGAAGAGACTACATGGGGACCTAATCCAGAAATGCAAAGGCATTGGTAAAATCGATCCATCAGAATTCTTTCAACTTAACGGTGAATCACATACTCAAGAACACCAGTGGAAATTAAAGGGTAATACACTGAGGACTGAAGCCAAGAAGCTTTTCTTTATCCAAAGAGTTGTGAGAATCTGGAACAAACTACAGAAACATGCAGCTGAAACAGAAACCTTAACAACCCATAATGAGTATCTGGATGAGATATTAAGACAGCTTAGCTATTAGCTAAACAAACAAGTATGATGGACTGAATGGTCTCTTGTTGTTTGTCTCATTTCCTAATGTTCACGTATGTTCTTATGAATGGACTATTACAACTGTAGAAATACATGTGCAGCTTTGTGGAGGTAAAATATTACTACTTGACAGAAAAATAAAATAAATGATTTTTGTTTGTTATGCTGAATTCAAAATAAGCATGATCAGTTAGTTTATATGTCCATCCATCCATCCATCCATTATCCAACCCGCTATATCCTAACTACAGGGTCACGGGGGTCTGCTGGAGCCAATCCCAGCCAACACAGGGCGCAAGGCAGGAACAAATCCCGGGCAGGGCGCCAGCCCTTACTGCAGGGCACACACTCGGGACAATTTAGGATCGCCAATGCACCTAACCTTCATGTCTTTGGACTATGGGAGGAAACCCACACAGACACGGGGAGAACATGCAAACTCCACGCAGGGAAGACCCTACTTTATATGTTTCTGTGGCATTTTTGACATGAAACGTTTCTGATGAACCCCCACAAGTAATTTGAGAATTTGTATCCACATTTTTCATATTGATTTCTATTGTTCACTGTTGACTCCGTTCAACGCAGTTGTAACAGGAAGTTTGTGATCTCCTTTCTCTGTGAAAACATAAAAATTAGAGAAGTTTTTATCAGCCATCACTATAAACCACATGGGGTAAATAACAGATTAAAAAAGTTGGTTTTTGTGTGGAGTGTTCCTTTAAACCCAGTGACACCTGTGGTGTGTTATATCTGTCTGTCACCTCGACTGTTGAGTATGTGTAACTCGTCCTCCAAAGGTATAGTAGGCTACTCTGCTTATCTCTCAGTTTTTCACGTTGACCAATGGCATGAGCTAAGAAGAGACCAATTAGGTCCTTACAGGAGATCTATAGTTAATACTGACGTAGAGTCAAAAATTGGGCTTTACTCATTAATGCTCCGGGGTCTGTAATCAAGGCTACATTCATATTTGTATAAGAGATTCCAAGCAGGTAAGACTGAGAAAAAAGAATGAAAAACACTTGAGAAAGAGTCTAAAGGTTAAAGTAAATGATGAGGAGAAACAAAAGGAAAAGGAGGATCATGGCAGAGGCAGTGCTGTGGAATGAACACAAGCAGTTGGGATGTGGCCCCGTAGGGAGCGAGCGATTGGCGCTCATGGGGCTGGGTCACGGTTGCTGAGCACCAATGAAGCCGAAGCGACCATCTTCTCCAAGTGGGCTCTCACTGAAGTCCGAGGGATGGCGGTGGGAAAAAGAAGCAGGGCTCGAGAGGTTCCCAGCTGAAGACAGAAAGATGGCAACGGAATCAAGAGCCTCATGTATAAATGCTGCATACGCCTGTTTCCACGCTCACATCGAAATGTATAAAAAGCTAAACTTGGCGTAACATTACATACATTTTCACAGCAGACACAGACCATGCATATGCCCGTTTCTGCTTGGTTTTGTAAACAGGCGGCACCCCACATCAAAACAATGCCACTGTTTCTGTGTGGTTTCCCTTTCTTTTTTAAATTTTTATCTATTATGTGGGCTTTATCAGCTAACACTAAAATTAATTGCATATCGTTTACAAATTTAAGGCATTTGATTGTAATCAATCAGTAACAATATTTATGGTGCACAGAATGGCCAAACTATTGCAACTACCATGGCTTCAGTAGCATTGTTAGAGGGATCATACTGATTAACTGTCACATGATGATGATTGGCCCCTAAATCGATTTAGATTTCCAAGAGCTGTCCTCATGGAGCAGTGCGCTGAACCGGAGCTGGCTTTACAAAGGCAGACTTTGAGGAATTGTGCCCTACCTGTTTTTTTGCAGCTCCTTGGGTTTTTAGCCACTGGATCTTTTCAACATGAACTGGCTGACCAATTAGGTATTTCTTAGTCTTCTCCGAGTCATGTCATGCCAGCTGAATGGAATGGTATTATCCGCTCGTCATCCAGATATATAAGATTTCCTTACACTGCGGCTGAACAGGCAAACATCAAACTGCAAATCGCAGCAACATCCGGTTGTCCAAATGTAATCAAAGTGGTCGACTGCATGCACATTGCTATAAAGGCGCCTTCAGAGAATCAATTTGCTTATGTAAATAGAAAGCTTTTTGGCTTTATTAATGTGCAAATTATCTGTGATGTGAAAATGCGTCTCATTAATGTTGTGGCGAGATGGCCTGGCTCAACTCATGATTCATTCATTCTGAGAAATAGTAGTGTTGGAAACAAACTTGAAAATGGTGTGTGTGATGGCTGGCTTCTCAGTAAGATAAGATATTTAATATTTCCCCTTTTGTCAAAACTGTGAGTTATCTGCATACAGTATAATACAATTATGTTGGTGACAGCGGGTACCCATTGAAGACGTGGTTTCTCACCATCCCACTGACTGAACAAGAGTGATGTTATAATGACCTCCACTGTCGGGCTCGGGCGGTGGTAAAATGCCAATAATTGTAGTAGCTTGCTGCTCAAATGGTGTGAGCCCCGGAATTCTGCTACCTCCTCCAGCAGTGTTGACCCTCAGATGGTGGACTGCAACTTGCCTTTTCACATCGACTTTGACATCTGACCTCTTCTTTTTGTATTTCGGGCACTGTGCGACTTTCTGCACTTGAATTTCTGAGTGTCTCCACCATACTGTGTCTTCCCATCAATTTCTTTTGTTGCTTATACCAATACCTAAGCCACCAAATAGTACATTTTTCTTTGCCTCCACTTCACTGAGGAGACCTCCATTTCGTGCTTTTGCCATTGTCTTAACAAAACACTGAACAGAAGGGGCTATTAATATTAATTTCCATATTCAAATAGGCAAAATTCTGGGAGGAGTCGGAGTGGAGTGTGTTAAAAGTCATGTTGATTGTGATTTATGTAGGGAAAGTGCATAGAACTTTTTTATGTGTATGCACATTTATAGTTTTGTACGTACGCCATGTTGTTGTGTGAATTCTACGCAAGACGTTATACATGAGCTCCCAGATCTTACAAGATGGGCTGCCGAGGTGTAAATTGGAAGAACACACTGGAGAGAATATTTTTATCAAAGACAGATTCTCTGTTTAAGTCCTTTTAACTGTTTTGGGAATTTGCTTATTTATTTATATCCTCCCCTTTATCACTGTTTTAATCAGTTGTTTATTGAAGATTAACGGTATCACACTTTAGAAACAGGTTGCTTCTGATTTGGTTTGTTTTGATAAAATCACAAAGCACATTTTGCATCATCTCTTATTGTGTTATGTGTCCTCATTATCCAGTTCATCCTCGGTTGTGACTATTGATGTCCTGGTATCAAGGACATTAATGCCAACTGTAAGCAACCCTGGCATCACACATGTACTTCCGTTAAATTATAGCCCAGAAAGGCTTGCACAGTCTTGTTTATCTTTCCTAAATACTTATTTCCAATTCCAATGATGTAAAACTGCATTTTTGTAGTTAGTTGATGGTTGTGGAGGGTATATGGCTAACTGTAATCACATTTCTTTTAAAGTTAACATTTTTGCAAGAACTATATGATAGAGAGTGAACATTTCTGCATCAGAATCAGGCTACAATTGTTGGTTGCACTGGACTGTGATGCAGAGCATCTGATTGAGCCACTTTATCGATAAAATAAAAAAGTGTTGGAGAAATCCTGGATCATGATGATCTGGAGATAACGTAGCCATGAGGACAGCCTAATACTGAGTTCATGCTTATTAACTGTATGCATAACTTATCACCAAGGTACATTTTATCCTCCATTCATTTCTAGATACAGTACCTCCAGAAAGTATTCACAGCGGATCACTTTTTCCACATTTTGTTATGTTACAGCCTTATTCCAAAATGGATTAAATTCATTTTTTTCCTCAGAATTCTACACACAACACCCCATAATGACAACTTGAAAAAAGTTTACTTGAGGTTTTTGCAAATTTATTAAAAATAAAAAAATTGAGAAAGCACATGTGAAGCTCCACATTGAGCTCAGGTGCATCCTGTTTCCCCTGATTATCCTTGAGATGTTTCTGCAACTTAATTGGAGTCCACCTGTGGTAAATTCAGATGTTTGGACATGATTTGGAAAGGCACACACCTGTCTATTTAAGGTCCCACAGTTGACAGTTTATGTCAGAGCACAAACCAAGCATGAAGTCAAAGGAATTGTCTGTAGACCTCCGAGACAGGATTGTCTCGAGGCAAAAATCTGGGGAAGGTTACAGAAGAATTTCTGCTGCTTTGAAGGTCCCAGTGAGCACAGTGGCCTCTATCATCCGTAAGTGGAAGAAGTTTGAAACCACCAGGACTCTTCCTAGAGCTGGCCGGCCATCTAAACTGAGCGATCGGGGGAGAAGGGCCTTAGTCAGGAGGTGACCAAGAACCTGATGGTCACTCCGTCAGAGCTCCAGAGGTCCTCTGTGGAGAGAGGAGAACCTTCCAGAAGGACAACCATCTCCGCAGCAATCCACCAATCAGGCCTGTATGGTACAGTGGCCAGACGGAAGCCATTCCTTAGTAAAAGGCACATGGCAGCCCACCTGGAATTTGCCAAAAGGCACCTGAAGGACTCTCAGACCATGAGAAACAAAATGGTCTGGTCTGATGAGACAAAGATTGAACTCTTTGGTGTGAATGCCAGGTGTCATGTTTGGAGGAAACCAGGCACCGCTCATCACCAGGCCAATACCATCCCTACAGTGAAGCATGGTGGTGGCAGCATCATGCTTTGGGGATGTTTTTCAGCGGCAGGAACTGGGAGACTAGTCAGGATAAAGGGAAAGATGACTGCAGCATGTACAGAGACATCCTGCATGAAAACCTGCTCCAGAGCGCTCTTGACCTCAGACTGGGGCGATGGGTCATCTTTCAGCAGGACAACGACCCTAAGCACACAGCCAAGATATCAAAGGAGTGGCTTCAGGACAACTCTGTGAATGTCCTTGAGTGGCCCAGCCAGAGCCCAGACTTGAATCCAATTGAACATCTCTGGAGAGATCTTAAAATGGCCGTGCACCGACGCTTCCCATCCAACCTGATGGAGCTTGAGAGGTGCTGCAAAGAGGAATGGGCGAAACTGGCCAAGGATAGGTGTGCCAAGCTTGTGGCATCATATTCAAAAAGACTTGAGTCTGTAATTGCTGCCAAAGGTGCATCGACAAAGTATTGAGCAAAGGCTGTACTTATGTACATGTGATTTCAATTTTTTTTATTTTTAATAAATTTGCAAAAACCTCAAGTAAACTTTTTTCACGTTGTCATTATGGGGTGTTGTGTGTAGAATTCTGAGGAAAAAAATGAATTTAATCCATTTTAGAATAAGGCTGTAACATAACAAAATGTGGAAAAAGTGATGTGCTGTGAATACTTTCCGGATGCACTGCAGATAACACATTATTTCAAGCATAATGTTCAGTTTTTTTCCAAGGCCAGTTCTTGTTTTGTGCTCCACATAACTGTGAATTGCATTAAGGAGGTTAGATGTTGTGATTTGGATAATCCAGGGACTTGACTCTCACTGTAAAACGCCAACCATTTACCTGCTTTCACTTCATTTTAGTTATACAAATTACTGTCAAAGAGACCATTTAAAGTAGGAGTGTCAAACTCTGGTCCTGGTGGGCCGCAGTGGCTGCAGGTTTTCATTCTAATGCTTTTCCTAATCAGTGACCAGTTTTCATTGATAATTAACTTTTCCCTTCATGTTAATAGCATTGTTTTTAAGGATTCAGTCCTCTGAATTGATTCATTTCTTCATTAAATGGCAGCCAAACAGAAATGAGATGTGAAATGAGCTGACAGATGACCAGCTAAACTGGGATTTCAAAGTCCAACCAGTTTCACTCGAACCAATCTCTTAATGAGAAGCTGATTCTTGCCGTTAATTAAACTCGTTATTTAATTCCATGGCTCATTGCTGCTCTCATTCTGCCACAGCAGACATTTCCAAAACTGTTAATCTTCTGTTTTTCCTAAGAACACAGTCAAAATGTTTTGGTGAGCTGAGATATCAGTCTTACCGAGACCATCACCTTTCTTTATTTTCAGATATTGTGTGATGGGCACATGTGAGCTGGTCATGTGGTGGTTTGTTTTGTGTCACATTATTGTTTGGCTGCTAATTAAAAAGAAAAAAGAGACAACTAAGGGGCCTGAGTCAAGTTAATTAAAACTAAGGCAAAATAAGTTAATTAGCAGCAAGAAACTGGTCACTAATGAAGAAGATGGTTAGAATAAAAACCTGCAGCCACTGCAACCCTCCAGGACCGGAGTTCGATTTAAAGGTATGGAGTAAACTTGACTTTCTCAGACTTGACTGTGATCTGGTTCTGCAAACCTAAAAACCCATAAACCCCATCTTGCAGACTGATATAAAAGTAATTAAATCAAATATTACACTAATAGCTTGATAATCAATAAACAGTGTAATAAGGGTGGCATCTTTACCGCTTTCAATTAATATGTCCCAGCTGTATATGTGGAACAAACGTCAAAAACACTTGATACACATATATAGGAACATCGCAATGTGATCAGAAGAAAGAATCTCATGTTGTGTGTTTTGTGTTTTCTGATCAAAAGGCTCAAAATTCAGTGAGAACCTAACATTCTCGTCATTAGGCCTTGTCCAATGTTGCTGTTGCTCCTCTGTGCTTGTGCCATCTCACAATACAAGGTGGTCCAGATCTAATTATGCAGATCCAGATTGTCTGGATGACTTTGATTTATGCAGAGACGATTCCAGTTCGGCGCAAAGACGATTCTTCATGTCATCAGTTCGCACACTTCTCGATGGTCTGGGATTTTTCGGGTGATTTTCTATGTAATAAACTTAATAAGTTATAGCATAATGAAACTTGCATAATTAGAGCTGGACCACCCTATATATACTCAAAACTTGGGCTATGCTGCCATCTAGCGTCCAATGCAGAAGACTACAACATGAAAATTCACATTACAAGCAAGAGTCTCTCAAACAACACAAGAAATTCCCAATTTTTACAATTATAAAATAAACTCACAGTCTTTTAAAGTTAAACTTTCATATTTATTTATTTGTTCATTTTTATTGGTTAACTTGTTGAATTCCAAAATATTATAATAATATCTCATATTTACAACAACAACATTTATTTATATAGCACATTTTCATACAATGTTGCTCAAAGTGCTTCACATGATGAAGAAAGGGAAAAAAGACAGAATAAATAATTAAAATTAGGGAACACTAATTAACATAGAATAAAAGTAAGGACCGATGGCCATGGAGGACAGAAAAAACAACAAAAAACTCCAGATGGCTGGAGAAAAAAAATAAAATCTGCAGGGGTTTGTAGGCCATGAGACCACCCAGCCCCCTATAGGCATTCTACCTAACATACATGACATCAATCAGTCCTCATTGTATTCAGGGTTCTCATGGAAGAACTTGATGATGACAGTCATGTGGACTTCTGGCCTTTAATCCATCAATGTAGGGACATCATGGTGCTTTGATTAGATGGTGGTGGCGCAGATCGCCACCAAAGAAAACCAGAAAAAGAACAGAAGAGAGAGTTGGGATAAGTACGGATTTTGGAGTCACCATGAATAATAATGATAATACACACAAATTTTACCTTTTTGATATTTTTCTAGCCCTTCTCTTGTGCCCTGTACAAATGAATGGCATTATAAGAAACAGTTCACAGAAGATTGCTCTGGGGTTTCAAAAATGGGGACAAACTGGCTAAATCTCTATGGTTTAAATGGCTTTTCTTTGGTTTCAGACAGTATATTACACCTATAAGTTGTTGTCAGAGATTATAAGAAAAGAGAGACAAGCTAAGAAAAGGTTTGGGGATCCACCCTGAATATTGTGAGAACATTCACCCAAATGAAAATAGCACCCGAGCAGTTTCTGGGACGGGGTACAAAAACGAACTGACTAACAAGGGAAGGTGGTGGAACTTTATAGGCGATGGGCGGGAAGAGGCAGGTCCATGAGAGAGAAGAGACATTAGTGCACTTCATCAACCCCTCAGTTTAGCCCTTAGACAGCCTCCCAAGTTCACATGTGTGACAAGAAAGACAGAGCGGCAGACAGCGGGATAAATAGTTACATATAATCTCGTGGTAGACAATAATATGGTAGCAGAACATGCTATTGAAATGACATACAGTGGAACCTCAGTTCATGACCATAATTTGTTCCAAAACTCTGGTCGTAAACCGAGTTGGTCGTGAACCGAAGCAATTTCTCCCATAGGATTGTACGTAAATACGGTCCGTTCCAGACCGTACGAACTGTATGTAAATATATGTAAAGATTAAGTACAAATATAGTTAATTACACCATAGAATGCACAGTGTAATAGTAAACTAATGTAAAAACATTGAATAACACTGACACAAAACACCCAGGCTCCCTGCTCAGCTGCACGAGCAGGCTCGCTCACGCTCTCTCTCTCTCTCTCTCTGTAGCACACACACATTCCCCACCCCATCGACAGCAGCACTCACTCGCTCTCTCTCTGGACAGAGGGGAACATTTGAACAAAACCAAACTTTAATTTAAAAACCAACCACAAGCAACCAAAAAAGTAACAAGATCACACTATTTTAGCCTTACAGCCCGATCGCTGTAAACACTTTTTTAAAATGAGTTTTAAGCACAGCGGAAAAAAAGGAACATTTGAAAAAAGAGAAAAGTAACATTGCAACAATTCATGCTACGAACTGAAAAATTAACTTTTGAAAAATCCGTAATACAAAAACCACCAAGAAAACTAACCTTGCATGAGTCCAGTTCTGGCATGAAGTGAGGAGGAAGAGTCTGGCTCCACAATGGAGGGATGTTTTCCTTCAGGTGTTTTCTCTCTTGTGATTTCTTGGGTTTCTGGTGTTTTTAGCTGTTTAGCTGGTGGGAGCGAAAGCCTCATGCAGCCATTCCAAAAACGAAGTCCTTGTGACCCAACCCTTTGTGTTTGCCCTCCACATTACTGGCAGTCTGGCTTTGTTTACATTGTGCTGCTTGAAAGCACGAGGGTTCTCAAACTGGTAAATGAGTAAACTGGTAAACAGTTTTTCCACCTCTTCCAGCACTTGAAGCCTCTGCCTGGTTAACGCTGTAACTCCTTTTGCAACATCAGCTGCTTTAATAGGTTCTTTCTGCTTTAGAATAGTCAATCGTAGGTTTTGACTTCTTGTACTCGGCGGCAAAATCAGTAACCTTTAACGCCACGCTCATACTTTTCAATATTTTCTTTCTTTACTTCGATTTCAATTTTCTTCAAAACTTTCTTCTCACCACTCTTCACTTGCTTAGAAGCCATAGTTAACTGCAAAAGCACACGAAATACTGTAGAGCACAAAGAGAGTGCAGGTAAAGCACGCACGTCTGACTGAGAACAAAGAACAGGGAGCGGCTCTGCTTAAATGAACCAGCCAGGCAGGCACGCGGCTCGCTCTATATCTCTCTCTCTCTCTCTCTCAGCAGCAGGCAGGCACGTCTGACTGAGAACAATGCAACACGTGCGGAAATCATAGGCGCGCACAAACCGAAAGCGAAACTGGCTTTGTTCGTATACCTATTGTTGTCCCCCTTTTCTACTTAGCATTGCAGTTGCTAAGCAGTTCATAAGCAGTGACATGCGGGATCATGCTTTATGACATTGTGGGTCATCTTATATATAAACATCTACGCGTGGAAGTGTGTGTGTCCGTCTGTCCGGCCTGGAAGTGAGAGGTGGAGTCGGGGTAAGGGCTCCACCTCCGGGGAAACAGAAAACTAAAAATCTACGCGTGGAAGTGTGTGTGTCCGTCTGTCTGGCCCGGAAGTGCGAAGCTACTACAGCATGAACCTCAGAAAGCCAGCAAAGTGGCCCCAAGTTAACAAGTCAGAAGAAGAAAGCGACTCTGTTGCCAAAGTAAAACCACCGAGAAAAGATAGAAAGATAGAAGACGAGTACATTGACAAAACGGTATCCCTTTTACTTTTCCTGCTGCCGCTAATACACAAGCGATGTGAGCACATCGGCAAAATGAAACCTAGGAACCTATGCCCAGAGTAGTTCCTTTCAATTAGCTTGCTTGATGAAGGAGCCCTAGCTGCCTTGAAAGTTTGCATTTGTAATCTATTTAGTTAGCCAATAAAAGGTGTCATTTCACCCTACTTTCTCCTCTTTCAATTACCTGACATCTCTACATTTCAATTTTTTCTGACGATTTCAATAGTTTGTAGGATCCCATGCTTTTTACAGGCTTACACAGCTAGTAGGGTATAAAGGTCAGCCCCTGGGATTCCCAGATTTGCAGACAACTAAAGAATTCTCAATTGCATATGTAAAGAACATTTTCTGTGACAAAAGATTAACTTCTCAGTTACGCCTTCGAGACAGGATACATCTTGGCTTTGACTCTTGGTTCAACAGAGCCTCTGCTTGTGTCTCAACTCCCACAAAGTGTGCTTATTCCAGCAGCAGATCAGTTCACATGGTGTCCTCCCTGCTGCAGGTTGTCCCCATATTTGGATGTTTTTTTCTCTCATTCCACATCCGAACCATGTGTGGTAGCCTCCTCAGTGTTATGTTTAGCCCAAGAAAAACAAACCCAGAATGATGAGTTTTTTTTCAACAAGAAAAAGTGTTAATATGTGTCACAAACATGTAAATACTAAAACATCAACATAAATACAGTAGGAAAGGTACAGTATGTCTAGTGTCCACTGCTGTACTGATACGTTGTGAAACACACAGCCTGATGGTGCAGTTGGGACAGTAGAAGTGTGTTTCTTTGCATGTTTTAGTAGAGTAGAACGTCAGTGCCTGACCTGCACGATTGATGTTCTCGTTGTGTTATTGCAGGCTACCACAGCGCAAGGCTTAGAGATTTCCACATTTCTCCTGATGCAAACAGTGACACTTGCTCCATTGTGAATGGTGCGTAGGAGACTACCATCTTTCATGTTCTTCCACTTGATTGAAATCTTTTTGCCACATAGTTGCTACACCCCACTGAAGCATTATATGGCTAAAGTCACCAGGCATTATCATGGTGTTTTGGTCATTCAGTGCCTTATGCAGTAGTTTCACTATTCATGTCAAAGTCTGATGACCAGTTCACATTGTCATCACTATAACTTGACTCAACTTTTTTCTAAAACTGGCTTTACAGCTGTTTGTTTACAGACCATTGCGTTTTTTGGTTGAAGGATCCACCCAATTCGTGAATACTGATGAGTTACCATACACTGGCAAAACATATAGCAGTACCATGATTTGTTTTGCAGCACGCTGTTATGTTATCCACTAGATGGCAAAAGAAAACTGTCCAGAGGGTTATTAAGGCTTCAAACTTTACATCAGATCCTAACATGTTAACCCAAGAGTCACTCAGGCTTAACCATTTTTATATAGACTTCCAAGCCCAAGACAGGCTCGGGGTTAACACCAAGGAGGTTGAACTAGTTGGTGAGTGTAAATTAGCTCATTATAAATGTGCAAGAAAGTACTGTAGGCAAAGTAAAGAGATTTAATTTGATTAATTAATTATAAGTTATACCTTTGGCAATTCGGGAAATTAATTAAATAATTTGGTAAGGCTACTTTATTTACCTTATCTTTCATTTGTTGTAGGAGGAGGGTCTCTGGCCATGAGACTCATATCAAGTTGGGTTAAGCACACTTGTTTTAAGAAACAGAATAATACAATTTATTGATAAACACAAGGATTATTCGAATAGTATAAATTGTCATGGCCAGGAAGACACCTGGAGCCCACAATAAATGTTGCGGAGTCAGCCATGAAATCAAAAAGAGAACATTTGGGTTTAAATACAGCAAACAAAACTTTGGCCAATCCAGACTCACAATACTCTTGATTTTAGACAGCAGGCTTCAGGCAGCTCAGGAGCTCCTTCCACTTTGCAGTCTAGGTCTATCGTGAGACACTGCTCTCTTTTTATGTGGTCCAGACTGGAAAGGACGGAGTCTTGTCCAGGATCTGCAGGCAGGGTTAGTTGGTGGCGTTTGTCTCAGTACTGCAGGTGGAAGAGAAAGGAGAGTTAGCGGCAGAGCCTCCTCTTAGCCCAGGTAATATTGTTTACCTCTACTGAATATTGAAGGTAATCCCCAGGCGCACTTACATGACAATATACATTGAGATACAACACAGGACGTAACACAGAATTGACAGACAAATATATAACAGAGAGGTTGGCTGTTTACTTGCTATTTAGAGTTGTGATTTATCTTGACACAGATAAACAGTTTTACTATACCAACGCTTTAAGGATGATGTCCAATGATGTATAGAGTTGTTGTTGCTCTGGGTACAAGTGGAAAATTTTTTTTCCATTGGAGTTCACTCTTTCTCTTTGCAATGTGACCCTTTGTTCATGATATTCTGTGATTCTTCAGTTAGGTCCTTTGATGTGTACTCTGTAACTTCATTGGGAAAAGTGTTTCTCTTTCTGGAACAAGAGTTTGGATACTGAAGTTCCTTTGTTGAAGTACTGGCTGCTTCTCGGTCTTCTCAGCTCACTGACACAGAACTTGGCTTGGCAGGGTGAGTCTCAGCTTAGAGGTCTACAAAGAGAAGAAAAGAAATTGTCAACTTTCAGCTTTCTAGACACAGAGGGGCAGTTCAATGTGTATGTTTCAATGAAAGGTTAACTTAGAAAGTGCAAAAGGTCATTTGTATAGAGTGCCCAGAGAAGATGAGTGCAGGTAGTTTGTAATGTGTAACTTTTCGTGCTTGGATTAAAGTCACTTTCAGTTACAAAATAAATGCCTGCTTATAGGACTGTTACCATCACAGTGGCCACTCATTAAATTCTACCTCTTTGTTCTAGATGTGGGGGTCTATTTAGTGACTTCTGGTTTGAACAGGTCTCTGGAAGGATGTCAGTTTACATCTTTGTTATCAAACGAACTTTAAGGCTGAAATTGCTAAAACTACAGTTCAGCCACTTAGTTTCAAATGCAAGTTGGTTTTGGTAAGGCTGGATTTTTGCATTCCTGTTAAATCTGCTATCTTAACAGGCCTGGTGTGCCATTAAAAACCTAGCAGAATGTGCAATGCCCACTTTGTCCTACCTCGCCCTGTGAACATCTGCAGTTGATCCCTGACACTGTTGGGATTGGCTCCGGCTCCCCAGTGAAACTAAACTGGATATGCATGTTAGAAAAAGAATCAAGGCAATTTGCTCAATAAATTTAAAAGTAACCTATTGTTTCAAAATCTTTTAAATTATTTTAGCAATTAATAAAGTTAATATTTTATAATCATTATTTAGAAGGATAATGGGACATCAATTATCAAAATTGCACAGAATTTATACATACTATATTTATTCCATGTGTGACAAAAGCCGCTATACCAGCGCTCAACCCGGCACAGACAGATGCAGGAGGCACACTGATAAAACAAATTTCTTTTCTTTTCCTGTGGGCAACGCCTTCCCCATTCCCACAGGCACAACACAGTCCCAAACCCACAATTCTTTTTTTTTCTCTTTCTCTTTTCTCCACCACTCCTCTCCAGCAAATTCACACTGGCTCAGGAAACTATGCAGCGCTCTCTTGCGGCACCCCCAGATCCCAACAGGGTTGTAGAAAACTTCATCTCCCATTGAGCCCTGCGGGAATCTGAGGCACCACTGCCACTAAGGGGGGCTCCCATCTAGCGTCCCGGGGGAGATACAGTTCAGACCCTGCTTGTTCCCCCGGACCATATAAAGAAGAGGCATCTCGGCCAGGCAAGGGCCCCAGCCATCTGCCACACGTGCAAAAACAGAAGTACAGTAAAATAAACATTAGTTTACCATGGACATATTTCTTTAGCATTGCTAGTAATTTGGTGATTTTATCAGTTGATCATTTGATCAGTTGACATAATTACTTGAATTGTAATTCTTCAGTTGAGATCAATTTAATTCATTCTTATTGTTATAAACACAATTTGGACATAGGCATGGAAAACAAGCCCCAAATGGCCCATGAAAAATAATGACCTTAAAATGATTCTAACATTATTATCATAATGACAAAATATTTTAACAACCAGGTAAGCATATCACATAGGCTCAAGGCTAACAAAGATAGATAATCCAGAGGGTTGAAAATCCTCTTTCATGACCCTTGCTCCCAGGGGACTTATGCTTTTGAAAATGTATAATCTTTTATTTTTCGATAAAACATAAAAATCACTATGCACTATTCTTTAATTTGCTCAATGTCTGCCCATCTATTGTGAAACTGGTTTTGCACTCTGTCTGCACAAGGCAGGAACCTACCCTGGATGGAGCACCAGTCCATCACAGGACCACTTTCTCAGAATGAGAGTCAACTATCAGCCTAATGTGTAATGGATGTGGGACACAGGGACACAGAGCAGCTGGGATTAAATGCTGGAGCTGTGAGACAGCAGAATGAAACACTGCATCTGCTTTGTGCACCATCATCCGATTCAGTTTCAATACTATTTAATCAAGTTTGGGTTTCAGTGGATGGGAGCCTTTCAAGGTAACACAAGTGCACAGCAGGATGAAGCTCCAGCTTGGATGCCATTTCATGACCAGGTGCCCTCACTTGCAAGCCCACATTTGGTCATGCAGGGTGTCAGAGTGGCCAGAAAGGCCAACTTGCACATTTTGGTATGTTGTAGGAAACTAAAGTAATGAGTTCAGAGTTTTATGAACATTTTGTATGGTGGTGCTCTTGAAAGATGGCTGGATCCCAGGTCTGAAGTCCTGGGTGCCATTCCCTGCCCAGTCACACCTTATATCAAGTTTGGAGTTTCCTCTTGTGGTTATGTCAAATTGTCCTTATTGTTCTTGTGTATTTCCTTCTACATTTCTAAAGGCACTTGTGACTCTAAATTGGTTCACTGTGAGTTAATATAGCCCATGATGGGCTGCCATTCTGTGAAAAGTTTTTGCCTGGCACAAAATGCTCCAATTAGCTGCAGCTCATATTGAAAGAAGAGGCTTTAAAAAAATGAGTGAACAATAAAAAATATCACAGCAGCATTCAGCATGAGAGCCTGCTACTTTGCACTGGCACTGATGGCATTGCCCCTTTAGGTAGCAGGGACACTGTGTACTCAGGTTACATATGTCCTTTGGCTCATCTTATGTATGCAATCCAGTGAAGTGGTGTGATTATGGTTGTGGTGTTTGGTGGTGGACAATTGGTAGTTGGCATTAAACGGTTTAACTCTAGAAGCAGTGCTGCCTTTAATCATAGTAAATTTATGAGGAGAAGACACTGACAGGGTGTGATTAGGAACCCATTCGGACACTGTGTGACCCATTAGCTGATCCCAGTGCCATAGACATGAGGTATCACTACTGCCTGCCAGCAGCAGCAACATTTGACTGACATGTTCTGCCTATCAGATTTGACTACCCAGAAAGAAAGTTATGTAAGAAACTCCTATGGAAAGGAAGAAGGATTCTTTGAAATTCTGTTTTGGTGAAATTGAACAGTATTAGGACTAAACATCTAATTACAATGATCTTTAACAAGTCTGGCTGGTGTTTTTACTGCATCAAAGAATAGTGAATGTTTTATTGATAAGGCACAGTGTACACCAAAGCACAAGACAATTACTGAAATATTAATTTAGAGGCATTATGTTATTCACTTTTCAAAACTGCTGATTGTAACATATAGGGGCTGCAGCACTAGGTGCATGAACCCAACCAAGATGGTATGCTGGTCTGCAATAGGGCACACTCCTACCCATATGCCTACAGTCCTTCACTCAAGGCCAGCTGACAGGTGTCCATCAAATGTACATTAAACCTGTTGACTTGAGACCACCACAACACTCCACACCACATCCTTCTCAGCAACATATTTACGCTTCAGACGTCCCCTTCATTCCACCATTAGCCAGGAATTGTGCAGACCACTGGAGTAAACTAAGTCACTGCCTTGTTCATGAAAGTTGCCCAACATGATGTTCTTTTGTATGTGTTAACATTCATATGATATTTATTTGGTATTAAAAAATCTAATATGTGTCAAGAAAACTTTCCCCACACATTACACAACCATTAACAGCCTGCCCCTTTCACACAAAGCAGGCAAGAGTGTGGATTCATGCTGCTTACGCCAAATTCTACCACAGCATTTGTATTTCACAGAAGAAACTAAGATTTGTCAAAAAAGCTACATTTTTCCAGAATACAGTCATCCAGTTTTGGGCTTACTGTGTCCAGTGCTGCCTCATTTTATTGTTCTTAGTTGGCAGAAGTGAAACCCTGTGCATACTTCTGCTGCTATAATCGATCCAGTTTAAGGTCTGGCAAGGTGCGTATACTTGGAGACTCCCTCCTGCTCACCACTGCTGTAAAGAGTTGTCATACAAATATTTGTAGCCATTGCATTAGCTTAATGAAGTCTCTGTATTTTTCCCTTATTGACAACAATTTTACCCACAGAATTTGCTTTACACACTGTATCCAGCAGGGGGTACATACTCCATGGGAAAGTGTTCTTCTAAGACTGTAGTCATACTTGAGACAATATGCACTGATCAGCCACAACATTAAAACCACTGACAGATGAAGAGAATAACGTAGTACTTACAAAGCTATCTGTCCATGGGTGGAATATATTACGTGGAATGTGAACAGTCAGTTCTTGAAGGTGATGTGTTAGGAGCAGGGAAAATGTGTAAGCGTACAGATCTGAGGGAACTTGACAAGGGCCACATTTTAATGGCTGGATGACTGGGTCATAGGATCTCCATAATGGCAGGTCTTATGGGGTTCTTCTCAGTATGCTGGGGTTAGTAGCTACCAAAAGTGGTCCAAGTAGGGACCACCAGCTAGTGACAGGGTCATGGGCACCCAAGGCTCACTGATGCATGTGTACAGTGAAGGTTAGCCCGTGTGGTCTGATCAAACAAAAGTGACACTGTAGCACAAAAAACCGAATTAAAGAAAGGTGACAGAACACACAGTGCATCTCAAGGTGCTACTTTTGGGGTGCTGTTGTCACAGATCGTTCAGAGGGACCATGTTGACCTGTCTATGACCAAAAGTGGCTACAATGGGCACGAGAGTGTCAGAACTGGAACATGTAGCAATCAAAGGTCGCCTGATCTGATGCATCTCATATTCGTTTAGATCATGTAGACAGCAATTGTGTGTAGATTGTTTACTTAGAGATGAGATGGCAGCAGGATACCCTATGGGAAGAAGGCAAGCTGGCAGAGGCAGTATGATGCTTTAGGCGAGGGGTGCCCAATGCGTCGATCGTGATCGACCGGTAGATCACAAAGGTGGTGCAGGTAGATCGCATTGTATTCATAAAAAATTTTTTTTAAACATTAGTCTATCATATATCCTCCCTATGGCATTTGCCACTTGATTGACATACAGGGCGACCAGTCTGAGATCTCTTCTCTTCTAACACACTGGTCATCCCACACGCACAATCAAACGCGCGAGCTACTGCAAAACTCCAGCTGTGATCTAGTTAGCCTTCCAGTTTATATTGACTAAAGAAGGGATTTAAAAAAAAATATTTGGGGAGGGTATGGGCTGGATGTGGAATTGGAAGAGGATTTTTTTCTCACAATGTCACAATCGAAGTGCGTTTGTCTGATCTGTCAATCTATCATTGCTATTCCAAAGAAGGAAAATGTGGAAAGGCACTTTCGAACTGTTCATAAAATGTATGAAACTGACGTCCTTCCAAAAAGTGACATGAGAAAGAGAAAGGAGAGGGAACTAAAATCTCAGTTAATCGGACAGACGTCATTTTTCACTCGGCTGAATTCAAAAGCTCCTTGACTACTTATTTATGCGAGTCAGCCTTTTCCCACATGACTGTAGTGACCATAAATGTATTGAATTGTTATTGTGCCATAAAGGTTATTCAGTTATGCAAGGTATGACAACATACATTTTATGTATAAAGTATACTCAGTATATATATACAGTACAGGCCAAAAGTTTGGACACACCT
>JANRMT010062815.1:15776808-15810884 GCA_026402145.1 Polypterus bichir lapradei | reverse complement strand
GGCCTGCATGGCAGATTTCCAAGACGCAAACCACTGTTAAGCAAAAAGAACATTAGGGCTTGTCTCAATTTTGCTAAGAAACATCTCAATGATTGCCAAGACTTTTGGGAAAATACCTTGTGGACTGATGAGACAAAAGTTGAACTTTTTGGAAGGCAAATGTCCCGTTACATCTGGCGTAAAAGGAACACAGCATTTCAGAAAAAGATCATACCAAAAGTAAAATATGGTGGTGGTAGTGTGATGGTCTGGGGTTGTTTTGCTGCTTCAGGACCTGGAAGGCTTGCTGTGATAGATGGAACCATGAATTCTACTGTCTACCAAAAAATCCTGAAGGAGAATGTCCGGCCATCTGTTCGTCAACTCAAGCTGAAGCGATCTTGGGTGCTGCAACAGGACAATGACCCAAAACACACCAGCAAATCCACCTCTGAATGGCTGAAGAAAACCAAAATGAAGACTTTGGAGTGGCCTAGTCAAAGTCCTGACCTGAATCCAATTGAGATGCTATGGCATGACCTTAAAAAGGCGGTTCATGCTAGAAAACCCTCAAATAAAGCTGAATTACAACAATTCTGCAAAGATGAGTGGGCCAAAATTCCTCCAGAGCGCTGTAAAAGACTCATTGCAAGTTATCGCAAATGCTTGATTGCAGTTATTGCTGCTAAGGGTGGCCCAACCAGTTATTAGGTTCAGGGGGCAATTACTTTTCCACACAGTGCCATGTAGGTTTGGATTTTTTTTTCTCCCTAAATAATAAAAACCATCATTTAAAAACTGCATTTTGTGTTTACTTGTGTTATATTTGACTAATGGTTAAATGTGTTTGATGATCAGAAACATTTTGTGTGACAAACATGCAAAAGAATAAGAAATCAGGAAGGGGGAAAATAGTTTTTCACACCACTGTATATATATAATTTTTAATGTAGGTAGATCATTTCGACTTGGTCATTTTAAAAGTAGCTTGTAAGCCGAAAAAGTGTAGGCACCCCTGCTTTAGGCAATGTTCTGCTGGAAAGCCTTGGGTCCTGGCATTCATGAGGATGTTACTTTGACACATATCACCTATGTAAAGATTGTTGCAGACCATGAACACCTTTTCATAGCAATGGAATTACCTAACGGCAGTGGCCTCTCTCAGCAGGATAATATGACCTGCCATACTGCAAACATACTTTAGGTATGGTTTGAAGAACATGGAAAAGAGTTCTTGGTGTTGACTTGGCCCCCAAATTCCCCAGATTTCAATCCAATTGAGCATTGGTGGGATGTGCAGGAAAAACAAGTCCGATCAATGGAGGCCCAAATTCACAATTTACAGGACTTAAAAAGAACTGCTCCTAAAGTCTTGGTGCCAGATACAACCACAGGACAACTTCAGAGGTCTGTTTTAGCAGCACAATGGAGGCCTATACAACATTAAGTGGTTTTAATGTTGTGGGTGATCAGTGTATCAACCCCAGTAACCATTAAACAGATATTAAGATAAGGAGATTACGGTACAAAAGAAAGGAAGTATTAAACTGGTTTAAGTATTGCAGTTACTCCTATAAACAAACCAACTGTTGTAGCCTACAGGACAGTACAACTGTCTTACCATGTTTCAGTGGGGTCTTCAATGATTGCCTGTCCACTTTTCGGAAGAGACAGATGTATTGTTCTTGGCACAGATGGATAGCAGGAGATCTCTTGCACCCTTCCATAGTTTGGATTGGATTGTAGACACATACAAAGATATATGTGCTGATTGATTTTTTTGTAATAGTATTGTTCTCTTTTAAATCTTACGATACATAGGATATAACATATTGTGCATGAAAATATAAATGTGTTTACTAATTTTACTTATAGTTTTACAAATCATCTGAGCATAATGATACAGGGACCATCACATCTGTGTTTTTGCTGTCAGATACTTGGATCATATGTGCAAAAACACTTTTCTAACAGCATTAAAATCCAATGTAATTCTCTCCAGTGGTGTTTCAAGCTGGCTACAAATAAAATCCTACACATAAAATAAAAATTATACAAAAATGAACAAAATATTTTAATAAAATCAGTATTTCAAAATTAACACTGTTGCAAGTAATACACCTTCATTTGCATAAAGAAACAATACATTTTTGGAAAATTCTTCATTTACTGCTGCATTTGGTGTTATTTTTCAAATAAAGACATTATGCCTCTATGTCTTAGTACTCTGTTTTTTTCCCCTGCTTTTAATTTTAACATACATTCTCTTTGCATCACAAGTCAGATTGTGGACTGTTTTCTTGTGACAGGCGATGTGAACCAACTTCAGATTGTCTATGGTGAATAGGAGTCTGTAAAAATAGTTGCAGTTAACTTCTCTACCATTACGATTCTTCACAGCTTCTATCAATGCTGGAATGATGGCTCGTTTTTTTTCAATCCTGAAAACAATTAAACGTTTCTTTAGTGGCTTGTAAAAGTTAAAAACTTTTATTAATATGTTAAAATGAATGTGTATTCATCCATCCAGTTTTGAAATCCATGTATTCTAGTAGCTAGGTTGTGACATAAAACTCAGGCTATCCTGCCAGAATGAGGTGTATAAGACAAGGGCCATCCTTTCACAGAGTGTCAGTTCATTACAATTATTCATACACTCACACTCACTAATAGAATGAAAGTTCAATACAATCAAAGCAAATAAAAGAAGACACTATTTATGCTTGCACTTTCCAACAAACAACCACATTTTCTGCAGATGAACAATGTCCAATGTAAAGCATTTTCAGGTAAAAGTATAAAAGTAAGGGAGTAAATCTGTGGAGGATGGAAAGGGATTCTGTACAAGTAATTGGAATCTGGATGAGCAAAAGTGCATTTTGCTTTTCACTGTTAGCTGGATAATGAACAAAACAGTCAATATCAAATGGTTCGAAGGAATGAAAACAGGAAGGATCAGTGGCTTTTGACTACTGCAGATAAAGTGGCGGCATTCTGTTATGTTCCATCAGAAATAACAGAGATTATGGAAATAACGCCTAAGGCAAGCACAAATAAAAAAAAAAAAGTCACAAATAAGAATTACAAGGTTCAAAGTGTCAAAGTACATTTTCCTGTCAAATATCAAATTGAAATAAGTTGCTTTTATATGGTATGTGCATTCTACTATTTTTAAAATACTTAGAAAAATAAGCATCAAGTAGCTATTTAAAATGATTCAGAAACTGTAAAGTTCCCAGAAAAAAGACCAACTAGCAGGGTTACGACCACATCCTAATAAAGTCAAGAAAAAATATAATTATTACATCATTAGATTTATGAAGGCAATGCAATGATCACCGTGCGGCACTTATAATGTGACAAAAGCATCTACACTATAGCAAATATTTGAATAGCACAAGTTATAAAGGTGGGTATAAAGTGCAGAAAAATGACAAAACTGGTAAATGAAGGGAATAAACTATTGTAATCTGAAAGATAATTAAAGAAAAATAGGAAAACCAGAAATAAGGAGAAAGAAAAATGTGAAAATCAAAAGAAGTTTGAAAAAAATGTTTATCCTGGGGGAGATGTTAATGAATGATATTGGTTTTGATTATGAATAACTATATTAATAAAAACATAACATTATACACAACTAAGAAAGCTACAAATGTTTAAGTCAGTGAAGTATGTTTTTCTCAACTGAAAATGATTAAGGTTTATTTGTTTTGAAAAATTACCCATTATACCTCCCTACCACTCTTTTATACTTATAACACCTACCTTTATACCTCCCTACACAGTTC
Organism: Polypterus bichir lapradei; assembly: GCA_026402145.1. Taxonomy (NCBI): domain Eukaryota; kingdom Metazoa; phylum Chordata; class Cladistia; order Polypteriformes; family Polypteridae; genus Polypterus; species Polypterus bichir. The sequence goes on along the minus strand of JANRMT010062815.1, from coordinate 15,807,117 downwards.
ACAGGAAGCCAAAATCACATCTTCAGTTAAAACTGAAACTGCATGTCTCCAAAAGTGATGCTTGAAAATACTCACTGACATCGAGGCAAATTAGTGGGAGATTGATATTAATGTCAGGCCAACATCCAACTGGCACAATGCTAATAGCCTCATACACAATATGTTCATCCATTTCTCAGCTCTCCTAAACAACAGTAATTCAGTTAAAAAAACACTGTAACCTGACCAGACTTGGCCAAAATGTTATCCAGTATGAGCTCCTGGTGGGAAAGACTGACTCAATGACAGCCTGATCACTTCAACTGTAAAGTAATTTTAAACAAAATAAGCCTCTTTAAAGCATTACTGTCTAATGCAAGCTTTCCAATGCAGGTTCTCACTTAACAGGCTCACAAGAAACATAAGATATTCTATCCAAAGAAGCTTGTTGGATTAAACAATCTCCTTTCATCTGGCAAAATTTGCATGTTCTTATAAAACAAAAGCATTGTAGGTTCCCTGGTATGGAAATAATATTTTTTTATGAAATTATGAATGTATGGTATATGAAAAAGTTCATATAAATAAATCACATTGTAAACAAATTAAAAATGCAACAGTTGATTTGAAATATATTTAAAATCATAAGCCTGTACTAACTCTAGGGAGAGATGAGCTCTCACTAGGTGGAGATACAAAAAAAAAAATACAAATATTTCTAAGTGTAGCACAAAAAGAAACCCTGAAAATTTGCAGAGCATCCTGGGGTATGATTCAGGAAAGTATTTACATTTACATCTGAGAGAGCACAAATACTACCTAAACAGTGAGATTAAACATTTTAATCGAGATCCTAAGCATTTACACTTCTGTACTATCAGGTTCAAATTACTACCAGCATCTTATGTAGTAACAGTTCTGTAGTAAGCAGCATCTGATCTAGAACCAGTTATGTAGTATAATAAGCCTAATAAAAGAGACCTGAGGGGAAAAAAAAAATTAATATGAGGCAATTGACACATGTGACACCTGAAGAGTGTCAATTCTGATGGAAGAAATAGTGAAAAATGTCTTAAAAGTGACTTCCTTACATTACATTACTATTAGTTGCAATTTTAATGTTCAAGCGGCTTCTGCAAAAAAGGTGTGTATTAGTAAGATGCACACTATCCTGTTTTTGCATAAAAATGACCTAGATGATAAGTCAATACATTACCTGTGGTCAAGGTTCCAAGTACTAAAGAGGATTCTACTTTCTCGATTCCCATAAGGATTGATAGAATGCAGTGATAAGCACTTGTCTGTATCAAATGCTCCCTGAAAATACATTGATAACAAGTTAATACAGTAAAAGTTGAGAGATTTACAGGTATTAAAAGCTACCTCAATAATTACACATGTTTAAGCTTAGAAAACTAATCCATTCTGTAGAAGGAAAGTGTAATATATAAAACACTAGTACAGTGTACACACCTGACAGGAAAACCAGCCTTCTTGAGTGCAGAGATGATTGCATTCCTTTTCTTGTCTGTCAAAATAACATCCATTATACTTTGCTTGCTTTAACTGGTTTATCATGACATCCACCACCTTTCTGTACTCAATCTGAAGCTTCTGTGTGTTTAATTTTGAAACAGAATCTTCCACCTGAAAAGCACAATAGATTATTCCCAGGAATACAAAGGCTTTTCTAAAATAAAATCCATCGTACATAATTTATTAATTATCATGGACACTACTGTAAAACGTTCAAAGTTTCTGTTAATTTGGTAAAAGATGTACAACTAATGTGACTGTTGAATTAATTGATCCAAATTTTGGACATGGCTTCCCATTTAGGACACTAATCCAAAACGTGAACCCACTGTAGTAGCAAAACATTTTTCCACCTACTTTCAACATGCAAATGGCATACATTAATTCACATAAAAATGAATCAGGTGAAGATAAAATTATGAGTTTAATTTATTTAAGGCAATAAATATAATGTGCATGGAGGTACCCTCTTTAGCAGTATCTACCCTACCTGGATTATGTTACATGACTAACATGTACTTTTGTGGGATTGGTTCTAGTCATTTCATTAAAAAACTTGTCAGTTCTAGAGCAACAAAATGATGTCCATGGACTAACAGGCAAGTTTGACAGACTAAGGAAATTAAACATTTTCAGCCTTAATGAGAGAATCCAGAATAGGGACTTAATACAGGTCTTCACAATTCTCAAAGGCACTGAAAAATGAATTCATGTTTTCTGTTTTTGTTTTAATCCTATGTACCTTGTAAATTTTCCTTTATATATTATCTTAGAGTACAGCTCACATAATCCTAGCATAGAATGACCAGATGGCCTATAAATTAACTTTAGATCCTTGACAAGATTAAGTATTTCATATTTACTTTCATGATCCATTCATTACCAGAATACAGTTACTAGCCAATTATCTGTTTGTAACAACACAATGTCCAAACTCCACATGACTAACTGGCATAAAAAACAGACCATGAGAGAAGAATGACATTGGAGCTGGAGAGAGAAAGAGAGGCAGAGACACACTCCTTCCAACTAGAAGTCAAAGACGATGTTTATTCATTGGCTCAACTGCTGAATCTGAAAGCACCCCCCAATATCTCTCCTCCTCTGACACAGATGTTATTTTATCTTTAAAGAAAGTATTGTTAAAGCTTTTTGAATTTGAAGTAATGGTACATTTTTAAGGCATTACATCCATTATTTTTTATTATTTACCATCCATTTATATTTTCTGTAATTTATGTAATATATATTCTTCTGTTCCTCTTGATCTGTTCTTAATAAATGCTATTTTGCTTTTGAATTTCTATACTTTGACCACTTTGAGTGAAGAAATAAAGTTTGGGGGGATGCCACTTTCTTTCTTACTTGGTTAGCTGGCAGAGGAAAACATAGTGAAAGTTGTGCATCACTAGTTGTTAAGTGACATTCGTCATAATGTATCAAACTCCATTTGTCCGGGTTATTCTTGGGGACCAAAGTGCATCAGCCTCTAGGTCTACATTATATCTGGGGATACCATTAAAGTATGCCTACCTTTATGTGTCAATATTATTCTTGGGGAACAATGTATATTAGATTTAGATCTAGGTCTTATCCAGGGACACACTTCTGTTATTCATGCTAAAGCTATTGAGTCACTGTGTGGAGTAATGAGGAAAGAAAGTAAGAGTAGGCATCGTTCATGATCAGAAATGAAGTGGATAGAGTCTGTGTGTGTTTTTTATTAAGCTTAGGGTGAGAAAGTATGCCTTTCACATAATCATCATATTTGTTATGACTAAAGCATTTTCCAAATTTTTAGCATGTGTTACATGAAGATGATGTGGCATGTTTTACCTTCCAGTTTTATGTATCTATTAACACACACATTAGGACAATTTAGACGAGAACAGACCAATCAGCACAACAAAGTTTGCCGGTCCTATTCACTTAATTCCTTTAAAATAAAATCAAGCCAAGTTTTGAAAGTCACAAAAGTTCTACAGTCTACCACACTAGTTGGTAACTTACTCCATGTGACTATGGTTCTCTCTGTAAACATAAACTTCCTAACATTTGTGCAAAATTTACCCTTAACAAGTTTCCCACTGTGTCCTAGTGTTCTTGATAAAATCATTTTAAAATAAGAGTCTCAATACACTGTACTAATTCCCTTCATAATTTAAACACTTCAATTATCTCTCCTCTTAATTTTCTTTTGCTTAAACTGAAAAAGCTCAGGTCTTTCAATCTTTCCTCATAATTCATCCCCATGTAGCCCTGGAATCAGTTTATTTGCTCTTCTCTGGGCTTTTTCCAGTGTTGCTATGTCCTTTATGTAGCCCGGAGACTAAAAATACAAACAAGTATTCCAGACGAGGTCTCACTAGAATGTTATAAAGCTTGAGTGTAACCTTCTTGGATTTGTTTTCTACATATCGTGCTATATAATCTAACATTCCATTAGCCCTCTTAATGATTTCTGAACACTGTCTGGCAGTTGATAATGTCAATTCCAGTATGACCCATAAATCCTTCTTAAAAGGTGTACTTTCGATTTTAGACTTCCCATTGTGTACTCAAACCTAACATTTTTACTTCCTCCGTGTAATATTTCACATTTACCTACATTAAATTTCATCTACCACAGATCTGTCTATGTCCATTTGTAATGATTCAACGGATTGTAGATTATCTGCTAATCCAACTAGCTTGATATCATCTGCAAATTGAACCAGCTTGTTATTTATACTCCTATCTAAATCTTAACATCAGCCAATTCTGATAGGATTCCTCACACCATAACCCTCTGCTTCCTGCGTTTGACCAAATTTACACACAGCACCCTGAGCTCCCACTTCTTTTAATTTAATGCCCAACCTCTCATATGGAATCATATCAAATGCTTTCTGAAAGTCAAGACAAAACAATATCACATGCTCCACTTTGATCATATCCTTTTGTTGCTTCCTCATAGAACTGCAGCAAGATGGTAAAACACGACCTCCCTCTTCTGAACCCATGCTGACTGTTCACAAAAACTTCTGTTCGTGCCATGTGTTCCTCAATCTTTTCCTTCCATTAATTTACCTGTGATGCACATTAAGCTTACTATACTATACTATACTATACTACACTATACTAAGCTGACCTATACTTGCTTGGATCTTCCCTATTGCCTTTTTTATGTAACAGGATAATATTTGTCATTTTCCAGTACAGTACTTTGGAATTTCCCCAGTACACAGTGACTCTCTAAACATATATGTTAAGGGTGTATATACGTACTCACTAACCACCTTAAAAATGTGAGGCTACATATTACCTGATCCTGGTGATTTGTTTGATTTCACCATATTAAATCTACACAGCACATCTCCCTCTACAATTTCCAAATCTCTCAGTACCTTCTTAGTAGTTCCTTTTATTGCTGGAATATTACCTACTTCCTCACATGTGAAGACCTACTGTAGAAGAATGCGAGTTAGAACATCTGCTATATCACTGCCTGCGTTTTTTAATACCACTTTACTATTCCTAATAGATTTCATCTCCTCCTTGACTGTTCTTTTACCACTAAAATACTGAAAGAATCTCTTTGGGTTATTTTTTGCTATATCTGCTATATTCCTCTCTAAGTGCCTTTAGCTTCACTAATATCCTACTCTTTGAAGGCTGAATATTTTTTCCAAAAAACAGTTTTCTGAAAAGCACACAAAGCAATTTCACATAGAATTCAACATATAATGTCTGTTGCTGCATGCTGTGGCCACCAGTTTGCACAGCAGGCTGGCTGCCAGACTCTCTTTACGTGGCGGAAGTGGCAGTGCCGGTTGAAATCGCAGTGCATTGCAATCTGGTTTGTACCTCTTGTCATTATAAGTGACGGTCCTCCTAGGCAAATGTTGGCGTAGGCACGTCAGATACACGAACCTGATCAGCACCACGATCAGCTTGGGATCGATCATCTGATGCTGGTACCTCACATTCATTTTCAATCACTTGTATCAAAATAAAAGTATGACAAGTCACAGTCCAATTCAATGATAATATGCAAAACGTTATCCATGGAGTATATTGCTTTATGCACTCGCTTCAATCTCTCGCCAGACATCAATGCAATTTTTGGCTTTGTTTGCTCCTTGCTACTCAAAAGAGCACATGGAATTTATGTCAGACCAGTGAAGTTAACATTTTCCTTCTGGCAAAGAAAGTCCAACTAAAACAGAATGACAGGTTTTGTCACCGTATACAGTTGATTACCACCGTCAACCCCTCATTTTCACAAAAGTCGATACTCTCCCTTAGTAAATGGTTGCCCTCTCATATTCCCTACTATTCACATAAGAGTTATGTGTCTTATACACCTTATATAGCTGTTTTTTTTTCCTTTGCAGCTTCTTTTCCAACTTTTTATTAACCCATTACAAAGTTTTTTTTTTAAATGTCCTAATAATTCCAAATTTAGGTATGTACCTGTCTCTGCATTATATGCAAAATGTTTATAAACCCATTTTTAAACCTGTTTCATGTCATGTTAAGACCTAGGAAATTTCCAGGAAATGCAAGTATTTTTTATATATGCAAACTATTGTACATGTATAAAATAATGTAGAATCCTGGGTAATCTGACCCGGTAGTTTTCCAAAGATCTTGTATAACTCCTTACTTCAATGGTCTGTATATGCATATGCAAGTTCTTATAGCACCAAAGAAAGTAAGAGGATTTTAAGGTAAATACATCTTCACAAATAAATATAATCCAATGCCAATTACACTGGTCAACAAAGAGTTTTTTCAAAGAACAACTTGGGTGGGTTTAAAAGCTCCTTTTCATTCTGATTTCAGAAATGTACTCAGACAGAAGCACCTATGTTTTTTTCTTGGATTCTCGTCTGGACATTCTCTCTGGAAATCTCAGAGTGGTCAGATATGAAGATGACAAACAGTGTCATCACAACATGTCTGAAGTGGAAAAGCGATACAAGGCAAGTGGAGTCCCAGTATGCTAGTTGACTACTGTGGGACCCTTAAGAGGGCTATTTCTGAAGCAAAGTACAACAGAAAATTGTGAACTTGTAGCTTTTTTTAAGACACTCCTGACATGTATGAGGTGTTAACCTATTGCATGGCTGGGCTCAGGTCCCAATTGGGATCCTGAGGTGGTTTGTTGTGTGGCAGGTGCAGCAAAGCACAATGCGGCAGTACATGCTCCCAACCTCCTCCTCTTCTAACATGTACAGTGCATCCGGAAAGTATTCACAGCACATCACTTTTTCCACATTTTGTTATGTTACAGCCTTATTCCAAAATGGATTAAATTAATTTTTTTCCTCAGAATTCTATGCACAACACCCCATAATGACAACGTGAAAAAAGTTAACTTGAGGTTTTTGCAAATTTATTAAAAATAAAAAAAACTGAAAAATCACATGTACATAAGTATTCACAGCCTTTGCTCAATACTTTGCCGATGCACCTTTGGCAGCAATTACAGCCTCAAGTCTTTTTGAATATGATGCCACAAGCTTGGCACACCTACCCTTGGCCAGTTTTGCCCATTCCTCTTTGCAGCACCTCTCAAGCTCCATCAGGTTGCTTGGGAAGTGTCGGTGCACAGCCATTTTAAGATCTCTCCAGAGATGTTCAATTGGATTCAAGTCTGGGCTCTGGCTGGGCCACTCAAGGACATTCACAGAGTTGTTCTGAAGCCACTCCTTTGATATCTTGGCTGTGTGCTTAGGGTTGTTGTCCTGCTGAAAGATGAACCGTCGCCCCAGTCTGAGGTCAAGAGCGCTCTGGAGCAGGTTTTCATCCAGGATGTCTCTGTACATTGCTGCAGTCATCTTTCCCTTTATCCTGACTAGTCTCCCAGTTCCTGCCGCTGAAAAACATCCCCACAGCATGATGCTGCCACCACCATGCTTCACTGTAGAGATGTTATTGGCCTGGTGATGAGCGGTGCCTGGTTTCCTCCAAACGTGACGCCTGGCATTCACACCAAAGAGTTCAATCTCTGTCTCATCAGACCAGAGAATTTTGTTTCTCATGGTCTGAGAGTCCTTCACGTAAGTTTTGGCAAACTCCAGGCGGGCTGCCATGTGCCTTTTACTAAAGAGTGGCTTCCGTCTGGCCACTCTACCATACAGGCCTGATTGGTGGATTGCTGCAAAGATGGTTATTCTTCTGGAAGGTTCTCCTCTCTCCACAGAGGACCTCTGGAGCTCTGAAAGAGTGACCATCGGGTTCTTGGTCACCTCCCTGACTAAGGCCCTTCTCCCCCGATCGCTCAGTTTAGATGGCCGGCCAGCTCTAGGAAGAGTCCTGGTGGTTTCAAACTTCTTCCACTTACGGATGATGGAGGCCACTGTGCTCATTGGGACCTTCAAAGCAGCAGAAATTTTTCTGTAACCTTCCCCAGATTTGTGCCTCGAGAAAATCCTGTCTCGGAGGTCTACAGACAATTCCTTTGACTTCATGCTTGGTTTGTGCTCTGACATGAACTGTCAACTGTGGGACCTTAAATAGACAGGTGTGTGCCTTTCCAAATCATGTCCAATCAACTGAATTTATCACAAGTGGACTCCAATTAAGTTGCAGAAACATCTCAAGGATGATCAGGGGAAACAGGATGCACCTGAGCTCAATTTGGAGCTTCACATGTGCTTTCTCAATTTTTTATTTTTAATAAATTTGCAAAAACCTCAAGTAAACTTTTTTCACGTTGTCATTATGGGGTGTTGTGTGTAGAATTCTGAGGAAAAAAATGAATTTAATCCATTTTGGAATAAAGCTGTAACATAACAAAATGTGGAAAAAGTGATGTGCTGTGAATATTTTCCGGATGCACTGTATATATAATGTAAATAAAATTTTAATTGTGCGTAACTTGCATCCTTGAATGATACAGAAAGTCTGATTAGATACAAGAATTTAATACGGAGAAATACTGTAGGATTCACCTATATTGATTCATGTGACACATAGTTAAATTTTGTTGCCCAGTGTAGATTTTAATGTTTACTTGAAATTAATTCTTAAGATTTAATATCTGATTTGGTTGGCAGTAAAAGTGGTTTTGTTTGATTAATCCTGAAGTCAAGCTTCAATGTTATATGAATATGAAAACACTTCATTCAGAAGTGCTTATTAGGTCAATCTAGTACAACATTACTTACTTAGTTTTAAGCAAATGTTCACTTGTAAACGCTGCTTTAAAGTAATATTTTATCTGGATACCATATTTAATAGTTTTCTGAATTTCTATAATGAATAGCTACGGTCTATTTTTTTCCATTCATCTATTAACTGAATAAGCATTTTGTAAAAAAACTAATAAAATTATACTGTACCTCCTTCTGATAGCCACGGATCCTGCTCTCACAGCTGTATTTAAGGTATGCTGATTTGGTCTTAAATCTGGAATCAATGCCTACAGAAAATTGATACATCAAATTGGGGAAAATTAAATATACAGTATAACATAAAGTTACATTACAAGGGCAAAACATATAATTAAAGAACATGGATGAGTGCTCTACTATAAACACTCCAAAAGAGAAAAATAAGGAACACAAATTATATCTGATAAATACAAACATCTTCTTAATATGTGTTTTCCTCCAGTTAGGTTCTCATTTCCTTTTATATAAGATGTATAAATTATTCCTACCTTTAAAGGAGTAAAACAGGTGTCTCAAACGTAGTAGCTAATTAGTGCTGCTAATGTAACATATTTTGTTGCTTTGATTTTAATCCACTAGCTTTTAAAGGTTCTGAAATTTAAATTTGTTATTGTTTTCATAACTAGCTGCCAGTTAACAATAAATACTGAGCTGCTCCAAGTCAAAAACATTTGGATAATAGTCACAGACAAAGAAAATAGATTAAAAAAGTTGGATGTGTCAAACTGATTATATGTACTGCCAAGCAGGGGTCTCAAACACATTTCCCAGGGGGCAACAATGTCCTCAGGTTTTCATTGCAACCATTTTTATAATTCAGCTGGTTCTTGCTTTTAATGATGTGTTACTTTTATAAATTATATCACTTGGCTCTTCAATGTACATTCATGTAGCTTCAGTATATGCTTTTAATTAAGAAAGTGAGTGCAAAGAAAACCTGCAGCCTCTGAGGCCCTCTAAGAACTAAGTTTGAGGCTCTTCATGTAAAGGGTCATAAACAACATACCTTCAAACCAAGCCTCATCCTCTTCTCTGCATTCAGCATCAGTGTTCTCACTAAGATTGGCTATGAAGTCTTGCAGAAGCCGACGTCTTTTGGGTGCCTTTTCAGCGACCAAAAGATTTTGAGCAGCTTCAATGAGTGATCTGGAATGTTCATCAGACATGCCCAGCAAACTTTCAATGTCAGAGACATCTGGGGGGAAAAAAAATGTAAAAAATGGCTGCACATTCTAGTCCAAACTAATACTGTAAAATATGTTTCATAATCCACGGTACCATTTTCACATCTGAATTTACCCCATAGTCAAGAAAGCTGAAAAGTGTCACCAGAAGATTTTTTCTACCTTTCTCTCCCTATGTCTAAGCTGGCTATGCTGACTGAAGACTTGTTGGAAGAAGGTTTCTTTCTCATTTTTCCCTTAAAACTTCACTGATCAGGAAGGCTGTGCTGTAGCTGAATGGAAACTCCAATCCTGATGCATCCTGCAGCTATTTAACAGAATTATTTGTTTTATTTTAATGTTATGTTTGGAAAAATACATGGTTAAATACAATTATCTCATTTTTAAGGTGAAGGAAAATCTAAATATTAATACTTACACAATTGTACACAAGATTCACAAAATAATCTAACAATGGAAACACACTGAAGACTTACAACCATGCCAAGATTGCCCCTTCGGAAGTAAAACAAGTTCAGTGTTGTTTGGGAGCCTCTGGAAGTAATCTTCAGTCACTTCTGTTCCATCTTCATAAAGACAGACACGACACCCATCCAGGGGGACCTAGTACAAAGAGAAGAGGTAAAACACTTATTTAAAGAAAATATGATCTTATAGGCTTGTCAAACATCAGTCCTCTCCAAAAGTTTTAAGTTTCCTTTAAAAGAAAATTAAAAATCAAATAATCATCCCAATGAAAATAAAAAAATAAATGACTAGACTTTTAAAAGTGCAGCATAATACACTTCTTCCATCATCAAGGTCATTCACTGGAATGAACACGTGTACTTCATGAACTAAAATACATAACACAAAATGTCATGAAGAAAAAAACAAGGGAGGTTACTCTTAAACAATAGAGTGGACTCCTGAGTAACTTCCAGGGTGCATGGCACGAATGCTTCATCATGGTTTAAAAGGCTTAGTAGGTCTTAAAATAAAAGACTTCTGAATGGTATAAAAGCGTTGGCTTGAGAGAAATGTTAATATGTGTTATTTATGATTGTAGCTTTCCCTTCAAAATGTAATATACAGTGCTGCATTGCACTGTTTTGAACAGTCCATGCTGAAAGTGATGTAAAAGGCTGCATCTTGGTCTAAGAACAGAATGAGTACAGCTACAGCTAACACAATAGATGGACTGTACCAATAGCCAGGTAGAACAGCAGGTGTATATTCAAAAAAGAAAAAAAAAAATTACGTAACCAATCATATTTCTTGCTAAGCAACACTATTACACCTATATGGATTAGACAGCAAGAGATGTAAGCTTAGGAGGCTTATAACAATGTTAAAGTTTGCCCTGAATGACCTCAAAAATCTGCATGTTTGATTATGTCATGCCTGGGACAAGATCCTCTACTTTCCAGAGTTAACATCGGTCAATTTAAAGGCAGCAGAGCATGGCTGCGCTACCACAGGCTTCCCTCAATTGCTGCTAGCTACTCAGTATCTTTTGGTGTCTTATCTTTTCTTAAGGACACATACATCAGTCTCATATCTAATCAGAAAAGAGAAGTGCTGCACAAAATAGTGCTCATCTGGAATATACAGTTTTAGTCTCTGTACTACAAGAACAACATAGCCGCATTAGAAAAGAAAGAGCAACTAGTCTTGCACAAGGACAGCAAGCTTTAGGAAGTTGCTACTTATCGTTTTAAAGAAGCAAAGGTTAAGAGAAGATATTGGAATCAGTATAGTGACTGCCAGCATTTACTTTAAAATTAGTTCTTCAAAAAGAAGATGGGGGCCAAAATCAAATGCAGGAATAAGAAAATTTTGCAGAAAATGCTGAGCAAAAAAAAAAAAAAAACTTTTATTGGCCAATTAAAAAGATTAAAATTTGCAAGCTTTCGAGGCAACTCAGGCCCCGTCTTCAGGCAAGATGTAATGATGATTAACATACTTCAGAAAAACATACTTCAGAACTCCTACAATATACAGTATGTTTACATGCAAACATAAATTTTGCCTTTGGCATTCAAAAAGAAAACTGTAGCTTCTATCTCTGGTGCGATGCCCCAATGTCCCTCCTGCTGAAAAAGTCTTCCCTCAACAGGATGCCAGACTGTTTGCAAAGCCTAAATAACAATATCTAGTACCACTGAGTCACAAAGATTCATTGACTACAGAAAAAAAAAAAATTTATTATATGTTATTCTTTTATACTTTACACTATATATACAAATAATATCATGAATTGTTTAAGAAATTACAGTGAAGATTCTTTCTATTCATTATTTGTGCTGGAGGTTTAAAAACTTCACGCTGTACATGAGGACAGCAGCACACCAGGTTGGTCTTAGATGATCTTCAAATGTAGAATTTTTCCTGGCGCATTACAATGTGTGCACATATATTTATTGATCTATTCAAGTATTTATTTATTTAAAGAGCTTCTGTTAAAAGCCAAATATCCCCCTGTGACAAATAAAGTTCTATCTAGCTACATTACTGTGAACATTTCTGCATTCCTTTGTGCTAGGGGTTTACTGATTTAAGAATATTTATTTTAGCCAGAAGGACCAGTCAGGGCAAGGCAGTGTTTTGGTCTTTAACCCCTAAAGATTTTTTTTCTCCTGCTTAACTGGAGTTTTTTTTTTTCTGTACTCCCAGCCATCTGTACTTATAAATAAACTCAGCTTTACAAACTTGCAATAACAGAATGTATATAAGGATGATACTCTTTACTAATTATATATCTGTTTTATAAGATCATATGAATTTATTAAAATTGTTTTTTATTTTTTATTATATTATTCTCATCTAATCTTATTATATTATATAATTGGACTGTAACACACGTTGTTTTTAACGTTACCCTACTGCTCGATATTGTGTTGCCGAGTATAGCATTGTTTGTTCAGCTTATCAACATACATTTAGTGGTTTCTGAAATATTCAGCTAGCAGAAGAAATAATGCAACTGCCCAAATATTTGCTTCTGGAAGTGTATTTTGTGGAAGTTTCTACCCATGGTCATTAAAAGAGTGTGTGAACCAAGTACATGTGCAGACTGCAAAATCCTTAACATAAACTCAGATAAGGGTTTACATTGACTTGTACTTGGGTTATTTCTGGAGAAATCTACCTCTGTTAACCAGGTAATAATGTTTTACCATTTTCTGATGAACATGTAAAATTAATTCAGAGGAGAATCAAATAAAATCCCCAGAACCTTTTTTGCAAGGTTTTCAATAATCATGAATTTCATGAACTCTTAATCCACAACACTCCTCTAACGTTCACCTTTAGTCTTGCACGTAGCTGACATTGGGTCAGTTGCAGTGTGCTCTGAGCCGAGGGATGATACTGTGCTGGTCTGGTCTTAGTAGGTATTTACAGTAACAAAACTTACTGCGGGGGTTGCGCTGTAGTAGTATGCCTTAGAGCTGTGAACTAGAAGTTAATCAAGAGCAAGACTAACTGCAGTTGCAGTGTGCTTTTAGAGTTAGAGATGGGGAGCAAAGTAGCATATTAACTTAGAGCACCTCGTAAGCAGATTTAACAGACTTAAGTGTTGTAGATAAATGTTACAATATCAATTCCTTAAACATCAGACAGCTATGAACATGAAAAAGCACAAATATCTCTCTATTATAAAAAAAATCTTGGGACGAGACAAGACTTTTTTTTCCTGCAACGAGATGTGACCTTTTGAAGAGAGACACTTTCACGTCCCGCGAGACGGTCAAGTCACGACATGCTTACAACCTTTGGAAGCAAGTCCCGTGAGATGGTGACTTTTGCAAGTCATGCCCTACTTACAACCATTTTCAAGCAAGACGACAGTCATCTAACTTCTCAGTTGTTAGAATGCTTTTGGCAGACACACTTCCTGTGCTCTCTTTGTGCCAAGAGATATAACCACGTCTGGGGCCAGAAAAAAGACAAAGTAGAACATGTTAAAGAATTCAAAAACGGTGCAATACACATGTAGAACAGGTTAGAGATAATGGAAGTAGGAAAATTCAAAAGTCTCAAAAAAATGATAGTAAAGATCGCATTAGCACAAACAAACGAAAAATATTACTTGGTGAAATAATGGAACAGCGAAAAGAGATCGAATAATGTTTGAGGATGTTGGGGGGAGAAGAGAGACAAGGCAGTGAGACAAAAGGACAGCTGCTGTACAGGCTTTTAAATGTTCGAAGTGCCGCACGAGATCCAAATCACGCGGCACAGCGGCAGCATTGTATCATCGTTTAAGAGGAGTTTCAGAGGAGTGACTGCGTCTCCTTGAGGTGCATTCAGCCCCCCTCTTCACAACGGCGCATAGCACTGGTGGGGGTGGGGGCAAAGCCCCCTAGTTCTATTAAAAAATATCAACACATTTTTATATTAATGTTTGAACTTAAGTATAATGTGATACTGCATGAAATAATTTAACACACATATAAAAATTTAATGAGCCAGTAGTCTCTCTTGGAGATTTAAAATAGTGGTCACACATACAGTACATTAGATTGAGAGGCACCAAATAATGCACAAGTAATCATATACGTGTATTGTGTAAAAGCACCCAAAGTACTGGTGAAGCAGAAAAATGCTGGCGATATTGAGAGAAGCAAGACATTAGAAATATCATGACTTTCTGTAACATAGCTTCCTTTAGCTATCAGTGAAATTTCTAGGGCATAATCTACAGGTCAGTCGGTGACAGCAGATGAATTCTGAAGTGATTCTAATCTTACAGTATGGAGTGGGGGGGAGTGTTATTTTGGCAGAGGTAATATCAATATCCTAAAATCCTGCTGCAGCTAGTCAAAATAATATTAGTTAATGCTCAATACAGTAACGAGTAAAATATAAATACATGTCACCTTATGATCACTATAGGCTCTCCTAATAGTATACCAGAAATAATAAATAGCACTTTCATATTTAAGAAAGATAAAATAAAACCTCTTGGCTTGGGTGACTCACGCACACATGAAGTGTAGGGTGTTGAATGCAGCAAAACATCTGCATTACTATTTTCTCACATACTGTATATGTCAGGGTGCACACCAAGGTCACACTGATGGTAGATCATCAAAAACCCATGAGTAGCAGACAGACCATTATGCTTCACACATTATTCCACCACAGGGGTTTTCAATCTCGGTCCTGGGGACCCACTGTGGCCGCAGGGTTTTTGTTCCAACCAGCTTCTATTTTTTATATATATATATATATATATATACACACATGCAGGTAAAATTCCGTTACAACAAATATCTTTACAATGAAATTTTCATTACAACAAAGTATTTTAAGTATTTTTATGGTCCTGACAGCTTCCCCATATGACACGAGTCTGTAGAAATCTCGTTACTACGAAGTACATTCAGCAGATACTTTCATTACAAAGAAGTGCACAAAAGACCTTGAAATGTCTGAAAAAATCATCCACAGAGCAGTTAGTTCTATGGCCGCAGCTCAGTTGTGCACAACGATCCCCAAACAGAAACATTGCAATTTTTTTTTCCTTTCTTCAAACTTTCCTCGTACTGTTTTTTTTTTTTTGTTTCCTGCGGTTTTCAGTGATACCTTTTGCTTATTGCTTGTCAACATTTGAAAAACATCCATTGGAATTGAACTCATTGTCACCCTCCTATAGAAACGGCAGACACGAAAAAATGGTAACAGTTCATATTAAAAAAAAAAACATGTCGCCAGTGAATTCGGAATTTCGGCATCGACACTGTCAACTTTCTTGAAAGACAGAGCAAAAAAAGAAGAAAAATCTCGGGTTGCAAACATATGTGAACTGCTGCATTTGAAGATGTTGAAAAAGCAGTTTTTATGTGGTTCAGTGATGCTCGTTCAAAAAACATCCTTATTAATGCAGCACTCATTCAAGAAAATGTGAAGTTTGTAAACTCTCTTGGAACCTCCCCCAACTAGACAGCACACCGAAGAGCATCCCAAAGTCCGATCTCCGTGTCTATGGAAGACTGTTTATCTGTTGCCAGGGCAATAGCAGCCTCACAGCTCTGTTGCGTCTCTCTGCCAAAGCAAACAGCAAAGATCTTGATGGGTGATGCAAGGTAAATTATAAATGCAGATAACAGGATTACTTGGTCACTGACCTGGCCACGACCCTGCTTGACTGCTGTGTTTGTGTATAGGAGAGTGGCAGATCACGCTACAATAAATAACCCTGCTGTTCTTCTTTCAAGCTAAATAAAGCTGGTTTTGCTAAAGTACTGAGACTAAGCCTCGTGTTTTGGGGTGCAAGCCAGGGACTTATAGCGCAACCCAGATCTTTTATGATTTGCTTCTGTGGTGCTTCACTGCACCGCTGTGAGCCTCCTATTGCCCAGCCCCAGCAACAGACAAACAATCTTCCACAGACGCCGCAATTGCGCTTCGGAACGCACTTCAACATGTCGTTCCCATTGGGTGGGGAGTGGGGGTCTCAAAAGAGTTCAGAAACCTCACAATATGAAGAAAAAAAGGATGATTCGACTTCTGATTGATAACTGTGCTACCCACAACATGTTTCCACATTTAATGTTTGCGTTGAATTCCTCTCACCCAACTGCACAGCAGTGCTTCAGCCACTGGATTTGGGCATCATTCGCACTCTGAAAGTGTATTACCGTAAGGAAATGCTGAGAAAAATTCTCGTCAGCATAACTTGTAAGCAGGAGGAGATTAAAATTAACGCGAAAAAAGCTATTGAAATGATTGCAAACGCCTGGATACAAGTTAAAAAAAGCACTATAGTAACAAATACAGAATCTCGTTACAACTAAATATTTTTTAGGTCCCTGGGAGTTCATTGTAATGGAATTTTACGTGTGTGTGTGTATATATATATATTAAAATGTTCTACTTTGTTATATGGAAATAATGCATTTTTTTTCTTTTTAACAATATTTTATACCTTGATTTTTATTGTTTCCAGGTGTTCTAATTGTTTCATTAATCCATTATTTACTAATTTGTGCGTCTGATGGTAAAGTAGTTGCAGCCTTTCATGATTCAGTGCTGTTAACTTGAGTGTCTGCTCTGCTAGTTTTTAATTGTCATTATGATACAATGAAGGGAGCAAACTGCACAAAGAAAGGGCAAATATAATGAAACCAACAAATGAGAGTTAAACATTTGAATTTATAGCAAAAATAGCATTTCCAAATGTCTTATAATTGATGTAAAAATCATGCTGCTGTACTTTTCTGAATGTAGGTAATTAAATGAGATCAGTTGTTGTCACCTATTATTAATCTGGCTGGAACAAAAACCTGCAGCCATAATGGGTGCCCAGGACTGAGTTTGAAAACCACGTCATTACCTTCTATATACTTTGCATTGATTTCATGACCTTTTCAGACGCTAGACGTGAATAACACTTACAATAATAAATCAATCAAAATCTTTATTGTCATTGTAGCAATGACAAATTTAGGTGCAATTTTCCAATGCAAAAATAAAATAAAAACAAAACACAATTACTCAAAACTAAAATTTTCTCTTCACACCCATTTCGATCGAATGTAGCAAAACTATTGCCATTATTTTTATTACGTTTACATGAGAACGTACTTTTCCCTGTGATCTGAGCTTTTAAACCGAGAATGTACAGGAACAAGACGTTAATCGAGAGAGCGCTAAACGATAATTCCCGGAGCGTCACAATTAATTTACTAATTGCCAGCTGAGCAAACCTAGCAGAAACATGAAACAACATCAGTATTAGCTGCGTATTAGTTGAACTTGATATTGATTTTGTTCGGCTATTCACTGCAACAGCACTTAGACAGCAGGATTGTCTCTTCTCAGTACCGTACTATGTAGTCTGGTTTTGATCCGCAGGTACGCTGCAACTGACACTTGATGTGCCCTTATCGTCTGGTGGTGGCTCAGATAAACCCGGCATATCAATTTAAGCGACATGCTCGGTAAAAGCGATTTGTGGAATTTACACATTCGAGCACTATACAGTACAATGATTTCGAATCACCAAAGTGCACCTGCGTTTAAACACACCTGAAAGGTCGCACGGCATTTTTTAAGCAATTCTTTTGTGCTGTGGGCTGCAATTCCGTATTTCTGTCGGTCATGGTGCCTCCGGATTTTAAACAATTTGATTTTTTCTCCCATCCTGAACTGTATGTATACCCATTAAATCATAAAAAAACGGCGCAGTGTTTACAAACTTCGTGACGGCTCTTCCTCTTTCGGGTATTACGTAAAGCAAGGCGGAGCAGCCAAACAAACAAGAAAACGAAAGGCCGGAAGAAGAGAAACTACTGGTGCTGCTGCAAAATCGAGTATGTTACACTGCCATCTGCAGGGCGTAGCTGAAACACACATCACTGGGATTTCTGCTAAAGCGTACAATACGTTGGGGTACTCCTGCTTTTTCCGATTACAAAAAAAAAAAAAAAGAAAAGCAACGTAAAATTGAAAAGGTATGCATGTTTTTGTTAAGTCTTCAAATGCATATATTCCATGTTACCAGGAAGGTAAAAAATGCTGTGGACTTGTGGACACAGGCTCAACCATTTCACTTGTGCGCCCAGGTGTACAGATGTTGGCTTGCACACTCTCACTGGAGCACTGACAGAAATGAGAGGGAGGCAAGTCCTGGCTTTATGATGGCAGGGAATCGAGTAGAATATGAGTTTAGCTGACGGACAAATGATTACTAGGGTTAGGGTTACTAGGAATGGACTTTCTTATTGCAATAGAAGCCTGCTTAAATGTCTGTAAAGGAAAGTTGATTGTAAAAGGGCATCAATCCAGCTGTGGCGTGGAAGACAGGAAGCTGACAAAACTCACTTAGCTCTCCAGACACCACTAACTGCCCCTGGCACTGTTCCCAGCCACCATCCAGATGAAACGGTGGCAGCCTGCCACTCATCAACGTTGGCTCTGGGCATCAGCCAGCCATAGCCTGATGCAGTGCTGCCAGCTGCAAGTTTGGATCATCGACAGCAGACACTGAGCACACCACCAGCCTGTCAATCTCCACCATCAACTTCCGATTCCAGTCGACTACAGCCGGCTGTAGTGCTGTCAAAGCCAACACCTGAAGGTGGCTTCCAACTACAGACCACCATATTATTGGGAACCAGCAACTGTCCTGGCCTCCACCCCACCACTGAACATCTCCATAGTTGCAGTAAAGCTGGACTGGAGCTTTGCCAACAACAACTAGTTGATGAGCTCCTTCAGGAATTCGCCGATACCTTTGCTGCAGGGGACAAAGACTGTGGCCACACCAACTTGGTGCAGCACATGATTGACACAGGTGATGTGGCACCAATCAAGCTCCACCCACATCACCTGCCTTTTGCCAAATGTGAAGCAGCAGCTTGGCAACTACAAGAAATGGTGGAGGCTGGCATCGTTGAACTATCTGACAGTCCATGTGCAGCACCAGTTGTACAAGCCCAGTAAAAAGATGGCTGTTGGAGATTATGTGTGGACTTCAGGCAGCTTAATAATGTGACCAGGAAGGACGCCTAACCAATTCCACCCATTGACGATGCACATGATCACATTGTCGGTCCACAGTGGTTTTGCTCACTAGACATAAGAAGTGGGTACTGGCAGGTGGAACTGTCACAAGAGTCTAGGCCAAAAACAGCCTTCTCCTTGGGTGAGGGTCTGTGGCAATTCAAAGTTAAGCCATTTGGCTTGTGCAACACCCCCTCCATGTTTGAATGCCTAATGGAGAGGGTCGTTGCTGGCATTCCCCGAAGCAAGTGCATTGTCTATCTGGATGACCTTCTTGTCCACTCCCCAATGTTTGAGGGAGCCACCTAAAATCTGAAAGAGGTGTTCTTGGCCATTCAAAAAGCTGGCTAGGTGGCTTGAGAAGCTCAAAGGGTTTGATTTTCAAGTACACCACAGAGCTGGAAGCCAGCATGCCAACGCCGATGCTCTGTCTCACCACACCCTTGTACAGCAGCTGACTCCCACCACTGCTCACGGCTGGAAGAAGGTGAACCTCTTTTGACCTCTGCATCTTGCCTCCAACTTGACGAAGGAGCCACACTGGTAGCACTGGACCCAGCTGAGACAGACAGAGCACAAGCTGCAGATCCATTGCTTTCAAAGGTTCAACAGTGGGTTGAGTCTGGAGTACCCCAGATCACGGATAACTGTCACATATGAGTACCCGTGCAAAGGCCTACAAGTCTCAGCTTAACATCCTTACACTGCACAACAACATCTTATATCGCAAATGTGTGGAGCCTTCCTGGGAAGCAAGGCTTTGGCAGCTTGTGGTTTCTCCAGCACTCCAAAAGACCGCTCTCCATGCAGTCCATGGCCTTGTGGGGGTGGCACATTTCGGAGTGGTGAAGACACTGCAGCAGATACATGTAAACATTTACTGGGTTGGCTGCCAAAAGGGTGTGGAGCTCTATGTGGGGACTTGCACCATCTGCACTGCCTACTAGAGGCCTGCAGATCGCTCCGACCTTTGCAACACTACCAGGTAGGCGCACCCATTGAAAGAGTTGCTGTAGACATCCTTGGCCCTTTCCCATGCACTGAGGATGGAAACCGCTTTGTGCTTGTCACCATGGACTACTTCACCAAATGACCAGAGCTTTTCTGGTCCCTGACCAGAGTGCCACCATGACATCTGAAAAGCTGGTAACTGAAATGTTTTGCCGGTTTAGGGTACCAGAAGAACTCCATAGTGATCAGGGAAGAAATTTCGAAGCTCAACTGTTCAAAGAGGTCTGCCAGCTAATGGGGGTGCACAAAACCAGAACCACACCCCTTCAACCCCAAAGTGATGGGTTGGTGGAGCGCTTACATCCAATGTCTACTACTCATTTTATGGGCTTACCTCTCGGCCATTCACGAGTCGACCAGATGCACCCCAGCAGCCCCGATGTTTGTTCATGAGTTCTGTTCTCTAGTTGACCTTGTCTTTGGGCAGCCTCATGAGGAAGAGATTCCTGGTGCACCTAGTCTGGAGTACCTGACCCAGCTCTGGGACCGGTTGGAGACAGCCCACGAATTATCTAGGAGCCACCAGACTAAAGCTGGGGCCCGCCAGAAAAGAGCTTATGATCACCAATGTCTGTGGCAACCTTTTGCTCCTGGAGACCAGATGTGGGTGTTTAACCCCCATTCCAAGAAGGGATTGCGCCCAAAACTTGCCAGCCACTGGGAAGGTCCAGGTATGGTCTGGGAGAGTCTCTATGAAGTAATGTATAGGGTCCAGATTCCCAAAAGGAAAAGTCTAATGGTGTTCCATCACGATTGCCTGGCACCTTTCAAACCCCGAAGGACACCAGAAATCCCCAACATCCCACTAATCCACTTGGCAACACCAGAGCAAACAGCCCCACTTGTGGAGCCTTCCCTTAGACCCCAACGCCTAAGACATTCCCCATACTGGCCTAATGATTTTATTATGGACTGTGGGGGTGACTAGGATGACTGAACCCCCTTGGGTGGGGTGATGTAGCGACGGGTGGCACTGATGTACCAGGAGGCTCTGCGGCGCTGCAACTAAAATTAAACTGTTAATTATGATTTATTTTATGTTGGCGTTAGCGAGAAGTCAAGCAAAATGACACCTTTTATTGGCTAACTAAAAAGATTACAATATGCAAGCTTTCGAGGCAAATCAGGCCCCTTCTTCTGGCAAGATTTAATACAGGAACTGGAGTTCCCTGTGTTTATATAGACACCAGGACAGATACAACATTGGAAAACCTTTAAGTGAGATATCTTAAATGAGACATCTTCTTACTACATCCATAATGGCTAACACGGTACAACAACATATTAAACTGTTAGCAATATTTTAAAGTCAATTCTGAATAGCAAGGGTAACCAATGCAATGACATCAAAACTGGAGAGATGTGCTCAGATTTTCTTTTCCTAGTTAACATTCTGTCAGCTGTTTTCTGCACTGATTGATGTCTTTCTTGGGAGTGCTGAAAGGATTGTGTTACAGCATTCTAATTGAGTAAAATCAAGTGTGAACTAACCTTTCAGCGTCTTGCAAAGTTATAAGGGATCTCACTTTTGCTATATTCTTTAAGTGAAAAATGCTGTCCTGGTAATCTGATTAATATGTGATTTAAAATTTAGGTCACAAACCTTCCAGGGCGGCACGGTGGCACAGTGGGTAGCGCTGCTGCCTCGCAGTTAGGAGACCCAGGTTTGCTTCCCGGGTCCTCCCTGTGTGGAATTTGCATGTTCTCCCAGTGTCTGCGTGGATTTCCTCCGGGTGCTCCGGTTTCCTCCCACTGTCCAAAGACTTGCAGGTTCAGTGCATTGCCATTTCTAAATTGTCCCTAGTGTGTGCTTGGTGTGTGTGCGTGTGTGTGTGCGTGCCCTGCGATGGGCTGGCACCCTGCCCACGGTTTGTTTCCTGCCTTGCGCACTGGGATTGGCTCCATCTGACCCCCGTGACCCTGTAGTTAGGATATAGCAAGTTGGATAATGGATGGATGGATGGATTATTTGTAATTTTAGAGAAGTAGCTCCGTCTCTCCAGACAGACTATGTTGTTATATTCCATTATTTTAGCCTTCAATATTTCACAGTGAAATATCAATTTAGTTTTTCCCCATTTACGCTTAGCTCTCCTGCATGTTTTCCTTAAATTGGACACTCTTTGGGTCTTCCCTGGTATAATAGTGCTGGAGGATATTGTAACTATTTTTTCAGGAGCAACTATGTCAATGGAAGCTCTTACTTTAGCATTAAAATTTTCCACCTTGCTATTTACATTATTATCACTATTAGCAGTAAGCCCTACAAATGGACTGGTGGTTTAGAATGTTAGCAAACTTTGAAGCTACAGAACATGCTATTTATTAGTTGTACCTATTAGTATTTATACATTAAATAATATAAAAAAATGGTCATATAAGCCTATATCCACGATCTATCTCACATCAACTCTTAATCCTTTAGTAATCACTAAATCCAGGGTGTGACCACCCTTATCTGTGGCCTTGCTAGTGTGCTGGCTCAGATCCAAAGAGTGCAGGAGGTTCTGGAAATCTTTTGCTTTCAGGTCACACTGTATATTAACATGAAAATTAAAGTCGCCAACATTTAGGAACCTGTCATAGTTAATTGTTATAATTGCCATTAAGCCTGAGAATTCCTCAATGAAAGACACATTATGTTTAGGTGGTCTATACATGGACAATACTAGAGACTGAGTAACTCCTTGAATAACAATGGCAAGTTACTCAAAAGACGAAAGTTTACCAAAGCCGATATCCTTACATTTTAACCAGCTTCAATAGATGTTTGCTAAACCACTGTCTTTCTTGCCTTGGCAAACTGCATGAGTAAAGCCTCCTTTCATGTTCCAGACTGACTGGCTGCTCTCAGGACACTTGGGCCAGGATGAAGGGTGTAGCACAGAACACTGGGCCCTATACATAAGCAGTTTCTGTGGGCCCCTTGTCTGTCACACATACTTTTCATTCCAGGGTTCAAGGGACCCCCACCCAGTGGGCCCTGGGTAATTATTACCCATTTTCCCCCCACTACAACACCCATGATGAGTGCCACCCATCTCTTCTAGTCTTCCCCAGTCTCTCACTGCACATGTGTCTCTGCTACTACAGTATTTACTCTTGCTGTTATCTAAAGCTATTTTATTTTTGCTTTCAAATGTATTTTTCTGTTTAAAACTTTTGAATGCATTGTTTACACATACCTACCTCAGCATCTCATAAACAAATAAAGCAGAGGTTGAGATTATATGAGAGATGCCCCTTCAGTCTCAGCTTTGAAATTCAGGCTAAATACTCACTACTTTAGTCTTGAACAGGGGTCCTCAATCACAGTCCTGGAGGGCCGCAGTGGCTGCAGGTTTTTGCTCCAACCCAGTTGCTTAATAAGAAGCACTTATTGCTCAAGTAACACTTCTGCTTCACTTCAGTTGTCTCGCTTGTTAAGATTTTGAACCCTTATTGCGTATTTTATTTTTAAACAGCTGCATTCTTGGTTTTTAATTGCTCCTAATTAGCAATACCATGCAAATGACAAAAGAGACCAGAATTTCTCCATTTAGCTTGTTACCATTTACACCTGTGTGTATTTATCATGCACTATTGGGTTTAATTAAAAACTTGGAAGGAAAGTGAAGGACAGAGTATTGCTCGTCCATTTTAGCCTTCAAATCATTTGGTTGATATCCTTAGAAAGGGGAAGAAAATCTAGGATATGAGAGTGACTTGACATGGCAGAGTTAAAGCAGTAACAAGCCGTGAAATTAAATTATTGGCAAGAATTGCTTTCTAATTAAGCAACTGGGTTTGAACAAAAACCTGCAGCCACTGCGGCCCTCCAGGACTGTTATTGAGGACCCCTGGTCTTGAATACTATGAGGAGAGTTACTGATGCATAGTACATCTTTGTTAGCCATTTGTACAAAAATACAAGTGACACATTAATTATACTAAACCGTTACTAATCCTCCTCCATTCTGTTTCTCTTCTTAGTATCTTATTGGCTTACTCGGTGCCACTGCTCTACTGGCAAACTGTTTTCCTGCCCATGGAAATGATACATGAGATACTAGTATCGGATTTACTAAGCCAGCTTTCAGTAAGAACACACAAATCAAATTTTGTATGTAATATAATATTGCTTACCAAATCAGCCTTATTTCCCAGGAGAGCAAAAGTTTAGCAAACAACAGTTTAATTTGCAAAGATGTTTGCTGGTATTATACTTTTTGTTTAAATTTGGAATTGAGTAACTAATGCAAGTTCCCCTCATTTTAATCTAATTTTAACTCTTGATTTAATTGTGCTCTTTACCTTCTGGTTATTAATTGATTTATATTTTACTACAGGACTACATTTATAAGATGCCCCACAACAGGGATTTAGCTATAGAATAACAAATGACAACTAGCCAAGCATTTTTGCTGCCATATTTTGGGATAAAATAAAAGATCCTCTCCAGTTGGGTGAAGACCAACTCTCTTGAAAAATTCAGGCCTTTCCTAAAAATAGTACAAATTATTAATAAAGGATATGCTTTTATTTTGCTCACCAGGTTTCTAACTAGCAGAGAAAAAAATGCAATCTGTTGACTACATCCCCACTATATAATATTGATTTATGGGCCAGACACAATTATGTTCCAATATTTTCTTTTAGATTTGGTAAATAAAGATAAGAGATTCCCCTTTGTTTGTGTACCAATTAACCAATTATGAGCACTTATGTTGTTCTCAGCCCTGACAGATTTCCTGCTTAGCCCTGAGTATCTAAAAAGACACGGTGGCTTTCTCTTTGCCATTCTCCTGTAACTGATGCACTCAGGCAACAATTTTTGTCTTTACAGTCTCTCCAGTCACAGCCTCTGTAGCTTGTAATTTCTTCAAAGGCATCATAGATCTATTGGTGCCCTCCTCCTGTTAAGGTTGACAACAAAATGCAACCAAAATTAATGGGATAGCCAGGTGAAGAGTTATAAAACAAGCAAGAAACTATAACCATACAACTATAACAGATATCATTATACCCAAAATTCATAGTAGAAAAACCTGAAACAAAAGTAGGAAACCAAGAGATCTTTAGTATGTATTTGTTAAGAAAGAAAATGCTTAAAGGTATATTCAGAATTTGTGAATCTAGGATATTTTACAGTTCCTTTGTGCTGATCTTGAAACCATTGTGCTGATGACATAATTCATTAAACATTTGGGACTGCTCTTCTTGGCAACCACAAACACAAGATGGCTACAGTATCACAAAATAACAGTGACCAGAAGTAAGAAAACATAAAGAAGAACCATTTAAAAAATAAAAATAATATACACATTGTCACACATGTTTGTATGGGAGGCAGTCAATGGACTTAACTAAAGTTAACAGGCTGAGGCAGGGGTTGATGAAGTGCTCTAATGTCTTTTCTCCCTCCTCTGCAGATTACCCGAAGGAAAGACCAGCTAAACCCCAACTAATTACAGTATGTGAATCCTAAAATGAACTTGCTGTACCAGCTGTGATTTTGGTGTGTCATATCAAAGTGGGTGAATACTTATGTAGACATTTGTTTTATATTTAAAATTAATTTAGACCACTTTGCAGAGATCTATTTTCTCCTTAACCTTCTTCTTCTTCTTCACCCTTGCCTCTGTATCTTTACAGCATCTGCACCTCATTATTCCGCCTTTGATATTCTTCTTTCTGTTTTGGCAAACTATTTACTTTATTCATTGTTTACCCCTTCTCGTAAGAATTATCTACATTTTCTAACCACAACTTCCTTGGCCTTCTCCTATTTCTACCTCCTTCTATTCCCACTTCCAACACTTTGTTATGTATTCTATCATTTTCCATTTTTAACACACAACCGATTCATCTTAGTTGTTTCTTTTTTGTTTCTGCCCTAAAAGGCTCTTTGTTTAGTTATTCCATTATCTTTGTGTTCCAAATTCTGTCCAGCTTTGTTTTTACTACTATTCTTCTTAAATATTTCATTTCTTCTGTTTATGCAGCTCTCATTTCTAGAATCCAACAGAATTCTGTACTTACTTATACATTTTTAATGATGCTTTTTCACCACTTTTTCCCTGTAATTGCATTATTTAATCAATAGCAAACACAGCTGGATGTATGTATTCTGTTGAATATGTCATGGTTTATTGTATAGTTATTCTTTTGTTGTGTGGTTGGTGAAGCAACACACTCCCAACCTTTATAATTATTTCTAAATATTCATATCTATCCACCCATTCCACTTCTTTCAGTCTTATTCTTCTAAGATTTCTCCTTTCTTACTTACAAATATCACTCACACTTACAGGCAAGGTGGCATTTCTGTTCTGTTCTGATGACATTTGGAAAACGTAGTGTCGCAGTAGGGGGCGCTATTGCTCCCTTGAACCCTCAGGTACCATGCCAAACACCTGGTAAAATTGCCACAATAATTATATTTATTATAATAATGTGCACCAAGCACCCTCCACTCCACTATATTCATAAATCACAATAATCAATAATAAACCAATAATAATTACAATCCTCCACTCCCAGACGCATTGCCCTCCTACCACCCACCTCAGCTCGTTGTCTGAGAGTTCCCAGAGTCCTTTTATTCCTCCTGACCCGGAAGTGTTTCTGCCCAACAGTTCCACAAGTCCTTATTCCTTCCGGGTCAGGGTAAACAGTACTTTTCTTCACCCCGGAAGCCCGTCGCTCTTCCTGTGACGAACTTCCGGGTCATGGTGCACAAATGAGTCCATTGGCTTCCCGACAGCGACTCCCAGTGGCCCCCAAGGTATCCAGCAGGGCTGTGTATAAAAACTACATAGTCCATGAGGCCCTGCTGGAATTCGGGGCCCGTATATGCTCTCTGGAGAGCTCCTCCTGGCGGCCTGGGGGTGAGGGCCGGAGTAAAATGCCGGCAACCCACCACAGTAGTAACATGGACAAGGATAAAGTTCAAGCCCAGGAAGTCAAGAAAAATGGGAAAGTGACCAGCGAGGTCCAGCTCCAAATCCAGGGGGAGGTTACACCATCATTTGAGGAAACCCAATAAAATACCTATGGAAGTGGTATAACACCTCACTCAATGATAAAAGTAATGAATGCATGAGAAAGATAGTTGGCTCAGGCTTATCATGTAAAGTTCAAGACCTGACTCTTCCAGCATGGTCTGCTACCTAGAGTCATATGACTGCTGACTATTCAAAAAGTGCCTATAATATCAGTGGAAGGAGTCAAGAGGCATGTGAACAAACAGCTCTACAAGTGGCTTGGGATTCCACCAAGCTTCACGTCATTTTGCTTACACATTAGTTCTGGTCAGTTACAGCTACCCCTATTACCAGTGGTGGAGAAATTCAAGGTGGAAAAATGCAAGGCTGTGATGATGTTCAGAGACTCCAGTAATGAAAACATTATGGGCACTGATGTCACCATAAGGACTGGACATAGTTAGGTGGCTGAGACAGCAGTGGTCCAGGCAGAGAGCATGCTAAAATTGAAGGATATCATCAAGAACTTGTGCAAAAGGAGACAAGGACTCAGAGCCACCCATTTTTAGCAATCGGAGAAAGCAGACCTAATAGAGAGATATGTTTGAAGCTGAGGTATGACACCTTGATGAGGAAGGACAAAGGTTATGGGCTGTGGAACTTGCATTTCAAAAAACATGGACAAAGTGAGATCTACCAAAGAGGAAGATCACATGGCCTGGACTTTGGAGACTGTAGCCCTTTCACATTTCTTTTTCAGTGTAACACCAGCAAAACTGCATAGAGGGGCAGTGAGAGAGGACCACAGTGCAGGTTATGTGGAGGGAGAGGCACCATGGCACATACTAACAGAGTGCAAGAATACACCTACCCAGGGATGATTCATATGGCAGTACAATAAGGTCCTCAGAGCACTGGCAGACATGTTGGAGCAATAGAGATGGAAAAAGTGACAGGCCCACAGGAGAACTTTTTCATCAATACAGTTCATCAGAGAAGGGAAGAAGACACTACCTTCCAAAAAAAACAAGAAGGGCCTTCTGCAGATGACATAATCATTGCAAGTGAGGGTGGATGTGGGTACAAAATTATTTTTTCTACAGTTTCGTCCAGACATCCTTGAGGTCTGACATGATCATATGGTCTGAGGAGGCAAAGATGATTATCCTGATTGAATTAACAGTCCCATGGGAAGATAGTTGCCAAGAGGCCTCAGAAAAGAAAGCCACCAAGTACTAAGTTCTGATCCAAGAATTCAGGAACCAAGAGTGGCAGGCCTGGTTATTCTTCATCAAGGCTGACTGAAGGGGTTTCTCAGCACAGTCTGTATGAAAAATACTCACAGTTCTAGGACTAGTAGGAAGAGAGAGAAAGAAAGCTGTTCGCAGAATGCGGGAAGCAGCAGGAAGAGCCTCTTGTTGACTTTTGAACAGGTGAGAAGAGCTGAGCTGGAAGTCAACAGAAAATGAGCAGTGACTAGCAACCATTGCCAATCCACCAACTAGAGGACGTCACGGTTGGGGGCCGAAATAAAAGTTGTTTAACTGATATGTGTTAACTGTGTGTGTGTGTGTATATATACTGTGAAAGCCTAGGGCGAGTACCACCATCCTAACCTCGACACAGACAGGCACAGAGACACACACAAGTGCAAACAACACATGATTTATTTCTTTTGTTGCCTTCCTGGGTCACAGTGTACGAATCATCACAATAATTCAGCTCAGTCCTTCTCCTTTCTCTCTCTCTCTCACTCTTCCTGTCTTCTGTCGCCTCAAATAGTCTCCCGCAAGATTTGTCCACCTTCCACCTGACTCTAGCTCCTCGAATGGAGTGAGGCGACCTCCTTTATAGTGTATTTGGAACTGCTCCAGGTACACTCCGGTTTTCTTCCGGCAGCACTCCCGGGTGTAGTAGAAGTGCTGCATAAGCACCCGTAAGTGCTCCAGGTGTACCTGGATCCTCTTCTGGCAACACTTCTGGGTGTGGTGGAAGTGCTGCAGTCCAGGGCTCCAGGACTGTCCAGGTGCCCCCTGGCGATGGCCATGGGTCCCAGCAGGGTTGAGCTTCCAAGCTCCAAGCCTTTGGCCCCAATGCAATCCAGGGGGGTTGCTCTCTCATGTTCTGGGGGAGGTATAGCTGTGAACCTGTCCACTCCCATGGTCCTTTCATCACAGGGGCCGGGTAAGGGCCCCAGCCGTCCGCCTCAATATATATATATATATATATATACTGAAAAGCAGATTTCAAAAATTTATTTCAAACAAACTGTATAAGACAGAAACACATTTCGCACATCACTTGTCCATCCTCCACGCCTGACTCCAACTTACCTGGATGAGGCAGATCCTTTTATCTTAGTCCCAGGAGTACGTCCAGTGGCAAGGCATGGCCCGTAGACAGCATTTCCAGGTCACATGCAAGCACTACAATGTTAGGATTATGGATCCCTGCGGCATCTCCTAGTAGCACCCATGAAACCCAAAAAGGCTGCTCCATGGGGCTACAATTTCCAGCATGCCTTGTGGTTGTCTCCCCATGTCCTTCCACCATACTGACCTCCTGCCAGGGTATTGTCCCTCGGTCCATCCCTGCCAGGACAACAGTGTACTTACTTCTGCACTGGTATTTTCTGCCAACCGCCTCCACTGGCAGAGAACACCCTGCCAATCTTCCTTTTTACTTGCCACCTGGGCCTTTTTGCCAGGTAATGGAAGGGAGTCTATTCTGGCATGCCATCCATTACTACAAGCCAAATTCTCCATAGCAAAAAAAAAACTCAGAATGTATCTCATAGGTACTTCTAGGAGTAATGGTTAACTAATTAATAAAGTACTCACATTATAACAACAACAAAATGGCATTGAGATGACATCAAGTAAATAAACAAAACATAATAATAATATTTAAGTACACAAAATATAATAATTATTGTAGCTGCGTTTTCCCAAAATTACCAAAGTTCTGCAGCTTCGACTC
>JANRMT010062815.1:15764171-15776798 GCA_026402145.1 Polypterus bichir lapradei | reverse complement strand
ATATGAGTTTAACTCAAAACTTTAACTTTCTAAGATTGGCTCTTACAATTATATTGTCCAGAACATGTAACAATTTACAAGTTCCTAACATAATGTCAGGAAAAGGCCCAAGTCATAATGAAATGCTAATTATTATTACTTCTTTGCACATGCTTTTTACTGCTTTCAAGCTTATAGTGGGATAAATGTCAGTGAATGAACTGCTGTGTGTATTTCTGGTGACTTAACCACACTGAAGGTTATAACCTGTGTTGGCGGGGGGTATGTCTTTAGCGCTTATAAGTTTTTTTTTCTCCAAACTGAAAAAAACAAGTTAACTTGTGAGATCAAACAACAATCCTTGACTATCCTACTCTTATGCTTCAGTGCGCTTCCTGTTCAAATGCAACCCATCACGGGTGTACAAGTCCCATCTATTCTTAAATGTACCTCAATGTCCCATAAATCTATGCCACTGTAATCAACACTAAAATTTGAGCAGCATGTTAAGTCTTCTGAAAAAAACACCCTGTCAGTTTTGCTCTTCAGCTTACCACTTAACTCTGTAATCTGAAACTGTAGAACTAGCAGCCTGCCCTTACCAATGTGATTTGTTCCACCTTGGACAATGACATCTCTAAACAGCCCTTCTTTGGTCAGGGGCATGTTCACCCTTGCACCAGACATGCAACCTACTACTGTATAGGAGACTCTCTATTCCTGGGGCAAACTTGAGTCTCAGTCCCTCTAATAATAAGAGATCTATACCAGCTGCACCAAGCTGCATATATTTATAAAATAAAACACGAAAAATTGGCAGATGTGCACAAAACCTTATCTGCTTGGATAGCCATAGACAAGAAATCCTGTTCAAAATCTTCTCTGTATGCTTTGGTCTGTACTCTGGTCAACACTACCTAATGTCAATTTACCAACAACACTGGTTCACCATTTATTAAAAATAAGATAAAGGTATTTTAAGGCAAAGAAGCTGTTACCAGTTGCCTCATACATGATAATCACTAATATCAGCCTTCTTCAACCTACGCAATATTCAATCTGTGGAAGTCATTACATATAATGACATTCAGAGATCTCTGTATCAATAACATATCTGTGCCCTTTGAAGTATTATGCTCCAAATGTAACCTTCCAGCGACACACTATTTTTCCTTAAATAAATTAGAAACCTTGTCAGAATCAATCTACTCCACTTCCCTCATCTTTCACCTTTTTCTGTCCATAAGGTGATACTGGTTAGTTTGTATAAAGATCCAGGCAGCATCAAAAGAGTATATCAACATACCACTTGACTATTTTTAGGAAGAATATGAAACGGATTTTACAATTACAATTTCAGTAAATAAATGGAACTCTGCCATTCACAAAATACATTCTGGATCAATATTCAGAGAGCATGCCATAATCAACTAAAAAATACTCAATGTTTAAATTATACTATATGTCATCTAAAATTGTCAATAATGTACTCAAAGCAAGATCAAGCCTGTATTGCTAGGTCACACATCTTCTACACTATGTCCAGTTTTAGGCAAATAAATCTTACTATCTCTTTCAAATAGAATTATTCCTAATGCTTTAACAGCAACATATGTAATAATACTAGAGGGTTCAACTGAAAGAATCATACTAAATCCTTAAACTCATGAGAAAAACTTGGAAAAAAATAGCTTTCTTTATCAGGATGTGTTCAGAGTTTTGGAAGATTCTATCAATGTAATTGTAATCCTATGCTTTCCAGGCTGTTGCAAAACCTTCCTAGTTGATGTACTGTTTTATTCCCTACTAGGAGCTGCACCCAGCATTGCATGGGAAAGACCTTTTAAGCTCTGGCCTGCTTGTCGGCTAGTCTTGCTTCAGTCTGTTGTGGTAAGCCACCAGGTGGCTCTTTTGTACTGTAGTAAGATAGGAAAAAGATAATAAAACCAAAGGTGTCCCCAGGGTCAAAATATGGGGTCAGGATATAGCCTGCGCTTTACCCCTGATGAAATGAGGGCGCCCAAAATCTGTTCCATTCTATTGGATTCCCTCTGAAATATATTATTGTACAGTGTTTGCTATTTTTTCTTTTCTTTTTTCTTTTGTTCATTAAATTTGAAAAATCAGAAAAAGTGTAGATGAATTATTCACTGCCATGACATCCTAACAAAGCAAAATATGTTGAAAGCCAGTCTTCATCACTTCCAAAACTGATTTCTTTTCCAATTGCTATCATTTTGGATCTGGTGCCCCTGTTGTGGCACTTATGAGCTCTGGGCAGGAACTCATACAAAGTGGAATGCTTGTCTGTACCAGTAAGAAAAAATGCTCATAGGTCTCATAAAGTACTGGAACAGTATAACTAAATGCAAAATAAATAAATATATAGACACACAGCAGAAGCTGTACCAACCTAAACTTGTTCAGTGTCCCAAGTTCAATGAGATAGTCAAGCTAGCTGACCCAAAATGCACTCAAGTAATTACTAATGTGATTTATGCTTAAAGTGCCTGATTTGGCACAAGGAAGAAAGTTCTTGTCTTTTCACAATTTATTTAATGTTTCTGCCTGTCATAAACTAAAGAGTTCAGATTCATGTAAGTCCAATATAAATACTCACTAGAGCAGTGGTTCTCAACCTGTGGGGCGGGCCCCCCTAGGGGGGCGCGAAGTAACAAAAAGGGGGGCGCGAAGATGTGAAAAAAAGAAAACAAGAATCAAAAATATGAAAAAAACATCTGTTGAAACCAAAACAAATTAACTTAAACTACATTCTGATACTAGAACAATAAATATAGAGTTAGATAAATGTCGATAAATGTTAAGTAGGTATAATAAAATATGCATCTACATTTCCAAAAAATGTTAGGGGGGGGTGCGATTAAAACTGTTATGAAAACTTGGGTCGCAAATACTTAAAGGTTGAGAAACGCTGCACTAGAGGGAGTGAAGCCATCAAAACCCAGCTTGTCACACAAAGAGCAATAAAGAATCTTTACAAATAAAAAGGTTTATTATTCACAAAGTAGGCTCTGTAACACAATAAGCTTCAAAGAGCTCAAAAGGCACAGAGGGCAATGTCTTCAAAATAGGCAGTTCAAATACCAAAGACAGTCCCAAAACGAAGTCACAATACAGAGCACAGGCTCAAAAAATTCACCAAATCACAAAAGCACAGAATAAATTCAAGAGAGCTCACCACACCACAAGCACATTCACAATGAATCCCAAGGGTCTGTGGGTTTTCCTCAGCCTTTATAGGGCTGTCCCTTGACCATAAAGGACGGGTGATACATAGGTACATAGTAACTAAATGACTAACAACATTAACATTAAAAAGGGAATCAAGAATGGACAAGTAGGACATAAACAGCATTTGAACCTCGGACAGGGGAGGAACTCTGGCTGAAATAAAACACCTTTTATTTTGTGGTTTAAGTTTTTATTTATTTTAAGAGTTGAAATGACTCACTTGAAACAATATGTGCTGATAAATTTTGAAACTTGTTGCACTGATCCTGATGATAAGAAATACTATTTGAATAACGAGGCAGTATTATTGCTATGAGCAACTTATACTGTCCATGAATCTTCAGAGTGCATTTATTTAGTCTCCTGCAGAAGCATTATTATTGTACTGCCAGTGCAAAACTGAGAAGTTTTTAAATTTAAATGGACCAGGACAAAAAAAAAATTTAAAAGGGAGTTATTAGAAAGGAGTTATTAACCTGTAAGTCTGAATAACCTGTTCCAAAGCCCAAATGCTAACTTGAAGTCAAAAATGGATTTGCTAAATCCAATCCAATCCAATTTCAAGACCAGAGTTCATTGTAAAAATGAATGTTTTATACGTTGTGAAAGAAAAATTAACTGCTTACAAGCTACTCAGGGTTAATAGCTGACAAAGCCGTTTTGCTATAACGGTAGGTTATTCACACAGGCGTCTGCTGTAAGACAGGGTGCAGTAAGCTGACCTAGGGCAATTTCCAGTTTCTTTAGTAACACGTCTATTTGACACAGGAAAGATGACCTTTCCTTCCTTATAGTCTATCTGACAAGTTAAAAAAAAAATAAGAACAGATGGCCCATTAGTGTAATGAAATAAAATGCTTAGGAAAACGATATTATGCTTTTTGATTAGGTAAGGGGAAGGTGGAGGGAGAAAATATAAAAAAGCTAATTGAAAAATGAAACTTTGCTCTTCTGCCTTGCAACACAGAATCCAAGTACCGTATATACTCGCAGATAAGTTCTACCACAGATAAGTCGGGACTTGATTTTAGTGTATAATTTCTGTTATTTTATAATGTTGGTTGTATAAGTCAAATGCGGAAAACTCACGCTATTGGACCAAAAGATTATGATATGCTAATGCCTACCTGAGAGAGTAACCACCGAGCACACTGCCTTTTTTTTCTATGTGGGTGCGGCAATGTGCTCTATCAGCGTGTGCTCCTAACCTCTCTCTCTCTCTCTTTCTCACTCTATTCTGCCTACGTGACCACACTGTAATACCCAAACTATTCCAAAGTGATGTTTGCAGTGATTTGTGTTTTTTGCATTTCACACCTTCATACACCTTCATCGTAACAGCTTTCCTTATCTACGATGGAGTGTTCGATCAGAAGGAAATATGAAACTGGTTTTAAATTAAACGTCATTGAATTAGCGAAAGAAATTGGTAACTGCACTGCTGTAACAAAATTCAATGTGCCTGAGAAACTGATGTGAGATCGGAGGAGGCAAGAAGATGTGAAAAAAAAAATTAAGTGTTGCATTTTTGAATGGGCGTAAAGTCGGGGTTTGATTTTATGACCGATTTTTTGGGTTTCAAGACCCGACTTATACGTGAGTATATACGGTACTGATCTGTGACTCAATTTAAAAGTCTAATTGACTGAATTATTCCTGTCTTCCTCTGGGGGTTTCTTCCACAACATCTATTTTGAATTGTTTTGATTTTTTTACCTCAAAGAACCAGTTTTTAAGGTATTTTGATCATTTCATAGTGAATTAGTGATGCAGTTAAATGCATCACGTGATCCCAATCAATGATTATGACATGGGAAGTGAAGCTATTAATATGGCGACGGTCACTTTGCACATTATCCCTCAGTGGATCACACTCCTTGAACTTGAATTTAGCAGTTAGTTTTAATTCCAAGTAAACTAAAATGTTAGTATTGTTGGGTTTTTGATCACTTTTTTGATTTTGACTACTGATTCTGCTTCGCACTCGTGTTTTATGTGGTTCTCATTTGTCCTTTTCTGCTTTTGACCTCGTATTCCATCCAACTACAGTTTTTTTTGCTTCATGCAATCACATTCATGTTCCTGGTTATATTTTACCTCACAATAACCCAGAATGTTATAATATTAACAAAATAATTTCAACAACACTCTTTTGTTTATCCATATTCATAGATAAATATACAACTGTGGCATCGGCTTACAAAGTGTCGTGATGGTGAATGTCACAATGCATCTTAACAATGGGGACTCCAAAATGGTGGCACCCATCAGCAAAACAAAATGTTGCTACTATAAACAACAAAAAAAATAACATAACCTGGGAGACATAATAGAAACAAAACAATAATACAGAAATTATCTATCATATTTAACCCTCAGAAATGCAAAAGAAGAACTCCTATGATGCATAATACATTTTTAAGGAGATCTCATTTGTACCAATTACAGCAACAACCAAAAGAACTGAATAGTGAGTTTAAAAAGTTGGAATGTACAAGATGTCAACAATGCATCAGTAATCTCCTCAAAAGTAAAAATTACTCTCTCCATCCATTTCTAAGCGTGTGAGTTTAGAGATACAATTAAGCCCAACCTGCATGTCTTTACAATACAGTAGGAGTGCATTGTGCAAAGCCAGGGAAATCAGATTACACTCTCAGTGACTGGTCTTGGATTTGAATCCCTGTTCCCAGGGGTCAAGAATGAGCAGCATAGTGAAATACAAACTACAGAAAAAACTTGTCTGCTAGCTACACAACAAGATTCCTCAAGTCTGCCAATGGCACTTAGCGCCTTAAGCCACTACTATCCATGATGACGGTATGTGGGACTTTAAGCATCTCAAGGGAAGCCCAATTCACTACCTTCTTCTCAGGAAGATTTCCATACAGTAAACTTCTTTGAGCCTGTGTGCTCTCCCAACTTGCAAGCAGATCATAATGTTGTCCTTGTTATATGAGACTCAGTTGTGTACATCCTGAACTTTCTGTCATCAGACCAGTAAAATTTGTGTTCTGTTTCCCAAGAGTCTGTGTTCTTGATATTAAAAGAAAAGCCCATTCGGGCTTTTGCAGAGCCAGATTAACCATAAGGGCAATTGAATGGGTGCTCAGGGCACCAACATCTTGGGGACACCTTCTGCAAAAACTCTAAACAGGAAACACTGGAGTCATGTGCATCATAATGGCTGCATGGTTCTTATCATGTGCATACACCAGTAAGATCACAAAAAACCAAACTTAAAATAAAACAAAAACACTCACAAAAATAAAAAATAGTTAAGTTCCAGCATGCTACTGTTTTGCTTGGCACCTGGTTTCTGTACAACCTATGGTGGCGCCAGTTTAGAAAAAAAATGCCCAGGCATCACCTTAGTGCATGTGTTCTCAACATGTGAAGCACCAACAGTCTTCTATTTTATCTTTTTTTTCACATGCAACCTTCACAAACTCCTTCATTTTATTGACACACAGTTGCACATCAGTCGTATCAATCCATCCAACCATCCCCTCATATGATGGGTCTGTCAAATATGTTTATTAGAACATTTGATGATGCGTTAAGAGTTCTTCACATCTAACAACAATTTCAAAAATCAGAAGTACAAATATTTTCAAATCGCACATTATCATGAGTCTTTATGCAGCAGTTTGCTCAAAGATTTGCAAGTAACCATCCCATCCCATCTGTCTACTCATCACTTGTTCCCTTATATGCACTTTCCATTTTAAAACATTGTGAAAATGTCTCCAAAGAAATTGGAATCACAATCTTCTATTTTATCCTTTTTTTCCCAAAATCCATCCAGGTTTATGGATGATCTTTCATAGTCTTTCACTTCTGGAATGTCGAGTTAAAAAAAAAAAAAAAAGCAAAGTCCGTGTTCATTTGTAATTTATTGATTATTTTGGTTTTCATCAATTAGGAAATAGAGATGTGGTGAAATATGCTTCATTTTTACCAATAAAAATTTGTCTCCTCTACACAGCTTCAGAAAAAATTACTGACATAAAGCATTTGTTATTTATTAGAGGTCAACAATTTTATGTTGAAACCTATTCAAGTAAATTTTAGTTAGTATTTTTAAATTATTAATTATGCCTGCAGGGTTGGGGGTTGATTTTGTTTGTGCTAATTGTAAAAAGGTGTTCTCATTACCAAATATGAGTGATTACACAGATCCTGACACTCCTATAGAATTTAAGAAAACTGATGCATGTGCCAGGTGTCTGTCCTTTGAAAGCTTGTTTGCTTTTAATATTGGATGATTGAATTGCTTTAGGTGTTCAGTAAATTGCAATTGATTTGTCTATGTGTGTGTGTGTATGGAGGCCCCAGAGGTGCTGATGCCCAGTAGCACTGTAGAGATTTAGTTTGTCCCTGGACTTAATTGAGCTGCATGCCAAGGTAAACAGCATTTGCTGTCACCAGTCAGATGCACTGAGGACGGACTTCCCATTGCTTATTTAGGCCTTCAAGGAGTGGGCCCCTGGCTGCAAGAATCTTTGTCAAATATCTGTCTAATTGATAATGACTTTGATAAGTTCCTGAAACTAAGGAAAGATTGCAAGATTTTGTGTTCTGTTTGATTAAAAGGTCTTCACTTGTGATGATCATATTTGTAAGCTTGTCCTGTAACACTTGTTCCTTAACAGTCCCCAAGACAAATGTTTACTCGATTATTTGTAAGTTGCTTTGGATAAAAGCCTCTGTTGAAAGAATAAATGTAAATCTAACAATCAGATAAAAACTACTACCAACTCCTATCCCAGAACATTTGGACGTGACCCTTTTGAAAGAGGCAAGACATTGGCTTCATGAACAACCAGGGCATCTTTGGGGAACAACCACAACTTTTCAGGCAGGATGGCCTACATTCCAGTAGATTTAGTGACAGGGTCTTCCCCAAAAACATTCTGAAGTATGTATGACTACCTAACTTTATGGATAATGTGTGCCATGACATATCTTATTCAAATCTGAGAAAGTTGCAGTGTTTTTATCTGAAGAGGTGCATTATATTGACCCTATAATAACAAATCATAGATTCTCTATATAGTATAGACAAACAGGTATAAACGTAAATAACTTAATTGGCATCTCAGCTTGTTCTGAAACTTGAATTTAGTTGTGTTCTTTTAAGGCACTCAATATGGCTTTACTTAATATACGAGCTTTAACTATAGTAAGATGTTATACATACTGTAAATGATCTTATCAGTGACAGGAAAATAGACTTTACAATTTTGGTAGTGCAATGTTAATTGAAGCAGCCCCTCCAAATTATAATTCTGGAAATCTGCTTCTCAGGGAATGAGAGGCAGCGGTTTGGTGAGTATTTTCTCAAGCCATTAAACCTGTAAAAATTATTCCATAATTATTGTTTTGGGGTATAAAATTGTCCAGGAAGGCACTTTAATCTCTAAGGCTCTTTTTTATTTTAGTGGACAAGTTAACTTTGGAAATGCTTAAATGATTAGCCTTGATTTACATTTACAACCCATGACATCCACTTATCACTCATATCTCAAGTACACAAATCAAATCAAGCAATGTGGCCAAGGCTGGTGACCTTGGCTTCAAAAAGGCATGCAATAATACCTTTCCAGGGACCATGGGATAGCTGGTCCTGAGCCCTTCACCTGCAAGGGTTGCACAAAATACCTTAACAGCGTTAGAAGCTGACATAATGTGCACAGCTCTTTCTTTAACAAACACAAAAGACACACTCCAACAAGGCCAGGGGGACAGGAGGGTGTGTTCTAACTATCAAGGGATGTGATACGTGGCCCATGGCATTGTGCAGGTTTTTAAATAAATAATCACAACTTGGAAAGTGGAGGCTCCAATCAGGTGTGGATGTGCGCGAGCATTCTTCGCTCCAGGTATGACTGGGGTGTTTGGCCGATCGCTCATACATGTGTAAAGGCGAGTGGATCAGTTAGGTGTCTCATTCTTACTTCAAAGCTAGTGGTGTATCATACCTGTGCTGCAGGATCCCGGGCCGGTTAAGCAGAGGAGATGTTGTGTTTCAAGTACTTATTGAATTGATTTTAACCTCCATCCATCCATCCATTTTCCAACCTCTATAATTTTATTATTATTTTATTATTTATTTATTGGAGACTTTGATTGAACTTGCACTACACCTTCTGAACACTGTTTGCATTT
This sequence comes from Polypterus bichir lapradei, assembly GCA_026402145.1. NCBI lineage: Eukaryota > Metazoa > Chordata > Cladistia > Polypteriformes > Polypteridae > Polypterus > Polypterus bichir. Next base: position 15,767,396 of record JANRMT010062815.1, on the reverse strand, counting down.
TTTTTTTGGTTGCATTTTAATAAAAGCACTTGCACTTACCCCCTGCTGCATGTGTGTGTCCTCATTTGCCTGGCTCATCCCAGCTCTGCCACCATTTGTGATGGTCTGGTGTGGCTCCATACTCTCTCTTTCGTGCATCCGTGAGCCTCTTGAACTCGAAGTGTCAATAGTCATACACCGAGATGAACTGGGAAAATGAGGACACCTATCCAAGGGATAGGCGCAAAAGTCTCAGTGCTTTTAATACAATCCATCAAAAATCAGTTTTCAAAATTAAAGTGCAGTGCATCCAATTTTTCTCTAATGAATAAATAAATAATCCAAAAAACCAGTGAAAATGTAGAGGTTAAAAAGTCCAAATCCAATAAATAAAGCCTATAAGGTGAGGTTAAAATCCAGAGACAATCCTTTTCTTCCTTTAAAAATGCAAGACCCAATGCTTCCTTCTAAACACCTGGTGTCTTCTACACTTATCTTCTCTGGAACTTGCAGCAAGAGGAGATGCCTGCTGACAGGTGCAGTCAACCTTTAATTCCTGGCTCTGGTCCACATTGCCAGGCCTGCAGCATCCATAGGGCACCTCGCCAAATCGCACACCCGTCTCCTACTGCCAGCCCCTCGGCATCGGTGAGAGACACCACATAACGAGCCACTCATACTCTCCAGCATAGTTTAATAGGAGCACCGCTTCTTCAACCCCTAGCTCCTATGCTTGTGGCTCACCCCGGACCACCTGCCTCCATCCCTCTTTAACACTGGCTTTCCCAATTCTGTCTCTCATTATCTCTTCCATTTCTTCATCTTGACCACCATTCTCTCCTTTGTTTCTCACTTTCTCTGTTGTTCTTATTTTTGTTCTTTCTCCATTTCCCTTTCTCATGCTGGCTCCTTTATACAGCTTGATCAGATGCAGATGTGACCCTCCACCCACTCCGAGGTGTGAATGAGTCACCTGACTAATCCATTCACATTCGCATGTGAATGCACTATTAGCCAAGCACAACAACCAACCCCAGGGCAGCACATCTCCAGCCATTCTGAGCTGTTGATTATTTATTTAAAACCTGCACCACAGACCACTTTTTACAGGGGATCACACTCCTCAGCCTCCCTGGAAAAGCGTATGCCAAGATACTAGAAAGAAGTATGCCCAGTCGTGGAACCTCAGGTCCAAAAGGAGCAATGTGGATTCTGTCCAGGCTGAAAAACGGTTTACCAGCTCTTTACCCTCATGAGGATTCTCGAGGGGGCATGGGACTATCCCCAATCAGTTTACATATGACTTAGAGGAGGTGTCTGACCATGTTCCTCAAAGGATCCTGTGGGGTTGCTGGGAGAGTATGAGTTTCTGGAGCCCCTAATAAGGTATATTCAGTCCTTGTATAATCACAGTTAGAGCTGTGTCCACATACTCAGAAAAACATCAACACTGTTTCCAGTGGATATAGGACTCCTACAAGACTGTGCTTTCTCTCCTGTCCTGTTTGTGCTTTTCATGGAGAGGATATCAAGGCGCAGCTAGGTAGGTGAGGGGATCCAGTTTGTTGGTCTCAGAATCGCATCACTGCTTTTTGCAGATGACTTGGTCCTGGCTTCATACGGCTGTGAACTCCAGCACACATTTGGATGGTTTGTGACTGAGTGTGAAGCAGCAAAGATGAGGTTCAGCATCTGAGGCCATGGTCCTCAGTAGGAAAAAGATGGACCATCCTCTTCGTCTGTGAGGTGAGTTACTGCCTCAAGTGGAGAAGTTTAAGTACCTCAGGGTGTTGTTCACGAGAGAAGGGAGAAGGGTTGGAAAGATTGACAGACAGATTGGCGTGGCCAGCACAGTTATGTGGTTGCTATACCGATCTATAGCAGGGAAGAAGGAACTGAGTCAGAAGGCAAAACTCTTGATTTACCAGTCGATCTATGTCCCTACCCTCATCTATAATCAAGAGCTTTGGCTGGGCTTTCCCTTAGAGTTACGGGGAAAAGCACAGACATCCGGGAGAGGCTCGGAGTAGAGCTGCTGATCCTCTGCATCGAGAGGAGCCAAATGAGGTGGTTCAAGCATCTGATGTAGATACCTCCTGGATCCCTCCCTGTGGAGGTTTCACAGGCACAACCAGCTGGGAGGAGACCCCAGGAAAGACCTAGGGCTAGCTGGGAGAATTAAATCTCCCAAATGGCCTGGGAACACCTTGGGATCCCACAGTATGACTTAGAAAGTGTGGCTAGGGGACTGTTATCCCTTCAACCTGGATTTGGATGAGTGGGGAGAAATGTATGAATGAATGAATGAATGAATGAATGAGTTGGAAAACTCAAGTAACCTGTAAACTCTAAAGAGACGGTTGAGAAGATGGAAGAAAATTGCAATTATCAATCCATTATGAAATATAACTAAATACGGCAAGGCAGTTAGACTTGAGAAACAGTTCTACTTTCCTGCAATGCTAAACAAAAATATGGAGAAATCTGAGTGTGATCATTTATTAACCTAGCTCATTGCTGTAACAGATCCTGAAATGTTCAGCAGATAAAAGTGAGGCTTTTTCAGTAATTAGTATAACTTTGAAGAATAACCACTCAGGTAAAATAATCCACTTGGGTCAATGATCCATTTCTAAAGGGTTCTTTTAAATAATTTTCTAATTGACAGCATAATAGAAATAATTAACTGTTTATTGATACTGACTCTTATGTCAAGTTTAGGTCTATTTCTAACCTGCCCTTCTAAAATACAATTAAAAAAATGTAAGCAGTTAATTGATTACTTGAATAAAAACTCTATTCTGGATAAATTTCAGTTAAGCATTACACCAAATCATAGTAAAGCAACTGTTTTGCTTAAAGAGACCAGACAAACAACAAAGAGTTGTTCATCACCCTGGAGACCCCATATGTTTAAAAACAAAAATTGACAAGAAAACACTGAATAAATGTGTAGATGTCTTTTCGAACACGAACTCTCAAAGTGAATTGAATAGAGATAGTAAATCTTCTGACTTTGAGGACTTTCGGCAGAAAGTGGCTAGACACTGGGAGTGATGCCAGTGGTCGTAAAGCCATCAATCTTCAGATCTGCAGGAGGAAAGAAGAGACATTATCATACAACCCATGGAGTGGCGTTGTTAATACTGAAGCAAACAACACAGCTGTTCTTGTTCTCTTAAATGTAGCATTTAACAGTTGTCAGGGATGCCAGGGGCCATGACCCGGCCGGGACGCCTTGAGGGA
>JANRMT010062815.1:15706205-15762355 GCA_026402145.1 Polypterus bichir lapradei | reverse complement strand
ATCTATCTATCTATCTATCTATCTATCTATCTATCTATCTATCTATCATGGAAAGTTGACAGACTGACTGACTTAATCACTCACTCATCAATAAAAACATTACTTTTCGTTTTGTTTTAGAAGCTCAAATTTGTCAGGATCGAATCTACTAAGAAAGGACATCTGGATTCTACAATACTTAGGGTTAAAACCACTCCCACAATAGGAAAACTAAATACCCTAAAATCTCAAAAATGACTTGATGGATTTGATTGAAATTTGGTGATGTTATAGGAAAAAGAAAATTAGTGGAACCGTGTTTATTTATTTGTTGATGATTTTTTTGTTTGTTGATATGTATTAAAATTATGCTAACATACAGTACAGTATATGCTCTGCAGCTGCACTGAGAGGGTGCTCTGCTGTGACATTGTCAGGAATGTGTATCCTTCTGACTAGGATAATATCAATGCACCAAATGAATGAACAAGTATGAATACAGTACATTTTGGTCACTGCCCACACACTTGTTTTGCTCTGTGTTCTGGCACAGGCTTCAAGCGGTAAGTATAAAGAAGCCTCCATACAAATGATGAATAGCGGGATGGGGGATTGGGCATCACTTGTGAAGTACTGAGTGATGCAAAGCACCAACACAGGGTGTTAAAACAGCTGCATGGCTCTTCCAAACTGTTGTGTGAGAGGGGGAATGAGTGGCACTGTAACAGCTGCGCGGCAGTTTAACAAAGCACAGATAAGAGGAAACAATTCAAAAGATTACACTTTAAGTGAACATTATTACAATTCTAAACCATTACAGAAACACTGCAACTAAATGCTGCTCTAAGCTAGTACTGACAATAACTGCAACACTGCTAACACTTCTGCTATGGTTTTCCCTAATGTGTACTCTAGTGCCCTCTACAGGATTACCATGCTTATTTACATTATCACCACAACTAGGAAAAGCAGAAAAAAAGCAGCAACTGATCTATAGTAGGAATGTTTTAATCATGGATAGTTGTGATATAGCATGTTTAAGAGTAAGCAGCTCCAGTGACCTAAATATTATTATTACTTATTATTTGACTGATGTATTTATCCAAGTCGATCTACAACATTGAAGACACAAGTGGTTATATTTCTTTTGTTACAGGTAGGTGAAGAGACTTGCTTATGGCCACCTAGTAGCAGGATTTCAACCCACAACCTTGGGGTTTAAAGTCCTTGATCCAAAACCTTAATCACCACACCACACTGTCTGCCAATAATATTAGTTTTTAGAAAAAGAAAAAAAAAAAACCCTTAGTAGGTTAAATAGTATTTTTGATACACCCAATTCACCAACAGAACTATAATGGAGGCCCACTATCTCACGAAAGCCAGGTGACACAGCTAGAATATTATACAACCCCAAATCAGAAAAAGTTGGGACAGTGTGGAAAATGTGAATAAAAAAAGAAAAAAGCAAGTTATAAATTCTCCTCCTTTTTTTTTTTGTCAACACATTTGATTTGTAAATAAATATCCATTCTTGCCATTCAGGCTTGCAACACATTTCAAAAAAAGTTGGGACAGTACAGCATTTACCACTTTGTACAGTTCCCCTGTCTTTTAACAACACTTAAAAGACGTTTAGGCATTGAAGAAATCAAGTGACTAAGTGTTGCAGATGTTAGTTTGCCCCATTCTTCCTGCAAACAACGTTTTAGGTGCGCAACAGTACGGGGTCTTCGTTGACACATTTTTCGTTTCAAAATGCGCCAAACATTCTCTATAGGAGACAAATCAGGGCTGCAGGCAGGCCAGTCAAGCATCCGCACCCTCTTCTTACGCAGCCATGCCTTTGTTATGCGCGCAGTATGTGGTTTGGCATTGTCTTGCTGAAATAAGCATGGGCGTCCCTGGAAAAGACGTCGTCTTGAAGGCAGCATTTGTTCCTCCAAAACTGAGATATAATTCTCAGCATTTATGGTGCCATCGCAGAAGTGCAAGTTACCTTTGCCGAAGGCACTGACACAACCCCATACCATGACAGACCCTGGCTTTTGGACTTGTATCTGGTAACAGTCTGGATGGTCCTTTTCTTCTTTGGTCTGCAGCACATGGCGTCCATTTCTTCCAAAAAAGATGTGAAAAACCGATTCGTCTGACCACAATACACGTTTCCACTGCACAATGGACCATTCCAGATGCCTCCGAGCCCAGAGAAGTCGACGGCGCTTCTGGACACTATTTATGTAGGGCTTCCTTTTGGCACAGTACAGTTTTAGCTGGCATTTCCTAATGTAACTACGTACTGTAGTGCTTGAGAGTGACTTCCTGAAGTAGTCCTGAGCCCACGCAGTTATATCATTTATTGATGAATGACGGTTTTTATTGCAGTGCCGTCTGAGGGCTCGGAGATCACGGCCATTCAGTTTAGGCTTGCGCCCTTGGCCTTTGCGCACTGTAATTTCTCCAGATTCCCTGATTCTTTTTACTATGTTATGCACTGTAGAGGGAGAAATGCCCAAATCTCTTCCTATCTGTCTTTGAGAAACATTTTTCTTCATCATTTCAAAGATTTTTGCCCGCACTTGGTGGCAAACTGGCGATCCTCTGCCCATCTTTGCTCCTAAAGGAGTAGGCCTTTCCTTGATGCTGCTTTTGTACCGAATCATGATTGCAATCACCTGTTAACATCACCAGTTTCAAATCACATCATTATTTAGTTATTATACCTCATTACTACCCCTGAATTGCCCCATCCCAACTTTTTTTGGAATGTGTTGCAAGCCTGAATGGCAAGAATGGATGTTTATTTACAAATCAAATGATGTTGACCAAAAAAAATATGAATTATCTTGTGTTCATACTGTCTGCAATGAAATAAAAGTTAAGGGAAATTTGTAAATTACTGCTTTATTTTTTTATTCACATTTTCCACACTGTCCCAACTTTTTCTGATTTGGGGTTGTAGAATGAACCGCAACATCAATTACTTAAATGTATTGCAATTGTTACTGAATTCTGCTCTTCAAGTTTCATTTCTGGTATTTCATGGTGACATCTTGTAAGCCCTTGTAGTCTGATCAAAATACCCAGCAGCTGCCTTTGATGCTGGAAGGAATGTGGATAATCCAACATTTGACAAGGCTCACTATCTTATTTAATACGCTACCGTGGCTGTCTGTTTGTCTGTCCAGGATTTCAAATCACCTGTAGCTCGCAAATCATTTGAACTGTTCACCTGAAATTTGGTACACATATACTATGTGACGTCTACTATCCGCTTTCAGGGTGGTGATTGACCACCAAGGTTTTTCCTCTTTTTATTTTTATTTTATTTAATTGTAAAATCAACTCTCAGCAGCGGCCAGCAGGGCGGCTGTGTGGTGCATGAGTACGGGCACCATTCTCATTCCCTATCACCTTCGCTGTCACTTCTCCTACCTCTTCATATCTTAAATCATTCTTGAGGACGATTGAAGACTTATGTCCCAGCTTATGTGAATAATTAAGGAAAACGTACTAAGTAATTGCAACACAAACACTGACTTAATCAGTTTTAACGCAAAAAGATCCCAACTAAAGAAAAGGAGAAGCGGGCTGCTAGGGTGGAGAAAAGAAGAGGTGCTCAGGAAGCAGCAAGCACATCAACCTCTGAGCAAACGAATGCTAAACGTTCTGAGAGAGACTCTGAAAACTGTGAGTGCATAAGTCAAGTGTATTCGTGCAGTGCGCCATTACTGGTATCTAATCTTCTAGGAGGGTGCGTCATAACAATGATGCATTTCTTTATAAAATGTATGGAGTCCTCTGGCTTTGGATGTCCTTTTGTTTTCCCTTTTCCTCTCTTCCTTGGCCATCTGGCAGAGTCCATGGCATTGGATTATGTCAGTTACCATTATGACCATAAAGGACTTTAAAACTAACTTTAGTTAAAGTCATTTAAGCCAAGCTGAATGTCTCATCCATTTTGTTAATTTATATTGTGTAAGGCTATATTTGTTTATTTATTTTTCATTGTTACTGTAATTCTTTCCATAATTTATTGTAAAGTACTTTGAGGTACACTTTCTGTATAAATATGTGCTGTCACACATGTGCGACTAGGAGGCAGCTGAAGGGCTTAGAGACTACTACTAATATATCCACCCAGGGGGCGGCGGGGTACACTAACTCTCTTTCTAAGTCTCCTGCAGACCTTTCCCGGGAAATCCAGCCAGGAGCCAGTGCCTCAGCTTGGGACACATCACTTCCGGCCCCGGCCCCGAGGACGACATCACTTCTGGCCCCGGGCCCCGAGGACGACATCACTTCCAGTCCCGGCCCCGAGGACGACATCACTTTCTCCAGACTTCCTATAAAGCCTCATTCCCTTCCTCTGGAATTCAGTTCTGTTTTGGACTCTGACTTGCAACCATTACTTGCTTTGAACAGCCTTACTTTGTTTTGCAGCCAGGAACATATTATACGGGTGGCTGCCCCAAACCTTTGCGATGTCTGGTGTCTCTTCTTCTCACAGTGCTATATAAAAATGATGAAGAAGAATGATGCTTGGAGTGGTGATTAAAATATGGAAATGGATGGGTAAAAAGTATATATTAGCAGTCAGTAAATAAATCCTTTGAAACAATCACATGACCTAGCAAAACACATCTGAGACCTTTGGCTCACTGTAAAAATAGAAACAAAAATAAAACCAGTCAGTCCCAAGCTAATCTTAAATTATATAACAACATACCATCACTATCCGTAATAACAATATAGTATAATATTACAAAAGATTATAACTTGCTTAGAATGAGTAGTTTACTTTAAAAGAAAATGACCAGGAGATGATAACACCTATAGGACCACACAAATCGCAATGGGTGGCAAGGCAAGAGGTCAAAACCCAGAGGGAGAAAACATATGCCAAAACCCAAAACAGAAAGCAATACATTGTGGTCAGAACAAGATACAATTCCAAACACTTAATCTTTATGAAACCACCTGTTAGCTTCTACTATGCTACAGAGGTCTGAGAAATACAGAAAAAGATCCAACAAGAGATAACAGGGAGATTTTAAAAACTGGCACTGTGAAGAGGCCACAAACACAACAGCATCAGATCATTTGGAAGCAACATGAGGCTGAGGAAAGATAAAATGAAATCACCGTGACACATTTCAATTGTAATAGATAAATTTTCATAGTTTATGACAGATAATCTTCTGAAAACAAAACATTATGGCACACAACATTTGGCTGCTAATGTAGTCAGATATCTGACCTGCTTCTTCCAAATAAAACTCGCTATGATGTAGTTTGCTGTATTTGAATGCTACTGCATCCACTAGAGGGCAAAATGTAATATTAGCATTGTAGTGAGGAAAGTGGAAACTCGACCTAGCTCACTCAATGTTGATTATTAAGAACTGTGAACTAACCCAGCCTCACCTTAGCGGTGTTAGCTGTTAACAGACGTTTTTGTATTTTCTCTCCTGCCAACATCAGCTGACTACATGTCATATTATATATCAATGACAACTTGGCTTTCTTTGTAAAATAATCAATTATTTTGATTTAGGTTTCACAGTTTGTTTACTTTTATGGGTGATGGTGTATGTAAATGTTACATAATGTGCTCTGCTTGTACAAGTGTTCTGCGTTTGATTTGGATTTCTTGCTAATTTGTTTTCTGCTGCTTCTGTGCTTCTGTTTGGAACTTACTTTATTTACTTCCTTTTGAGGTTTTGTTATGCAGGGAATTCATTTGTGCAGTTAAAAAATATTTGAAGTGTATTTAAAGACTTTAAAAATATTTTACATTCTACTGTGACAACATGATTGTTTATTGTACAATATTGTTTTACAGTTGCTATAGGAGTATGTGGCATGTACCTTTATCAACGTGACCATTTTAAAAGTCAGTGCCATGAACTTTCTGGTCATTTGAAAATGGTACGTGATTAGTATGTGAATATTCCTGTTGTGATGGAAACGGGGCGCCAGCAAGCCCAAAACCTCAAAACGAACACACAATAAAGAATGGTTTCAATATCCACAATTCCTCAATTAAGTACAAAGTATAAAGCGCAGGTTCTCTCTCTTCCACAATTCACATTACAATACCTCTCCTCTCACCATTGCACTGCCCTCCTCCAGTTGAGTGTTGCCTCCCTTCCTCCCAGCTCTGACTAACCTGGGATAAGGGGTTGCAGTCTCTTTAACTGCAGACCCAGGAGTATTTTGTTGCCGGGGCTGCTGCCTGTTGGAATCACTTCTGTGTCATACGGAAGTCCAACATAGCAGGGAGCACAATTCCCTGCAGCACCCTCTTGCAACACCCACGGACCCCAGCAGAGCTGCTCTGCCAGACTACAACAACAACAACACTTATTTATATAGCACATTTTCATACAAATGATGTAACTCAAAGTGCTTTACAAGAGGAAGAAAGAAAGGTTTATAAAAAAACAAAACCAACATTAGGAAATACTAAGTAACAAAGAATAAAGTAAGGTCCAATGGCATGGAGGACAGAAAAAACAAATGGAAAAAAATCCAGATGGGCTAGAGAAAAAAAAAAACAACAACAAAATCTGCAGTTGCTCGAAGGCCATGAGACCACCCAGCCCTCATTAGGCATTCTACCTAATATAAATGATCTAAATCAGTCCTCATGGTTTTCAAGCTTCACGTCATTTCCCAGCATGCCCTACTGGTTTCTGACTGGGTCCCAAAACCCAGGACCACTGCAGTCTAGTGTCCAAGGGGGATAAAGAGTCCCCAGCAATATCTTCTACTTCCTGTGGGCTGTCCATCCATTCTGGCCATGTCTTCTGGGTCTGGAACCTTTCTCTCCCCTGGCCAGGATGCTTGTCTGTCTGCTCGGAGCCTCCCGTCGAGGTAAGGAATCATCCCCTCCTCTAGTCAGGATGCCCATCCAACCCAAGTGGCACTTACACTTTAAACATACTGGTGTTTGACACATTGTGTTTGGTGTTCTTAGCTTAGATCAATGCAGGAAGGACTCTCAAGTAATGACCCTATCTTGTTTTCACTTCTGTGTACAAAACTACACAGAGGGCAATTTATTTAAGAAATTAGAATCAGGAGATGGAATGAGGTTGGTTTATACAAGCCAAGGTAATAACTATGAATCAAAGACGATCCAACACATAAGGGGAAAAATTATAGTCAGGACCAAAAAAAATGTAATGAACATATAACAAAGAATAATTTCTTAAGAGTTTTAGGTTGAATACACAAAATAGGACCAACCAGGAAGTTCAAAAGGATTACGTTTATACCCCTTGACCTGTGATGTCATGCTGCCTGTGGCCCCTGCTATCACCCTTTACAAGCACACAGCAAGTGTTAACACGAAAGTCCAAAGAGTGCCTAATGAAAAAGCAAAATGGTGCCACAGAATAATGCAAAAATTGTTAGTATGAATAGTGTGAATATTTTTAGCTTATTGCTTGCCTTTGTTTTTCATTCACGTTTATTAAAGATTATGAGTTTGAACATGGCAGAGTTTATTAGCAATGGATTTAGTTAGTAGTGGTGAAACATTGGCTGTCTGTACGCAAAATCAATGTATAGAGCATCATTTATAAATGGGAAAGAAGGAATTTAGAAGAAGAAAAAGTTTCTGTAGCAGATCAACCAAAATAGATTACTCCTATACCTTTACCCATGAGTTTGATGAAACAAGGAGTAAAATGCACTTACTGACAGTGGCATTCCAACCATTCATTTAGACAATTTGAATGTTTGTCAGACACATCATCATCGAGCCATAAGTGGAAGACAGTCAGCAGTTTCCCAGGTGAGATCATTTCAGTGTTAGTAGAGCACTGTTAATTTATCATTTTTCCATTCTTCAAAGTTTATAATAGACTAACAAACCTTTTCTGCCCATGTCTTCTTTTCCAGGTGTTGTGAAGAGTGCTCATAGATTAAATCATGCTGATAAAGACACAGTGGTGTCACATGTGGAGAACATTTAGAGGACTCCAAAGTTATCGCCTTTATGCTGCAGTGTACTGTCAGAAGAGTGTGGTGTGCATGAAACATAACATAGGAAAAGGACAGAAGGCCTGCAAAGAACACTGAAAGGCATGCACTCCCAAGTAAAAGAGTCCAGGGGACTGGACCTCTCCGGTAAGGCTACAGATGAGAGAATCCACCTCCAACCCTGCTGGAGATGTCCACACAAACTCCTCCTGGTTCCCCCTCATGTTGTAAAACTTAAAGGCATCAATTCCTGGATTCATCTGTTCCACTGTAAGAAGATCTGTTTGGGAAAGTTAACATGACAATAAAGGCAATAATCATTGTGTGCATCATATGCACCATCCTATGGACTTGTACGCTGTGACCGTGGTCCGAACTCAACCCGGTGCATGACGCAAAGGGAGAACTGGCACCGGTGATTAAACATCCCACTTGGACTGACAATACTTGGTGATGATTAGAACTGTACTACTTTTAAGAACAAATTGCTGTCTCCCCATCCTTGTAATGTGATGTCAATTATGATGTCCAACACTATGATAAGTAATATGGTCCTTCGAGTCTCCCCTACAAATCTAACTGCCCCTTCTCTGAATGATCTTAATCATTCCAAAGCTTTTCCTTGTCATATTACTGACATTGATGACGTATAAGAAAGTGAACCGTTTTGGATCACAGGGAGGCGTGTAAGAGTTGAATTTGAGTTCTGGTCCAATGTGCACCTAACATGTGTCTGAGTCTCATATCCTTCTAAGCAAAATACCCGTGCTTCGCAGTGGAGAAGTAGTGTGTTAAAGAAGTTATGAAAAAAAAAAGGAAACATTTTAAACATAACGTAACATGATTGTCAATGTAATTGTTTTGTGATGATTTTGTTATGATTGTTGCTGTCATCAAGGATTTGATTATCATTATTTCTTTCAATCAGGTTCGTATTTGGAGGATGTGTTTTGTTCAAGTTATATTCCGTGTTTGTCAGCTCGTCTTCCTCTTTATCTGAGACATCACACACTGCATGCATAGGTTTACCTTTCCCAGTCCTGCAAACTTTAGCGAAGTGGTTCAATTTACCACGTTTTTACACTGTCTTCCTTTAGCTGGACATTGACTTTTTTCACCGTGTGCTTTGTTTCCGCAGTAGCTGCACTTATGAGTATGCTTGTATGCGTCACACGCTTCATATTCCTTTGCTGCCTTCTCAATTGTGTAATGCGTTTTTTGTTCAGCGCTCTTTGGAGGTCTTGCTTTTTGTGTGCGTACTGCGTTCATAGTCAGTTCACGTGAGCCGTGATCAAAAGTCTCGTTTATACCCTGTATCTTCTCATTAAACTTGTATCTCGTGAATATCGTATTCGTCGTAGGCATGACAAACGCCAGCGGCAGCGTATCTATGAACTTAATTTAAACTTAAGGTTTACACCGTGCTTTGTTTCTGCAGTAGCTGCACTTATGAATATGCTTGTATGTGTCACTCGCTTCATATTCATTTGCTGCCTTCTCAATTGTGTAATGCTAATGGACGGCCTTATATGGGCAGGCACTCAATTACGTGGGAGGCGTGACGATGAGGGACGCAACTTCACCTCACACAGCGACCGAGCTGCAGGTTATGGCTGTATTTGTGCCAAACACTATTCTATCCCTGACTATCTCATCTTCGTTTGCATAAGCACAGTCCTTCACCAGCAATTTTAACTCTGTTACAAAGTGATCAAAAGTGTCGTTTATACCCTGCATCTTCTCATTAAACTTGTATCTCGCGAATATCGTATTCGTCATAGGCATGACAAACACCAGCGGCAGCATAATCTATGAACTTAATTTAAACTTAAGGTTTACAACGTGCTTTGTTTCCGCAGTAGCTGCACTTATGAATATGCTTGTATGTGTCACTCGCTTCATATTCTTTTGCTGCCTTCTCAATTGTATAATGCTGACGGACGGCCTTATATGGGTAGGTACTCAATTACGTGGGAGGCGTGACGATAAGGGACGCATCTCCGCCTCACACGGCGACCGAGCTGCAGGCTATGGCCGTATATATGTACGTAAGTAGGTTCCAGTTATGACCGTTACGTGTAGAATTTCGAAATGAAACCTGCCTAACTTTAATAAAATATAAAATATAATATAAATATATATATAAATATATATATATATAAATATTTAATAAAATATACTATAATAAAAAAATCCTGCGACAAGACAAGACTTTTTCAAAGACGAGACAAGACTTTTTGGAAGATTTTTTCAAGTCCCATGAGTTGAGACCTTGGCCATGAGATTTTTTCAAGTCACGCCCTCCTCTCAACCATTTTCAACCACACATGGTAATTTTACCTCTCATTCGTGTGAATGCTTTTGACAGATACACTTTCTGCTCTCTCAGCTCTTATAAATTTTTACGTTTTCCTCACTTTAAGTTCCCAATTAAAAAAGATGTGTTATATCCAAATCTTATTGAAGAATTTCATCACGAAGGGTTATCAACAGAAAAAATGAGTACATGGGCAATCCCAGCACCAAGAAACGATGAAGACAAAAGAATTAACGCCAAAAATGTTGATCGGTTACACAGCAAATTGGTTAAATGCGTATCAATAGACTATGCTGAAACAGTTGGTGGTGATCGTGTGGAAGATGAAAACATCAACTTACAATATCCCAAAAAATAACTACAGTAGTTAACACTGTCCAGTCTTCCACCGCACGAACTACTGTAGAAAGAATGATGTGTCCAATAAAGGTAATGCAGTACATCTTCAGGGGATAACATTAGACAACAAAGGAGATCTTGATATGCCATTCGTATTAAAATGTTAACAGTTTCCCGTTAGAATAGCTTTTGCAAAGACAATTAACAATTCTCAGAGCCAAACATTTGAAAAAGTCATTTTATTTAATAGAGAGAAAGAAACGAAATTCAATTACGGGCAGTTATACGTTGCGTTGTCAAGATGAAAGTCCAAACACAGAATCAAAATTCAATGCGGTATTGATGAAAATTGAATTCAAAAAATCGTTTTTACTCAAGTTTTACAGTAAAAGTGCAAGTTTAAAAAGTATTTGCGTGTTAATTTCAAAGCCAAACAGAAAGAAATTCCATTATCAACGAATAACTCTAACGCAACATGAAACATAATTTACTTTCAAATTATTATTTACTCTTTTTTAATATGGTTAATTACTTGCTGTAATGTAAAATAGTTCTATTACTGTATGTATATGTGACAATTCCCATGAAAATAAAAATCTGTTTAAATTGTACAACCGTATCCCCATACATGAGCTATCTCTGAATAAAAGGCAATCAAAGAACAGGGTCGTGTAATTTCTTTCATTAGGAAACAAAGTGTTGAGTGTGTCAGGTGAGGACTGGCTATAAAATCAGATATTTTCACAACTTATAATTAAAAAAAGTAAGTTTATAAGCGTACTAATATATCCAAGTCTTTGCAGTGAATTATCAACTCTTATTCACAGTTTGTACAGAAGCAAGCAGTTTTGAGTTTATGACCAGAACAACATCATAGAAAAATCATTTTGCTTTAAGATTGCTCTCTTATTGCTTTTTAAGCAGTATTCTTAATAGGTTTTAATTTTATAAGTTTTATAATTAAAGCAGCTCTTCCAGCAACTATTTTTAAGGTTAATGTTTGTCATTAAAACTTGACACTTCATAGACACTGTATAAGACATTATTGGAAATGTGGTCCACCACCAAAAAAGTTTGTTCAGCCTTGTTCTGCACAGTCTACATAGTCTACAGTCATTATCATTCTAATTTCTGATAGCCCCCATGCAGTGGTATATATCTCTGAGCCTATATCTGCAAAGTGTGCTATACTAAAATAAATTGAATTGAACTGAATTCAGTTACATATTCAAACTGGCTGTGGAGTAAAAGAAGCCAGTCATATAATATGAGCTAAACAAAATAAGGAAGGATCGCAACAAAGCAGTATACCTGTTGTCCATCACTTTTATTTATTATAAATATATAATTTTATTGTAGACCATAAACACCACATATAGTATGCAGTCTCTGTCTGCTACCATTGATAGGTGCATCATCCATCATCATTAGTCATCCTTGTGACTAATGAAAGTGCTGAAGCAGAGGAGGTTTGCTTGTTTTATATAGTAAATGCATGGTTTGCCCAGCTGCATTTTACGCTCTGATCTTATCCTTTTACAGAAGCTGGTTTCTTGTTAGGTTGCCAGTCATGCTGACTATTTTGTCAAAGAGCTGTGCATTTCAAATATAGGCTAGTAGTGGATGTGTTCTGGTTTCCAGGAATGTGGAATCCTGTGCTGGGGATGACTATGTATAGACTTGGATCACCAAAAAATGTAAAAAGTGCAGAGTTACAGGAGGCTTTAGAGACATAATCATATTTCAGTGTTAGCTTTCATTTAGAGCACAAATTAGGTTTATCTTAATAATTTTTAAGGAATCCCCAAATGTTGTTAATCCTGCTTTAGATTCTTGGATGGCTGCTGTATAATAATTGAAGCTTTGCTATGTGGGTGATGCATGAAGGCAAGCTACTCCTTATAAGTGTGCAGAATGGCCTCTCTTACAGAAACATAAAACAACCTATGTATGCTCTTTTTTTAAATGAGCCAAAAGGAAACCACAGTGGTAATGTTTACCAGCAGACAGGGCTGAAGAAGGCCTACTTTCTATTTCACTTGTATTTCCTTTGTGCAGTCAAAGGTCCTTCCTCATATTACACTGGTAGCAAAGAGAAGAGTCATCATAAAATTAGTACACCAAGGAAGACTGGATCTGGCAAATGTATACGTGTACTCGCTCCAAGTGGAAACTACTTTGACTGTGAAGGTCAAGGTGAGTGGACCTCAAAGTGCAGACCTGAGTTCAGAGAAGAAGCAGGCTATTTGGTACTTTCATATGATTAATTATCAAATACATGTTTCTTTTGTCAGCTCCCTTTGCACCTAGGAAAATTTTTAATATTTACTATATTGTGAACACATAACGGGAGGGGCAAAATTAGCTTATTTTCACTTTAGGGGCCACATACATTCTTTCTGTTTTATTTTGTGTTAGATTTAATTTGGAACAAAAGTACTGCAGGATGCAATGGAAGATTGAAGAACTAATGCAGCTGTTTTATAAAAATACACGTGCCAAGGTCTAGTTAACAAACTCAGGCAAATTTTAATTCATGAGCATAAAAATGAATCCTAGGCAAAAGGACTGCTAACATATGTCTTATATTTTATCAGTGTGTTTTTTTATTTTTTTAGGACGGTTTTGCATCTTTTACAATTTTGGTGTTGGTGGCGAGGTTACCCTCGTGCTGCAGGCTGTATGAGAATGACACAGACTATTTGGATAGTGCTCTTTGTGTTCATGGGCATATTAGCAGGACATCCTCCACATTGCCTACATTTACATCCTGAACCTCAGAACGGTAAGATATGTGCCCAGCTAGTCATTGCCTCTTGTGCTTACAGCTTCACAGTGTTGGATGGAGAGAGACAGCAGCTCCAGAAGAATGAATTTACAACATATTTCACATCTGTGTCAGTTGAAAGTGGTTGCCTCCTCACCTTGAGGCTAAAACACTTGGGCCCTCGACCTTTTGAATCTTTTGATGTCTTTACTACTGGCACCCATACGGATCTGGGATCAGTGGCTGACAGCACCCTAAGAGAGTTTAGCTGCAGTTGCAGACTGCTTGGTCGGGTGAAGAGAACTGAGAAATTGCTCAAAACCTTTAAGTAAAGAATCTCATTCCTCCAGACAGAGACCCTGGTACAGACTCTCAGTTCTCGACTTGAGCAATGAAGGAAAGACATGTTCTGCAGAGCAAAAGAAACATCTTTACTTAATAAATGGATATGATTTCAAACATATAGTATCTTCTGGATAGTTTTAATCGAGATACATGCACTCGATAGAAGATTTTAAGTTGAATAATTGAGTACTTTGTGCATATAGAGCTAGAGTGTATTCTGTGCATGGCTGCCTTCCATTCCTCTTCTGAAATGTTAAGCGAAAGATCCTTTCCCTTTTGAGATAGACTTTAAAATATTTTTATAAATTGTGTAGATGCTATTTGAGTTTTCAAGACTTATCAGTATTTCTTCTGGGACAGGTACAAGTCTCTAAATGTTTTAATCACAGACAATTTCCAAGCTTTAAAAACTGTGTATGCTTGAGAGGGTA
The DNA here is from genome assembly GCA_026402145.1 of Polypterus bichir lapradei. Classification (NCBI taxonomy): domain Eukaryota; kingdom Metazoa; phylum Chordata; class Cladistia; order Polypteriformes; family Polypteridae; genus Polypterus; species Polypterus bichir. Next base: position 15,748,185 of record JANRMT010062815.1, on the reverse strand, counting down.
GAAAAGAGTTGTTGTCATATAGAAGTGTAACAGATAAGATCTTCTCTGTCTTAAAATGAATTATCAGTGTATTGACGATAGCTTGTATTTACTGCAGTACAGAGCAGGGAATATAAACAAGTACTGCAAGATTTTAATTGTACTGTAGACAAGACTTGTGCATGTTCGTCAATTTGTGTCGATGTCCAGGGGCCTCATGTATAAACGGTGCGTACGCACAAAAATCTTGCGTAAGTACATTTCCATGTTCAAATTGTGATTTATAAAACCTAAACTTGCTGTATAGCCACGCACATTTCCACGGTAGCTCATACCCTGGCGTACGCAAGTTCTGCAGACTGGCGGCACCCAGCGTCAAAGTAGTGCTACTGTTCCTGTGTGGTTACCCTTTCTTTTTTAGATCCACATCCCTGACGCAGCTTTATAAATACACTGAAATTAACCTCATATTGTTTATTAGTTTAATTCATCTGATTGTAATTAACCTGTAACAATATAATGGTCCACAGAATGGTCAAACTATTCTAAATACCATAGCTGCTTTAGCGTTGTTACTCTCACTGCACCTTCTTCTTCTTCTTTCGTTAGGGGTTGCCACAGTGGATCATCTTTTTCCATATTACTCTCACTGCACCACTCGGAGTATATCACTGTATCTGAGTGGGGAATCACAGCTGTACAGCAGCTGGGAGGATGGAAAGAGAATTATCGATATACAGCATCTAGCGCATGCTGCCTCAGCCATGCTGTCTATTGAACTGCTCTCACGGCAAAAGCTTCACAGCCTTTCCTGTATGGACCTCGCGTTTCAGAAACAGTTTCATCCCAAGAACTATAAATGCGCTCAATCAGTCAATTGCTCCTTGTAGAACTGTCTGTACTTATAAGCACAATTACCTCACTGTGAACTTGTGATACAGTTATAATATTGCACAACCAGAGCCACTTTATAAAGAGCGTATTTACATATGATGACGATATCATTTTTAAGATGAAATGCAGCAAAATATGTTTATTATATTATACAGATAAAACTTTAACTTCATTTAAATAATCTATATTGTTAATAATTAAACATGTGAGGACACGGTGCCGCAGTGCTAGCGAGGCGCTAGTGCTCCATTCACGGATTGTTCCTGCCTCGCACTGTATTTTTGCTGGTGCTGGCGCGACACTGGAAGGATAGATGGATAGAATAATTAAACATGTACTATGAAGGTATTTCGATGTTCCTTAAAAGTTTTGAAGAATCGGCTTTCTAAGCTTACAGATGGCTTAACGACTATTACAGAGCTGATTTTGTGGCGATTGGGTATTTGTAGAAAGAAAAGTAAGGACAGGAATTGGGGGTTAGTACGTTTAAAAGAGACAGTACTGCTATAATAAAGTATTTCATTGAAGGTCGTGCACGGCGCAGCAAGCATCTTGCGTGAGACATGAACAATCACTGCGCCGTGTGTTCCCATGTTTAATAACATGCTTTAACTCCTGTCATCATGAAAATATCACATATACATCTCAGTATTTTAATTATTCAGAGAGCTGTAGTATTACGAATGTAATGGATTCTGTGTCCTGTCGGAGGAAGAGAAAGCCCGGAAGCACGTAGTGATTCACACACATAGAGCACATAGAAGATCAAATACAAAACAAAGCATTTAACGTGCTACTTTAGTTACGATGGGATTTCAGAAACTAGTAAATGAAATGATTTTAAGATGAACTTTATGATGTTCTACTTTAATGACAAAATAAACTATGTGATTAAAGTGGAAACTTTGAGATTAAAGTTGACATTTCGTGCTTTTTTCCCACTGTATGCCTTTTTTTTTCTCTGTACCCTAATAAGCTTTCATATGACACTCAGACAGTGGGCTACGACTCACATTTTCACGGAAACTTTGATATGTGACAACTTTTTTTTATTTCGGGCACTTTGTGAACGTGAGCTTTCGAGTTTCTCCGACACGCTATGTCACTCGATCAACTTCCTCTTGTTGTATATACCACTGTGTAAACCAACAAACAGTAAGTTTTTCCTTTCCTCCACTTGGTATTCGCTGAAATTCTTCTATTTCCCCCCATGGTTTTGCCATTGTCTTTTCACAGAACACTGAGCTTAAGAGATATTTATGTTGATTTGCATATTCAAACAGGCGTAATTCTGGGAGGAGTTGGGGCAGGACAGCAGGAGCGTGCACGTGCGTTACTTTTCACGCTGACTGGGATTTATGGAGCGGAAGAATGTGGAAGTTGGTGTTCTCACAGATTTAGGCATCTGGATTTTTTTGTGCGCAAGCACATTTCTGCTTTTGTCTGCACGCCAGGTTATGGTATGAATTCTACACATGGTGTTATGCATGAGGCCCCAGGTCTTTATGGTCTATATGTTTGCTGCCCGGTAATAAAATAGAAAGTTAAGTAGTGTCATGCCCCCTTCTGCTTTAGGTTTTTGTATAGAGTTGCTCTTTGGTTGCATGGATGTTTCAAAATCTAAATAAATGAGGTTATGATTGAATCAAATTTCTTAAAAAAGACATCTTAATGTATATGGAGATGGTTTGAAATAGGAAAAGAAGCTAGAAAAGGAGGTTCATCTTAACAGTGTTGATTCTCTCTGCTAATGTGAGATGGAGGGTGGATCTATTCACATCCTATTTACTTTTGCCATGCAAACAGCAACATTTTTTGAAAAAGAGGTTTATATTTACTTGGGATATTTCCCCTTAGATGTTTAAACTGACTTGCTAAGATAAATGGGAATGTGTCCAGTTAGTATTGTGTGCTAGAGAGTTTATCAGAAAAAGCTTTTATTCAAATGAATTTTGAGTCCAGATATCTTTTGAAAATTTGCTAGTGCTTTTAGGACTGCTGGCACGGAATTTTGTGGATCAGATATATACAGCACCAGATAATCTTCATATATTGATATTTTCTGTTCAAGTACTTCTCTGAAATTCCCCTTTATTTCTGATGCATTTTGAAAGTAAACAGCTATTGGCTAAATGGCAGTTGCAAAGAGCATTGGAAATAGGGAACATCTTTGTCAAGTACTGCATTCTAGTTTGATGTAGTCCAAAATAATGTTGTTAATATGAACTGAGGCTTCTGGACTAGCATAGAGTAGTTTGATCCATGCAGATATATTTGGGCCAAACCCAATTTGTGCAATGTTGTGAACAGGTAGTCCCATTCAACCATGTCAAAATTTTTTTCTGAATCCAAAGATAGTAAGATCTCTGGGGTGTAATATTTAATAGGTGAATATGTTATATTAAGCAAATGTCGAAGATTAAAAGCTAAGTGTTGGCATTTGATAAATTCAGTTTGATCTTGTGGTATTACAGAAGGAAACACTTTCTCAGTCCTTCTATTTAGAACTTTGGAGATTATCTAAGCATCATTATTAAGAAGTGAGATTGGTCTGTATATTGCAAATGGTAATGAGTCATTATTTTTCTTAGGAAAGAAGGAAATTAATATTTGGTAAAAAGTTTGAGATAGAATTTTGTTGTCTTTAGCTTCTATAAACGTTGCTAATAATCGTGAAGCTAACTTATTGGAAAATTTTTTATAAAATTCTATTGGGTAGCCATCGGGGCTGGATGCTTTCCCACTTTGAAGTGAGGCTATATTGTCTAGTAATTCTGAGAGTGTCACAGGTTTATCCAGATCCACAGCACTAAGTGTATCTAGCTGTGATATCTGTAATGAGTCAAAGAATTTATTAGATCGTGTCGTATCTTCTGTAGACTGAGTAGAATATAAAGACTTATAGTACTCTCTAAATGTGTGGATTATATTTTTATTATCTATGATTTTATCTCCATCTGTGTTGGTAATTGCTGTTATTGCATTGTGGACTTCCTGCTTATGGGTTTATGATCTAAAATCTTATTGAACTTCTCTCCTTGTTCATAATAATGATTTCACAATTTAAAGATGAGCTGTTCTGTTTTTTTAATAATCAAGAGGTTAAATTCTGATTGCAAAACCTGCCTTTTCCTATAAAGTGCCTCATTTGGAGACCTGGCATAATCTAGATCTATTCTGGTAATTTGTAACCAAAGTTGGTCCTTACTTATTATGGGAGTCTCCTGTAAAAATATTATCTTGGCATTTAACACTAGAATTACCAGAGCCTACGAAAAAACTCATAGATCCGCCCCACCTTAAAATACTTCACACCTCTCCATCAAGTCTTTTGTCTTCTAAATTTGTGGCTAAGCAGCAAACAGCAAGCAGTCTGCTATCACATCCCCCACCGGCGCACAGTTTTCTCAGCTCAAGTCTGTTTACCTGTGTGTCAGTTGCTTGGAGTTGTATAGAGTGAGAAGTCAAGAAAAATGACACCTTTTATAAATACTATATCATTATTTGGAACACTTGCATTTCATGTGTGTTCTGTGTCTACATAGATCTATGTACACACATCGTTAAAAAAGAAACATTTTTCATGTTTTAGTTATAATTGACAAAATGTAGACATGAAGTTTATAATGTGTGAAGCCTGAAGTTGAAATATCAAAGAAACAGTTTCACAAAAAGTACAAATATAATAGAACAAGTGCGCTTTTATTCAAAAATATAACTGTAGAAAAACAACCCGCGTTAGGGTGCGACATTGACACTCATTTGCTAAGAGCGCTGTGGTGGTGCAACGGTATCAGCTTTTTGACTAGTAGTCTGAACTTTACGGGTTCGATTCCAGATGAGTCCGTTTTGAAAAGTGAGCTGCACATATTCTTACTATTTTAAAATAAAAACATACATTTGATTCCAGTCTGTAACACCCGGTGTAATTTATGATACATGTAAAGGTTAGCTTTTTTTTTTATTCTGTAATTCTCTCAGCCGCGTTCGTGATCCCAACTGAAACCACCCCACCCCCACCGCCGCATTTGACACTGCTGTTTTCTCAGATGCGCTATAATAGAGGCAAACTAAGTTAACAAAAACATCGTCAGAAAAATATTAAAAAAAAAGCTCACTGTTCAGTTAATTCATTCAAAATGATGTATGTTCCCAGCATTTTGAACACTATATTTATTTATTTTTGTATGGGCGCATTTTTGGATGAACCTCACAAGCCCGATCGACTCTGAGTGACTTCTGTCAAAGTTTACCTTTCACTAGTACGAGTGAAATGACAAGCACAGAAATTTTATATGGGAATAATTTTATATATTCTGACGCTGACTTTCTATATTCAGGTTTTGACTTTATATATTTCGGGAGTGACTTTATATATTCCAAAGCTGACTTTATATATTCAGCAATGACTTTATATATTCTTACTCTGACTTTATATATTCAGGAATGACTTTATATATTCTGATGACGACTTTATATATTCAGGAATAACTTTATATATTCCGAAAATCACTGTAATTGCCTGTTTGGCACCCGATAGTGCACTGTATAATAGATATATAAAAAACAGCTAAGGGGATGGATATATAGATAGATAGGAAGGAAAGGCACTATATGATAGGCAGACAGGGAAGCTGCTATATAATAATAAAATTACTGTTATTACTATATAGATAGACAGGGAGCTCAGGCAGGCAGAACGGCAAAGGTTTAAAAAAATAAATAAATAAAATTTTTTCCCCAGCGGGGAATCAAACTCGGGTCTCTGAGGTACAGCAAGTTTGCTACGATCTGAGTGACAAAAATCTTACCTGTACGCCATGGAAGCTATTGTGATGTTCTTGAGCCTTTTGTGAAAGTGTTTATTTGATCTTTAGCTTTCAGGCTTAACACATTTTATAGTTTATGCCTACATTTTGTAACATTTATTACTAAAATATGAAAAAGTTTCTGTTTTAACAATGTGTTTACACAGATTACTGTAGAAACGGAACACACATGAAATGTATGTGTTCCAAATAGAGATCTATTATCTCCACTCTAAAACTCCACTTCACTCCCAGATAATCAATCAAGACATGAGCTGGGAGAAGTTTGTGCATGTTCTAAGTCGGTGGGGGGATGGAATAGCCAGCTGCTTGCAGCTTGTGTTTATCAGCACATTTAGATGAACAAAAGACGCTGGCGGAGAGGTGAGAACAGTTTTAAGAAGCGATTTAAGGTGGGACGGATCTACGAGTTTTTTCATAGGCTCTGGTAATTCTAGTGTTAAACCTATTAAGTGAGTCAATACTTTCTTTCTCTTTAATTCATGATTGAAACTATTGACATTCCAGCTCAAAGGGTTCACTGTTTGGTCATAAAAACATTGCTTCTGAACTTTTGTTGACATTTTGTAGTCTTAAGTTAAGGTAGTACATTTTTACATATGATAGCATTGACTTGGATTTCATATTATTGTCAGATATTATATGAAGCCTATTGTTGTGTTGGCATTAACAGTCAGGTGTTTTCAAAAAGATTTTTGTTTCTATCCTCCCAGTCATCTAACCTTATCTCCAAACTCATGTTTATTGACTTACATCATGACATTGTATATAAGAATGGTACTCTTCTACTAGTTATTTATCTATGTTTTGTAAGATTGTGTGGATTTCTTTTGTTATTTATTTATTGATATTCATACCTACTCTTGTTTGTTTTTTCTTTTCTTGTAATGTTCACTTTCACATCTTGTATAGCTCTTTGAACTACATTCTTTGTATAAAAATGTGCTATAGAATTAAATATTGTTGTTGTTTTGATGTTTACTTGTTGTTAGGCAGGGTGTCTGGGAGTGCCTGGGAGTGCCTGATGTGTGACATCACTGCCAGACAGGTATTAAATTATCTGTGTTGTTCATTTCTTTGTTTGTCCAAGTTTTTCTCTAGTGTTATTTTTGTGCATTATTTTGATCCCTGGTTACAAAATCTTTCAGATTTACACTTTGGTTCTGTCTTTGTGCATATCCTGGTTTTCTCTGTTTCTGTGCCTCCTTATGATTTTGATTTTGCACACCAAACTTATTTTCTAGATTCTTGATTTTCCAATAGTTGACCTTGCTTAATTTATACTTGTCATTTTCTCCCAATTCCATTTCCTTTCAAAACTGTTGCCACCCTTTGCAGTCGGTACATTATACTCTACATACTGAGAACACCAGGGGGCAGTCCAGTTCCTTGAATGCCCAACACAAACAGGCATGGACAAAAGTTAAAATCACAGAGTCTTATTGTGTTTCCCACCAAAGCCAAATATACAATAAGCACAATAGCGCAAAATAACTTTTTCTCCCCTCTCTCTCTCGGTCACTCTTCCACTGCCTCCTCCACTCCTCTTCGCAAGCTTCGTTAACCTTCCACCCGACTCTGGCTTCATCCACCTGAGGCAGGCAGCTCCTTTTATTTAATCCCTGGGAGTGTTTCTGGTGACATCACAGTGCAGATCTGAAGCACTTCTGGGTGAGGTTGGAGCCCTACAGAGCAGGGACTCCCAAATCATGCAGCTCCCCCTGGCAGCCCCCACAGGACCTAACAAGGCTGTCCCCCAGGACTACAATACCTAGCATGCCTTGTGGGCACCCATGTGGGGATTTAAGCCTAGGATCACTGCAATCTAGCATCCTGTGGGAAACAAAGCCCTTTGTTAGTTGTCTCCCCCTGTCCTTTCACCTAAAGGGCATCCCGCCCGGGTAAGAACAAAGGCTACCCTTCACAATATTCATTTTTACTTTATTTCTTTTTTGTGATCTAATTTTTACACTGAAAAATGGTACTAATTATGAGTCTAATTTTAAAATATTTTCCTTTGGTGAATAGATTACGTATTTTATTTTCTAAAATGTTCACTATTCAGTAAGTGGGTCATAGCTTGACATATTTTTTCAACCACCAGAATCCCATGACGCTCCTCAAAGGAATGACCACAATACACTGATATAACCAGTTTTGCTGTGAAACCTTAAAGGGAAGCTCTCAGATGACTGTTCAATGCAAATTTAATACCTTTGTTCCTGGTAAACTGAACTGTCAGTAAAACATTAAGTAACCTCAATACCCAATCCAAAATACCTGGAAGGAAGAATATCATTTTGTAGTCTGGGTAGTCTGTGGTCTGCCTAATAGGTGTGTGCATATATGGAGGAATATTTTGGACATAATTAAAAAAATGTATTATAAATTGTGACAATAAATAAAAACACAATCATATATAAGAATAAATAATTAAGTGCATCATGAAACACATGTTTTTGTTGCTAATTTCTTCATGTATTTATTTAATTACAGGTATTTCTCCATTTATTTAAATTGGTGACACTGCACGCAACATGAAATGTAGGTTGAAAGCCTTTTCTTTTTCTAGCCTTTTCCATTCATCACTCCTCTGTCTTGGGTGCAGTGAAAGGTGCACTTATATACACTTAAAGTCATTCTAGTCAAATGGAGTGCAAAAGCTGAGACCGTGCATATGCTTACATAGTTCAAGTGAGGCCACTCTGCTGTCTGGATAAGGGACTCTCAGATAAGGTGCCATCCTGGTAATTGGGCCAGCAGGTCTTAGGGGAGACAGACAGAGAGAAAGCCACAACTGAGACTCAGATTTTGCACAAAATATAGCATGACGAATTTCAAATCACAATAATAATAACAGAATAAAAAAAGACAATAAAGTCTTTGGAGTAGGGTTTCACTGGCTTGAGACTTAGATTGAAATGAACTGAATGAAATGAGCCATGATGCATTTGGCAAAGTTTTAAGATACAATGAACACAATAAAAATGCCTCCTGTTTGCTGTGACATACGTTTTTGTTTAATATTCCTCAACCAAGCCAAATTATGTTTCAGAAAGAAACAAGTTATGTTCCCTACTAGCATTAAGCTAGACGCAATAAACAAATCTGTTGAACTTGTGTGTCAAGACATTCATCCCTATGGTATTATAGATGATTAAGATTTTGTGTTGTTTGCCAAATTATTCATTGATATAGCTGCATAAAACAGAAATTTTATTGTATCCAATATATGTGGGAGCCTTCAGAGATATCTTTGGAAAGGATGGACACTGGATTAAAAAAACATTCTGAGGTATAACTTTGGTTTCACAATGTTTATTATGGTATCTTTATTGTGAATTCATTGACTATACAATGTTTGAAAAAGACAAAATTATATCCTACTAACCACTCTTTAAATTGAACCACAAAAATGTTCCTTGAGTTGCTCATATTCATATCAGAAACACAGTCCTTGAGTCTCACAAACTGCCCGACAGTCCATTATCCAGGACACCATAGGCTCATCCATCTACATATCTCTGAACTTAACAGGGTTGGCTGGATGGTATTGAAAGCCTGGAGTAATCATAAAACATTATTCTCACAGCACTGCCAGCTTTGTCCATGTGAGAATAAGCCTTGTGGAGCAGTGGCGCACTCAAAAATTGAGACAATATGTGGCCACAATTTTTTTATTGAAATAACTGATTATATGATTATTAAGGGGGCGGACTTCTGCTCACCACTCAGGCAACATGATTTGGTTATTATGCAAAAAAACTTTTGTGACTTTAACTTTTAACTATGGGTTAGGTTATCGTGGTGTATTAAGATTGTATGTTTGTGTTTTTTGGCATTTTGGAGTTGCCATAAGTTGGAAGCTGAAGAGTAAAAAAAAAGACTTTTGTGGGGGTTGTTCAATCAAGAAGTAAAAGCAGAGAACAGAAGTTAAAAACAGCAGCATGTCTGACTATCTTTGTGATAGTGAATTGATACATCACAACAACTGGCAACAAGGATTTAAAGAATTATAACAAAAACTTCACAGAGTGAGTTAAATGGCTAATCTTGGTAGAATTGACAAATTTAAGACTGGCACTGAATCATGATCAGCATATGTAGAATACATTGAGCAGTTCTTTGTGGCCAACAGCATAGCACAATATAAACAGGTTGCCACTCTTTTAAGTGTAATGGGCGCCAGCACTTATGGACTACTGAGGAATTTAGTACAGTCTTTGAAGCCCAAGGACAAAACTTTTGAGCAAATTGTGGAAATACTAAAGGATCATTTTGAGCCCAAACTGCTGATAATTGCAGAGAGGTTCCGTTTCAATCACTGCAGTCAAAAGGCCAGCAACACAGTAACTCAGTATGTGGCAGAGTTGAAGCAATGTGGCATAAATTGCGAATTTGGGGTGAATTTGGACGAGCCACTGCGAGACCGATTTGTGAGTGGGATTCAGAGTGAGGCTTGTCAGCATCGGCTGTTATCAGAAATGAACCTGACGTTCACAAGAGTGTTTGAGATTGCACTCAGCATGGAGTGGGCATATCGAGACACACTGCAGCTGAGGCAACTCTTTGAGTGCAGTACAGAAAGTTGGCGTGAAGTTTCCTGGTCAAAAGGGGAAGAGTCAGTGTCATAATGGCAATGGTAAAAACCACAGCTCGTAAGAATGTAATTTTAAAGATGCAAAATGCTGCAGTTCTGGGTGATGTAACATCGCCAGCAAAATAAAGGTCAGAAAGCTGGAAAAAGTACAAAATATGCAGAAATGGAACAGAGTGAGTCCAGTCCAGAATGTTCATAGTACAAACAGACAAAGAGAAACAACCATCCAAAGCAACCTTTATGATTGATAATAAGGTTTGTAAAGGCCAGCGCTGACACAGATAGACGTACGACACAGGTTCAAAGCACACAGGACTTTTATTTTCTTGTTTTACCCCTTGTGGGAAATGTCTTCCCCATCTCCCACAAGCACAGCAACACAGTCTCAAACACAATTCTTTTTCCTTCTCTCTCTCTCTCCTCCACCAATCCTCCTAGCAGGCTTCGTCACCAACCTCCCGACTCTGGCTCCCGGAGTGGTGGCTGCTGGCTCCTTTTATAGCCCACTCGGAAGTTCTCCAGGTGTTTGATGACCCATTTCCAGCTGCATTTCCAGGTGTGGTGGAATAACTGCCTATATGGGTTCAGGAACCACTGCAGCACCCCCTGGTAGTGGCCACGGACCACAACAGGCTTGAGTTCCAAAATCCCATGCTGGTGGCCCCAATGCAACCTGGGGGGCTGCCATCTAGCGTTCCGGGGGAGGTACTGTCCTGACCGGGCTTGCTCCCCTGGTCTATAGAATGAAGAGGCACCCCGGCCAGACAAGAACCCCAACCATCTGTGACAGGTTATAGATATGGAAATAGACACTGGGGCTACTGTGTCAATTATGCCTGATCAGTTATTTAAAGAAATGTTCCCTGGAAAGACTTTAGAAGTTACTAATGTAAATAGAAAAACATAAACAGAGGAAAAAAATGATGTTCTTGGAAAATGGGATGCAATAGTACACTATGAAGAACAAAATGAAAAACTACCACTCATTGTAGCTAGGGCCGAGGGTCCTGCCTTATGTGGGAGAAACTGGCTCCAAAAACTTACATCAAATTGGGGGCAAATTAAAATGATAAACCACATCTTGAATTGATTAAGGAAGTGCTGGAATGTTATAAAGATGTTTCCAAAAAGGAGTTGGGAATTTTGCAAGGTATTAAGGCTACGATAATAGTAAACTCTGAAGTTCCACCCAAGTTTTGCAAAAACCGCCCACTTCCCTTTGCCATGAAGGAGAGAGTGGAGGAGGAGTTGGACAGGTTAGAGAAAGCCAACATCAACTCGCCAGTGAAACACAGAAAATGGGCAGCTCCAGTGGTTCCCATTTTAAAAAAGGACAATTCAATTTGCTTGTGCTGAGACTATAGGTTAACCGTAAATCGGGTATATACCACAGAGATTTGTCTCCTGCCATGTATAGAGGAGCTAATGGCCACGTTTAGTGGTGGTGCTATCTCCTCAAAAATTGACTTAGCCTCATCATATCAACAGGTGCTGTTAGATGAAGAGTCAAAAAATATGTAACCCTTAATATGCAGAAGGAATTATTTGTTTACAATAGGTTACCGTATGGGGCCAGTTCTGCGCCTTCAATTTTTCAAAGGATAATGGAGAATCTCATGAAAGACCTGAAGGTTGTGGTATACCTGGACAACTTGTTGGTTACAGGGAAAACTGAAAAAGAGCACCTTGTAAACCTTCAGAAGGTACTGGAGTGTCTCCACGAGAGATGTTTATTGGTGAAAAAGACAAAATGTGAGTTTGGCAAGATGCAAATTGAGTATCTGGGTCATGTGTTAAATAGTAAGGGGATTTATCCATCAGCAGACAAAGTTAAAGCCATACAGAAAGTTCCAGCTCCCACTTGTCAGAAGGAGTTGAGAGCATTCTTAGGCCAAGTAAACTACTATGGCAAATCAAAGTACAGTATTAGCTCCTTCATATGAACTATTAAAAGAAAATGTATCCTGGAGGTGGAACCAATGGGAACAAAATGCTTTTAGTAAATGTCAAGAGTTGCTGACATGTGATAAAGTCTTTGTACATTATGACCCAAGCCTGTCCCTCATCCTGCATTGTGACACCTCTGCTCACAGCCTTGGAGCTGTGATTCAACACACTATGCCATCCGGAGAAGAGCGCCCTATTGTGTATGTATCCCACACATTGGCTCCTGCAGAAAAAAAATGCTCACAAATTGAAAAAGAGGCTTTAGCCTTGATTTTTGGAAATCAAGAAATTTCACCACTATTTATGGTGGACAAAATTTTAATTGGTTACAGATCATAAACCGCTACTAAGTTTATTTGGAGAACACATAGGATTACCTTCAATGGCTGCTGCACGTATGCAGAAATGGGCCATCATTCTGTCAGCCTATGATTACCAAAATGACTATTGTTCCTCGGAGGCACACAACAATAAAGATGGAATTTCATGATTTCCCCTTCCAGAAACACATCATCCTGCAACAAGGGCCTTGTCTGAAGAGATTCACTCCCTATTAGTTGAGCATTTACAAGATGCTCCATTAAAGTCACAGGAAGTTGCAAGAGTATTGCACATAGACAGTGAGTTGTCCAAGGTTCTCAGCTTTATTATGGAAGGCTGGCATAAAGTCACAGATGAAAATTTTAAATCATATTACACTTGAAAAGATTAACTTTCAATTGAACAAGGATACATCTTATGGGGCATGAGAGTGGTTGTGCCCTTGAAACTGAGAGAAGCAGTATTAGCAGAGCTCCACAATGTATACCCAGGAATAGTGAAAATGAAATCCCTAGCCCGTAAATATGTGTGGTGGCCAAAAATAGACTGCAGGTCTGCAAACAGTGTTATAGTTGTCAGGTTGAACAAAAGATGCCAAGACAAGTTCTACTTCACCCATGGGAATTCCCAGGTGCTTGTTGGAAAAGGTTACACCTTTACTTTGCAGGTACATTTTTAAATAACATGTTTATAATTATTGTGGATTCCTATTCTAAATGGAGAGAAGTATTTAGGATGCCTAAATACTCTAAAGTCACAATTTCCACATTGAGACAATTGTTTGCATCATATGTGTTGTATCGATTAGTACACAAAGAAATCTCCAAATACCTTCTTTATTATAGGAAAGCCTCTCTTATACAATCTCCTTCAGGGAACTCTCCTCCGATGCCTTTCCCAGATCTATTTATATATATTTGTGCAGTGCCACCTACTGTCCAAATTAAATAACATTAATACCACAACATAACAATATGGTCTGCCAGAACACATACAGTAGTTACAGATAATGGCACGCAATTCGCTTCAGAGGAGTTTCAAACTTTTGTGAAACAAAATGGAATCATACACATCACTAGCGCCCCTGGACATCCAACCACCAACGGACTAGCTGAAAGTTATGTGCAGACTTTCAAATTAGGCATTAAAAAGCTGGCACATTTAACACCAGCTATTGAAGACAAAGTGTCATTATTCTCAATATCACACCACTCCTAACTGCACAACGGGTTAGTCTCCAGTGAATCTCTTTCTTAACAGACATGTTCAAACCAGGTTGGATTTTATTAAGCCTGATGTTGCTGTTGCAGAGTGAAAGAAGCAGTTGCTGCACAAGTTCCATCATGATCAACATGCAGTAGACATGTCATTCAGTGCAGATGAACCAATATATTTCAGGAATACCACAGGAGGTGGACCAATGTAGATTTCTGGGACAGTAACTCAGCAAATAGGACCGGTTTCTTACAAAATTAAAGAAAATGACTCAGATTGTACTTACTGGAGACAGTGTGATCAACTGAGACCTCATTTTACAGTAAGACCACTTGCTGAGGAAGCTGATAAAGTGCAAACTGCCACTCCAAACTCTAATACCAGTGCATCATCCAGTATTATTCATAAGAAAGAAATTAACACTGATGCTGCAACTGTTGACAGCTTGAACTTGAATGACAGAACAGAGCTTGTGGAAGACTTTCCAGCTCTGCGCCGCTCCCTGAGAGTGATTGGACCAACTAAGTGCTATGATCCTTAAAATGGAGAAAGGAAATAAAAAGACAACCAGAAAGACATTTCTGTAACAGTGTTCAGATGTTATGCTTTAAATAGGTAATACTGTAAAAGTTTGGCAAATTAAGTTTTTTTTTTTAGATTGCATAATATATTTATAATAATAATATAATTTGGTTATTCCAGTGTATCCACCACCCTGCGGGGGGGGGGTTATATGGTGTATTAAGATTGTATGTTTGTATTTTTTGGCATTTTGGAGTTGCTGTAGTTGGAAACTGAAGATTAACAAAAATATTTATATATATTGAATTGATACATCACAGTTATATTCCAATGTGAATCTTGGAAAGATGCAGTAGTATGATGACAAGTACTGCTATGGAAATGCAAAGTTTAAAACTCACTAAATGCAGGAGGCAAGCTGTTCAATTACTGTAAAAAAGGCTTGTTTGTCTTTAAGGAGCTGAGGCACAGTCACGTGAAAGCTGCAGAGTGTGCAGTGAGCATGTGAGTTTGAGAGACGTACCACGTGAAAGCTGGAACTACTGGAGTTGCTAGAGAAAGTTTAAGTTTGTGCATTTGTTGACCAAATGTAAGTTCTTATGTACATTTTTAGAAGTAAAGTGTTAAACATTAGCGAGGAAACTATTCAGAATTAATAGTCATGTTAATATTGTATGTTACTTAGTGTTTGTAATAATTACCGTAAATACCGTCAATATCATTCAGTAAAGCAGAGGAAGTTTATACTCTGTTTAATATAGACTCAGCCTGTAAATTATTGGGCTGTTGCATTAAATCTTTAAGAAATGTGTATTAATATGAATATAAACCTGTTACGTTGCTGCATTGAGGTTGTAATTGCAAATACCTTAAGGTGATAGTGTGTAGCTATAGTGCCATCTACTGGACGTTTTCTGTATTGCATAGTGAAACAATATTTACAGTATACAGTAAACCCTCGTTTATCGCAGTTAATCCGTTCCAGACTCTACCGTGATAAATTAATTTCCATGAAGTAGGATTCTTTATTTATAAATCGAATATTTTCACAGTTACAGCATAGAAAACCTGTTTACGACCTTCTAAATACATTTTATAACATTATTAGAGCCCTCTAGACATGAAATAACACCCTTTAGTCAAAAGTTTAAACTGTGCTCCATGACAAAACAGAGATGACAGTTCCGTCTCACATTTAAAAGAATGCAAACATATCTTCCTCTTCAAAGGAGTGCGCGTCAGGAGCAGAGAATGTCAAAGAGAGAGAGAGACAGAGAGAGAGAAAAGCAAATAATCAAAAATCAATAGGGCTGTTCGGGCTTTTAAGTATGCGAAGCACCACCGGACAAAGCAGCTGCAAGGAAGGGAGCAATGTGAAGGTAGTCTTTCAGCATTTTTTAGAGGAGCGTCCGTATCCTCTAGGCCAGTGTGCGAACAGCGCCTCTGCTCACACTCCCTCCGTTAGGAGTAGAGAATGTCAGATTGAGTGAGAGAGACAGAAAAAAGGAAAAAATCAAAAATCAATACGTGCTGTTTGGGCTTTCAAGTATGCGAAGCACTGCACGGGAAGCATATCGTATATCATTGAGTAGTTTTATTTAATATGTAACATGTGCTCTGATTGGGTAGCTTCTCAGCCATCCGCCAATAGCGTCCCTTGTATAAAATCAACTGGGCAAATACCATACCATACCATAAATTAAAAGACCCATTGTCCGTAGAAATCCGCAAACCAGCGAAAAATCCGTGATATATATTTAGATATGCTTACATTTAAAATCCGCGATGAAGTGAAGCCGCAAAAGTAAAAGCGCGATATAGTGAGGGATCACTGTATATGTACTAAATGTTTTCTTTTGTTGTTTTCCTTGTTAAAACCACACATTCACCTACGTAAGCCTACCTGTACAGTTGTTCTACCGCATGTGTATTTCTGGCATTTCAACATTAAAGCCATGTTCCTGCAATGGTTGGATTAGTTCCTGTGTTCTAACCGACACACCACAGCCACTACAGCGAACTGCAAGTCTGCCTTCTCACCTTCCTTTCCAATAATTACCAAGACCGTCATTTTGCGTCAAATAGATGATTGTTACACGAATAGCCCTACACAGGCAAGACTGCAACTTTGTATATATTTGCTTGGCTCTTAAACACTTGGTACTTTTGTTTAAGCAGATATTTTTTAAACTGTATTAAGTGGAAACAAGTTATAGAATGACTGATATGTTTGTGCTGAACAATTACTGCTGTATTATCTTGTATATGTATGAATATGAAATGGTTAGTTTATGAAAGTATATGAAACGTCATGAAGTAGCATTAAGGGATTTTGGTTAATGATTTATACTGTTGCTTCATACCTTTAGGAATGTTATTTAGAAAAAAAAGAGAGTTCTACAATAAAGAAAGTAATTGTGCCTCTGCATATAATCTAATCCAGAGCAAATTATACGACCCAGAGTTTTGTCAGGCAGCTAAACATAGCTTGCTTTAAGTACGGTATTCCTGCAAACGTTTCTTATATTACCCTAGAGGCTATGGATTACTTATGTATGTGGGTGTATGTATGTGATCCTGTCTGTTGTGAGTCTTGGTGAAATGAGGAGTTATTGAGGACACACCTGAGAATGTGAGTATAGAAGAGGAAATGTAATTCTAATTGGCATTTACTGTATACTGTTAAATTAGAAGGGGAAAAAACACTGGGACTGAAATGGTGAAATATATATGCAGTGTTATGATGACTTTATTGAATGTAAATAAATAGACACAACTTGGACGACAGACTGAAAGCTTTGTGATTTTATTGTTCACATTAAAAATATCAATATTAAACTTTTTCAATACAGTAATATGCAAGTTTATTGGAAGTTATTTTTTAAAAGCATTTGATGGTGAGAGCATGATTATTAAATTAAACAAATCACATTTTGTAAAATGGGATCTTTTCATTGTCTTGTATTCACACTGTCAGTGCTGTGGTCCACCAGGCATGTGAGGTAATGGCAGAAAGAAAGTGAAACATTGTTTGGAGTTACTTAACTCCAATAAACAATAATGAAGCAAAATGTGATACGTGTCAGAAGACCATATATTATTGCGGCAACACTGCAAACATGGTAAAATACATGGAAGTCAGTCATATTGCCAAACATGAGGAGTTACAACAGAGGCAAACAGAAGAGAGCGCAGACACTCAGGCTAAAAAAACTGGCATGGTTGCCAAAGGGCTGTAGTCTATTCTTAAAGAATCTTTCCAGAAAGGTAAGCAGTACCCAGGTAACGTTAGTTGATGAATGGACATACTTAAGACACATTTTCATACTTTCTATATTTATGTCCATTTTGAAAAAAGAAATTATTACTCAATATTAACTTTGAGGTAATAACACTTGTTATGTAAAAACAGTGCTAAAAGTGGTAGTCCCCATCGTTACTCAGGCAACGGTATAGCCGCATCTTCTCCTGTCACCTGTAGGCATGCCTAGTAATAATAGCGTCTCATGAAATAAGTTTTTCAGCAGTAAGTGTTGCACGCTCTTGACAGTGATATGAGCAGTGATGATAAGCAGCCTCTCATCAGCAGTGATGACGAAGTGAATTTGCCTCCAGTCAGTGAAATTGAAATGGACAGTGAAACCGAAAGTGAATCTGATGAGCCTGAAAGTGACACTCGCTCAGTATTTGCATCATTATATTTTTTACATTTCTGACTGCACACATTAAGTGTTTTGCATATCTCTCTATTATAAAAGAAAATCATGAGATGAGACAAGACTATTTCCAAGAGATTTTTTCAAGTCCCGTGAGACAAGACTTTTGCCATGAGATTTTTTCAAGTCACACCATCCTCTCAACCATATTTAACCATGCACATGGTCCTCTCACTTCTCATTCGTGTGAATACTTTTGACAGACACAGTTCCTGCTCTCTCAGCTCTTATAAATTTTTACGTTTTCCTCACTTTAAGATCCCAAATAAAGAAGACTTATTATGTCCAAATATTATTGAAGAATTTCATCCCGAAGGGTTATCAACTGAAGAAATGAGTACACAGGTAATCCTAGCACTGAGAAATGATGAAGTCAAATGAATTAACTCAAAAATTATTGATCGGTTACATGGCAAATTGGTTAATTGCGTATCAATAGACTATGCTAAAATGATGGTGATCATGTGGAAGATGAAAATCTCAACTTGCAATATCCTGAAGAAAATCTACAACCGTTAACACTTTCCAGTCTTCCACTGCACGAATTATTGTTGAAAGAAGGAAAGGTAATGTAGTACATCTTCTACAGATAACATTAGACACTAAAGGAGATCTTGATATGCCATATCTTGATATACAGTTTCCCATAAGAATAGCTTTTGTGAGGAAAATTAACAAATCACAGAGACAAACATTCAAACAAGTCGGTTTATTTATTAGAGAGAAGGAATCGAAATTCACTCACCGGCAGTTATACATTGTGTGTCATGATGTCCAAACATTGAATCAAAATTCAATGCGATATTGATGAAATTTAATTAAAAAAATTGTTTTACAGTTTTACAGTAAATGTGTTTAAACAAGTTTAAAAAGTATTTGCATGTTAATTTCAAAGCCAAACAGAACGAAATCGGATAATGGAACGAATATCTCTAATGCAACATGAAACATAATTTATTTTCAAATTATTACATTTTACTATCTTTTAATATGGTTAATTACTCGCTGTAATGTAAAATCGTAAGTTCTGTTATGCATATGTAAAAATTCTGTTTAAATTGTACATCCGCATCCCTATACACGAGCGGTAGAAATGCAAAGTGGCTAGCGTGTAGTGCCATCCAGGGATTGGTTAGCAAAGCGAGCAGGGGACAAAGCCCCTTAGTTTTAAATAAAAAATGTAAATACAATGATTTTAACTTATTTTTTTAGAGAAAAAATGTAACAGTGGTAGTGCTGCTGCCTCGCAGTTAGGAGACTCGGGTTCATTTTCTGGGTCCTCCCTGCATGGAGTTTGCATGTTCTCTCTGTGTCTGCGTGGGTTTCTTCCCACAGTCCAAAGACATGCAGGTCTGGTGCATTGGTGTTCCTAAATTGTTCCTAGTGTTTGCTTGGTGTGTGGGTGTTTGTGTGTGTGTGTGTGTGCCCTGCAGTGGGCTGGCACCCTGCCTGGGGTTTGTTTCCTGCCTTGCGCCCTGTGTTGGCTGGGATTGGCTCCAGCAGACCCCTGTGACCCTGTAGTTTGGATATAGTGGGTTGGATAATGGATGGATGGATGGATGAAATGATATGTGTACTCTGCGGTGGGTTGGCACCCTGCCCAGGACTGGTTCCTGCCTTGTGCCCTGTGTTGGCTGGGATTGGCTCCAGCAGACCCCTGTGACCCTGTGTTTGGATTCAGCGGGTTGGAGAATGGATGAATGGATGGATGGATATGTGTACTAATGCAGCATGTGTTTTCGTAGAATAAATTCTTAAATAATAAACTCTTTCTGTCTGACTACTTGTGTGTTCATATTCATGGCAATAACTGAGAAACCAATACAAGATTGTAACCTGAAGATAGTGATGCAAAAATTGAAAATACGTAACATGATGGAAGCATTTAACTAAACTAGAGTGTATGAAGGCAATAACTGTTTTAGTGGTCAGCTATTCTTCCAAATATTTTGTTTTTTAGAAATGTGTTTTATTATCCAACATCGAAGTGTAAGCTGCAAAAACCATGCTAGTATTTGTCTATTTAAACAAATAAAACATAAATAAGTTTCATGGTGGAACAGTGGCCTCATAGCTGTCATGGTCACTGTTTGTGTGCAGTTAACATGTTGTAATGGATTCTTCTTGCCGATTCTCTTTCTCATAAATGAGTGTTTCAAGTTGATAGAAAACTTTAAATGGCCTGTTTGAGTGATTGTGGCTGCAGATGAGTGTGTCCCCCCAGAGCTGATTCCTGTCTTGGATTGAATTCTGCCAGACTCAGACCTCCCATTGACCATAAAATTGAAATGTGCAGATGAATTGAAATGTACAGTAATATTGTTAAACTAAGTTTGCACTTTAATTATTAAAGTACCTATAGGCAAACAATACTCTGAGCCAAAAATCATTGTAAAATATTTGAATTACCTCATTTGCTTATTTTGATATTGTTTAGCTCTTTGACTGAACAAATAGCATTTTCTTAATTTTCCAGCCACATAAAATTCATATCTTTGTATTTTTTTGAAATCCTATCTCGCAGTGTAGAATTAGGTTAAAAGTGTGGTGCATCTCTAAAGCAATAAAGACTCAATTATATATTGTGATAAAGAATACCAAAAGACATGTTTAAGGTTTGGGGCAGCCACCTTTATAATGTATCCTGGCTGCTAAATTTGAAATTATTGAACAGATATATTCACAAGACTGAGTGCAAAACAGAACTGATCAAAGACAAGAAAGATGGTGGCTTTAAAGGCCCATTCAGGAAGTGATGTCATCTTTAGGGCTGGAACCGGAAGTGATGACCACGGGGACCGGAAATGACATCATCTTTGGGACCAGCCATGATGTCATCAGGATCGGAGATGATTTCCCGGGAATGGTCTGCAAGTAACTGAGAAAGGCAGTCAGCATACTCCTCCACCCCCTGGTCGGTGGTGGTATTACAATTACTCAGGCCCTTTAGCTGTCTCCTAATTGCACGTGTGTGACAATATTGTGAATTGAGAAGTATCCGAATAGAACAAGTAGCAGTCAAATTCAAATTACTTGCTTCACATTTGCATGAAATTACTATAAGAAGGTATTTCCAAAATGTCCTCAGATATCACTATGAACAATTGGATTTAAATTACATTTTTATAATACTGTACTCTGTTATTCACTACTGAAACAGAAGAAAAATATCTAAAGCATGTTCAGATCAGGGTAACATGGTGGCATTCTCATTTGTTAGCACTTCTGCCTCACAGAGCCAGCATGCTGAGTTCTGAATACCAAGTGTGTAATTCATGTGAAGTTTACACTTTCTCTTCAGGTAGTTCATTTTTCCTCCCACATCTTTGTTTTCCTGGGCAATTCCAAATTGACACTCAGTGAGTGTAAATATAAGTATCTGTGGGAGTGAATCCTATGACAGACTGGCACCTTCTCCAGGGTTGTTTCCCACCTCTGGTTCCCTATGACCCATCACTGGGGTTTGAGAATGTTATTTACCACTTTGACCAAGTAAATTGTATGAGACATTTTTTATCTGTATATCACCCCATACCACTTAATTCTTACAAACATTTCACTGTAGGAGAAAGATTTAACATCATTTTATGCAAATTGTTGAGGTGGTCTCAGGTTCTAATTTTTCATCCAGGTTGGAACACCTGCCTGAGTAACTTATTGGCTCTTTAGAAAGGGACCAAACATAAAAAGACATTGCATTGGTGTTTGGAACAAACTGTTTAATTCTTTAAAGATAAATGGTATATCCCATTCTGTTTTAATTACTTCAGTCTTTCAAAACTACTTCTGACAGGTGTATCAATTTTGAAAATGTTTAGTTTTATTACAGTAAGAATAAAGATATCTTCCAAGGGAGAGGGAGAGAGGAAGGATACTGTAGACCTGTCAGCCTGTGTTGATTTTCTTTCAAGTCATGCAAAAATATGCAAAATGCTACATTCTTCTAAACCATTTTCTACTCATCCTGTGGAGCAGCACAAAATGACTGCATGGCACAAAGGCTGCATGTTGCCGAAATGTGCCAATCACTCCATAGTCACACCTGGTGTTAATTAATGAAAGTGAGAGAAAGTTGTGATTGTTGAATTTATAAACGTCATTCAGCTAATTGTGACAACTATTATAAGCAGTCATAAAACCATCTTATCACACTCAAAGCTGCCTGTTACTCTTGTCATGTCAGTTTCCGTCATGCTGCACACATAAGGGAGCTGCAATAAATACCCCTTAGTATTGATTGTGAAGATTCTTGTTCAGTAATTTGCATTTTTCATTAAAGTAGGTAGTAAATTTATCCACATAACTTATTTCCCTCCATATACTTTGTGAATTTGTACATATGCAGACAACATTAAAATAAAAAAATGTGTTTAAATACATTTATGAGTTACTGGAAACGTACGGTATGTACTTTATTTTATTTTCATAAATTTCAGATAAGGGCTTAACTGTGATATGCTTTACAGAATAAAGTGTTTAAATTAAGGAGATTTCTTTACTTAAAATATTGCATATACTCTACATAAGATCAAAATATTCATATATAAGTAAATGCACTTAGGGTTCCCTTCAGCACTATCTGTCACTCTGACGCGAAAGTGTCAGACTGCATTTTGGCTTTACATTAAGTTTTTGGTTTTTTTTTTAAATATCCAATAAATATTTCTTGAAAGACTCCAAAAAAAGATCTTGAGGTTTTTTTTCTTTAATAATATTCTTTCTCTGTCTTTACAGTTTTTATATGGGATTTTTGAGAAACAAGGTGGAACAAACAGAAAAAAACTGGATTGATATTTTTACAATTATATATTGCAATGGGGTTTTCCTTACTGGCAAATAGCTGCAGAACGTAGAGTGGACAGAGGGGAGACAAATGATGAGAGATGGGCTCAAACTGAGCCTGTATCTTTAAAAGGTTTAATACTGGGGCACCTTGGAGAGCTGTCCTGGCTCCCTTCCTGTTTAACCTCTACACAACAGTCTTGCAGTACAATACCAGTGACTGCCATCTACAGAAATTTTCAGATGACTCCTCCAGCATAGGTTGCATTAATAATAGAGATGAGTCAGAGTACAGGAAAGTCATGGAGGACTTTGTCTTGTGATGCAGTGGCAACAGCCTGCAACTCAGATTCAGAAACATAAATGAGTTGGTGGTGGACTTCTAGCCTGATACGGAGCCCCTGAAACCAGTCATTATTCTGGGAAGGACGTGGAAATGGTGCAGACCTACAACTACCTGTTCACTGTATAAGAAGGGCAAGGTCAGACTGTACTTGTTAAGGAGACTCAGGTCTTTTAATGTGTACAGCAAGCTACTGGAAATGCTCCATATTAGCCAGTGTGGTGTTCTGCGCTGCAGTCTCTTGAAGAATCAACCTGAGCACTAAAGAAGAACAATTCCTAAACAAACTTATCAGGAAACCTGCTCCATCACAGGACAAATCCTGGACACAATGGAAGCTGTTGTGGAGAAGAGGATGGTGGCAAAATTGAATGCCATCATGAAAAGTCTCATCCATCCCTTCCAGGAGGCTCTGTCTTGGAGCACCTTTAGCCTCAGGCTCATTCCACTATGATGTATTAAGAAGCACGACTGGGGATCTTTTCTTCCCACTGCTATCAGGCAATTCAGTACTTCCTCTGCACAATTTTATGTTAACGTGGCAGCTCTATCCTTAGCATCCTTCTCCCAATATCTCCAGCATCTCTCCTCTGCACATGTCCAAACCAACTCAATCTCGCCTCTCTGGCTTTGTCTCCAAACTGTCCAACCTGAGCTGACCCTCTAATGTACTCATTTCTAATTCTGTCCATCCTCGTTACACCCGATGCAAATCTTAACATCTTTAACTCTGTCACCTCCAGCTCTGTCTCCTGTTTTTTGGTCAGTGCCACCGTCTCCAACCCATATACCATAGCTGGTCTGACTTCTATCCTGTAGACCTTCCCTTTCACTCTTACTGATACCCATCTGTCACAAATCACTCCTGACACTCTTCTCCACCCATTCCACCCTGCCTGCACTCTCCTTTTCACATCTCTTCCACAATCCCCATTACTCTGTATTGTTAATCCCAAGTATTTAAACTCATCCACTTTTGGCAACTCTACTCCCTGCTTGCTCACCATTCCTCTGAACTCCCTCTCATTTTCACACATGTATTCTGCCTTGGTCCTACTTACCTCCATTCCTCTCCTCTCTACAGCATATCGCCACTTCTCCAGGATCTCCTCAACCTACTCCCTACTCTTGTTACAGATCACAATCTCATCCACAAACATCATAGTCCACGGGGACTCCTGTCTAATCTTGTCTGTCAACCTGTCCATCACCATTGCAAATAGAAAGGGCTGAGAGCTGATCCCTAATGTAATCCCACCTTGAACGCATCCGTCACTCCTACTACAGACCTCACCATTGTCATACTTTTCTTGCACATACTGTATCTTGTACCACTCTTACATACTTCTCTGCCAATCCTGACTTCCTCATAAAATACCTCAACTCCTCTCTAGGCACCGAGTCATATGCTTTCTCCAACTCCACAAAGACAATGCAACTCTTTCTGGCCTTCTCTATACTTCTCTATCAACACCCTCAGAGCAAACATTGCATCTGTGGTGCTCTTTCCTGGCCATACTACTGCTCACTAATCATCACCTCCCTTTTTAACCTAGGTTCCATTACATTTTCCTATATAACTTCATGCTGTGACTGATGAATTTTATCCCTCTGTAGTTAGTACAGCTCTGCACATCACCCTTATTCTTAAAAATTTGGTACCAGTACACATCTTTTCTAATCCTCAGACATTCTCTCACTTTCCAAGATTGTAATCAACAATCTGGTTATAAACTGCACTCCCATCTCTCCTAAACACCTCCATGCTTCCACAGCTATGTTATCTGGATCAACAGCCTTCCCATTCTTAATCCTCTTACATCCTCCTTGCTAATCTGTTGCATTTCCTGGTCCACTCTCTCCGCATCATCCAACTTTCTGTCTCTCTCATTCTCTTCCTTCATCAACCTCTCAAAATACTCTTTCCATCTATTCAACACACTCTCCTCGCTTGTGAGTGTGTTTCCATCATTATCTTTCATCACACTAACCTGCTGCTCATCTTTCCCAGCTTGGTCCCTGCGCCTAGCCATTCGGTACAGGTCCTTTTCTCCCTCTTTAGTGTCCAACCTCTTATGCAACTCATCATACTCCTTATCTTTAGCCTTTACCATTTTTCTCTTCACCTTATGCCTCATCTCCTTGTACTCCTGTCTCCTTTCTTCATCTCTCTGATTATCCCACTTCTTCTTTGTTAACCTCTTCCTCTGTATACTCTCCTGTACTTCTCCATTCCACCACAAAGTTTCCTTGTCCTCCTTCCTTCCAGATGTTACAAAAAGCACCCTTCTAGCTATCTCCCTTACCACTTCTGCAGTAGTTGACCAGCTATCTGGTAGCTCTTCACTGCCACCCAGTGCTTGTTTTACCTACTCCCAGAACTCCACCTTACAATCTTCCTTATTCAGCTTCCACCATTTGATCCTTGGCTCTGTCCTCGCTCTCCTTCTCTTCTTGATCTCCAACATCATCCTACAGACCACCATCCTATGCTGTCTAACTACGCTTTCCCCTGCCTCAAATTTGCACTCTCCAATCTCTTTCAGACTGACTCTCCTGCATAGGATAAAATCCAATTGTGTGCATCTTCCTCCACTCTTGTATGTCTCCCTGTATTCCTCCCTCTTCTTAAAGTACACATTTACCACAGCCATGTCCATTTTTATCGAAAGAATCAACTATCATCAACCATCACCTCCTCAACCCCTCTGTTCCCTTCACCAACATGTCCATTGAAATCCACTCCAATCACCACTCTCTGTCCCTTGGGTACACTCTCCATCACTTCATCCAACTCACTCCTGAAATCTTCTTTCTCATCCATCATAAACCCTACTTGGGGGGTGTATGCACTAACAACATTCATCATCACACCTTAAATTTCCAGTTTCATAATCATTATTCTGTCTGACATCCTTTTCACCACCTGTTCCTTCAGGATAACCCTACCCGACTTCTCCTCCCATCCACACCACGGTAAAATAGTTTGAAACTTCCTCTGATACATCTAGCCTTAATCCCCTTCAATTTGGTTGCTGGCACCCATAATGTATCAACCTTCCTTGTCTCCATCATGTCAGCTAACTATGTCACTTTACCAGTCATACTGCCAACATTCAAAGTTCCTGCCCTCACTTCCACTCTCCTACACTACCTCCTCTCCTTCTGCCTCAGGACACGCCTCCCCACCTTCTTTTCCTTTGTAGCCCAATTTCCCCTGGCACCCTGTTGGCTAACAGTACAGATGGCAGCAATTGTTAAACTGGGCCTCAAATGATCCGGTATGAAAATCTGTATTGTTGTCAGCATATCGATTATGCAAAATTTACACCATATGACCTTCCTGATGTAACCCTCCCCATTTACCTGGGCTTGAGACCAGCTTGATGAACACACTAGTTTGTGGATCCTGGACATCCTAAGTAGTGCATATAGTAAAGAGGGATACCAAGCACTGTAGCATCTACTGTTTTCCAAGTTATTATCCAATATGGTTTGTATTATCATGATATTTCCTTGTACTTACCCTTTAACTTCTTCTTCCAGGATAAGTGTACTTACCAGGTTCGTTACCTGGTTTGTCTACTGTCACACCTTAAGCTTCACACACACATACATAGATATATTCATGCACACAGAATCTAACCACAAAAGTACCATATGAAAGACGTATACACATGCACATTATGCCCTAGCACTTTAACCCACACAAGTATGAATAACACATGAACAGTCTGCCTTCCCTAGTACACCAAGAAACTTACTTATCATAGGCACGAACATCATAAGATGTCTTAGATATATCTCAGGCCTAAATATTACCTTTGGCCTCCAAGAATATCTTTAAACATACAAAGGCTCAGCATCCCTGGCTATAGGCCATTTATCAACCAGTGAATGTTTTACTTTAATGCATTACTAATTATTGGACAGAGCTCTACATCCTCAGCTTGAGAAACCTTGCAGCTTGGATCATATGGTACTTCCTCACTGCTCTAGGTGCTATAAGAAATTTACCTTATTACTTCAATCACTCTAGATATAAAGATAAAGTATAGAAAGTTTAAAGGCTTACAAAAAGTTAAAGATGTCAAAAATGAATGTCCCAGAGCGATATTGATCTAGCAAGCAAAGTTGTTCATGAGACGCTTTAGCTGACGATCAGATGAAAACGGTCGCACTGTCCTGATGTCAGTCTGTCTTTTCCTCTTGATGTCACTCTCGCCCTCTTCTGATGTCACTCTCAGGGTCACTCTCAGATGAGGCATATTTTTTATAAAATTCCACAGGAGTTTCGCAACACATGATTATTACATACACCTGATTCGCTGGCTGTCAATATGACGGATGACTTTGCTCAAATTTTTTAATCTGAGTATGTCCATTTCCCAAACAATAAAGTTTTTGATGTTTTAAGAAACCTTCCCTTCCTAAGCTGTAAACTGGTTTTGCAATTTTTAGTCCCACGGCATCTCCTTCTGTTTGCAGGTTGTAAAGTAATCAGATACAGTTTGGAACATCAGCATGTCTCCCTTTACCAAGCTGTAAACCAATTTAGTCCTGGTGCAACAGATGTTACTGGGCTTTGATTACTAGTACTGTTATGGTGTATAAAATCTGTACATTTTGGTTTCCATTTTTTTTTGTTTCAGACAACACAACAGATGAACTAAGACAGATTAAAGCAGGTTTTCTTCCCTTACACCTTACTTTTATAACACTTGTTTACAGCCTGGAAAAAAATGCTGAGCTGATACCTCAGGCTATTGATTACTTTATGGATGGACATCTGGAACAATAGTTTGGTTTACAGCCTGGGACAGGAAGAACTACTGATACCTCAGAGTACATCAAAGGTTTTGTTGTGTGGGAAAATGGACAGTGAATTAATTCATCAATCATTTTGACAGCCAGCCAATCAGGTGCATGTGTTGTGAAACCAAGGCATGACATTTCATAATAAATATGCCTTGGTTTGAAAAGCAAGATTAGGAAGAAGCAAGGAGAAGAAGAGAGAAGCAAAGAAGAAGGAGAAGAAGAAGAGGAACGGACGAAGATGGCCCTGGTCGTCAGAAAGGCATCATGAACATCGATTGCTAAATCAAACGCCTCCCTGGGACATTCATCCTTGTCATCTGTAACTTTTCGTAAGCTTTTTTCTAAAGACTATATATTCAGACTTTCCTATCAGTACCTATTTTCTAGTATTCTTTGTTCTTGTGGTATTATTATTATTCTTGTAATAAATACCATGCTGCTTTTAACTTTCAATGCTTTGTCTTAATGTCTAGAGTGATTGAAGTAATAAGTTAGATTTCTTTGAGCACCTGGTGACAGCAGGATTTTTGCCATTATTTCGGTGCTGTGAGGTTTATAAGGCTGAGAGTGAGAGCGCTACTCAACAGAAGGGACAAATACGATAAAGAAGGTTTTCTTGGCTGATAAATGGCCTATAGTCAAGAGTGCTGAGTCTTTGTATGTTTAAATGTATTCTTGTAGACCAAAAGTAATATTTACGTCTGAGATATCACTAAAACATTGTATTTTGTTCGTGCCAAAAATAAGTAAGTCTCTTGAAGTGCTGAATGACAGGCTGTTATTCCTATAGCACTTGTGTGGTTTAAAGTGCTAAGGGTTAATCAGCGTATGTGTGTCATTCATGGAGCACTGTTGTGGTTAGGGTCTGTGTGTGTATTTATCTATGTGTGTGTGTGTTCATCTTAAAGTGCAACAGTAGACCAACCCGATAACGAACTTGACGAGAACACTTACCCTTGAGGAAACAGGTAAAGGGCAAGTAGAGGGAAATACCACAATAATACAGTACAATTCAGGAAAACAGGATGCTTTCATGTTAAAACTGTCTTGTATTTAAATTCATCTTGAGCAATTTAAGATGAGATGGAAATATAGACACAAATTTGCAGATTTTGCACACCACAAAAGGTTACAACAACAAAATAAATTTAACAAGTAATAAACACTTTCAATTACCAAGCACGGACCAGTGAACTCATAGTTTCTTAAACTATGGGTTGTGGGGGTCATGACTCACTATTGTATTCAAAGGGAAAGGGTCACATACGGTTAGTGAACTGCTTTGTGATGGGTTACCACAGCCAGTTCAAGTAATTGACATTAGCTCTGCTATGACTGTCTACAGAGATTGTCTTGGGTTGTGAGAAAAAAAATTAAGAAACACTGAGTTACCTAAATAGTAAACCTTTTTTCTTTTTATTAGAGTCTCTCAAGGAGTCTGTTGAAGTGTCACAGATTAAGTCTGATTGGCGGGTGAATAATCTGCCCAGAATGGATCAGGGTTTCCCCACCTGCTGTGTCAGGACCTGCCATAGGCATAGCAGTCTGAACAGATGCCTCTGAACATGGTGATTGATCATGTGAAGCTTGCCCACTCACGGTAAATGTACTTATGTGGCTTTGCTCCAGTGGTATGTCACATGGTACAAGCGGTACATTTGACCTCATAGACTGTTCTGTAGCCCTCAGATCCGTACGATTCAACTTGGACAAAGTGCCATCTACCTGCACCAGATGAGAGTTTAGTGTAGGAGCTGTATTTCCAGATTCCGGTGCAACCTCCTGGAAAGGGTTTCATTTGAATCAGCTAGCCAACATTGAATTAAGGCAGTTCATTGGCGGCATCGTCTCTTGGAGATGGCTATGTGCAGTGGGGGAAACAAGAGACATAGCAACAGCACCCCTCTTGCCTGGTGATGGTATTACATTCGGGTGGATCCCAAGTGTACATGCCTGATATGACCCTTCCCTCAGGGCATCCTGGTTGGGTGGGCAGGGCCGAGAGGTTTCTGTTGTGAACTTGGAGTCCTAAAAAGTTCCAAAAGCACTTCCAAAAAATGCCAACTCAAGGGGCATATCACTCTCAAACTCCAGCTAGTAATAAGAGCAAGCACCAAATATTCTTTAAATGAAAAGTTTATTTTCAGAAAATGCTCTTCAATAACAATAAAGGTCTACGGAGCACAAGAAGCAAAGTAATTGGCCAAAAACACCAAAGGCAAACCAATGCAAACACAGCCCCAATTAAGTAATCTTGAAACAAAGTCCAACACAGATTACGAAGGTCAAAATTGCAAAAATATACTGTAACAAGGCACAAGAACAGCAAAAGTGCAATTAACTCTAGAGCACACTCACAGTGAACCATGCGGAACTGTGGAAGATCCTCTGGTTTTATAGGGCAGAGGGCAGGTAATGGTGGTGATTGGCAGTTGGTCCCACCTCTTGGGGGACCACCCACAAAACACATGGAATACAACAAGACAGCTTATATACATAAAAATAATGATACATATAAGTAGCATAAATCAAAGATTCAAAAATGAACAAAAGAGACATAAAATATAAATTTGAACCCTAGCCAGAAGAGGAACCTTGGCTGAGACATTACATTGTGGACCCGGGAGAGGGCATGTGCATTAATATGGAGGACCCCCTTCTGATGACGGACCATAAACTTATAGGGCTGGAGCTCCAGGAACCAATGAGTAACCTGTGGATTTGATTCTATATGCAGTGCCAGTCACTTCAGGGGAACTTGAACTAGTATGATCTTCCTCCCCAATTGGTAATACCTAAGCTGGGTGATGGCCGACTTGATGGTGGGGGCTTCATGCTTTGTAGCCACATACCGTGTCTCCATGTCCAGCAGAGTTACATGATGGGGGAAATGACTCCATCGACGATCTGATTTAAAATGGCATGGGAGTCTGATGTCAGATGTGTTGGTATGAAGAATAAAAGTTATTGCAAAATAAAGTGAGAGTACAGGAATTTAGGACAGGGTCTTCTTTAGGTCACTGAAAGCTTCATTCCCTCAAACCACGCCATTGTTTAAGGATCTTTCTTTTGAGTTAACTCAGTCAAAAGTGTAAAAAGTGATGGTAATATCGTGTGAGACCCAGTAAGGACTTGTACCTGCCTTTTGGTTTGCAGTTCAGCCCAGTTTTAAATGGCTGCAACCTTTGAGCACTGAGACTTTATCTGTGCTTGCCCCATCACATATTCCAGGAAATTGAAGCTGAAATAACATTTCTTCAGATTAATTTTTAGATTTGGCATGGTATGAAAGACAGCTAAAACATGGTGAAAACCATGTGAAAAACAATTGGTGGAGTAGATGTAGGCATTACTATAGGTATTATGGGGCTGTAGCAGCTTGCCCACCAGATGCTGGTAGGTCACCGGGGCCCTATGTATCCTAAAGGGCAGGATACAATACTGCCAGTGCTCTTCAGGGTTGCTAAATTTGATTTTCTCCTTTACCAAGATCATTAAATGGATTTGCGAATACCCTTTGTCATGCTGAGGGTGGGGAGATATCGTCCAAGCACTCGAGAAGGTCATTGACCCTTGGCATGGGGTAGCTGTCGAAATGGGAGGCCTGGTTAAGCTTGCAGAAATCATTGCAAATGCACCATCTCCCATCCAGCTTGGGCACAAGAATGATAGGGCAGTATCAGGAGCTATGACTTTCTTCAATAACCCCCAATCCCAGCATCATTTTGATATTGAGTTCTGTTTCAGCCCTCTTTCTCTCAGTGAGGTGGTAGGAGTGTTTCCTCACTACTACTCTGGATTCTGTAATGATATTGTGTGACTCTACATTGGTCAGCCTGAGGTTTGAATTGACCATTTTTCCTACAGCAGTGATGACTGAACTCAACTACCACTATTTGGGGGGACTCAGGTTCACTCCGAAGTCAAGCTCTCCGGTGCTTGCGAAGAGTGCCATGCTAGGGGCAGCTTTGGCCTCCTCCTTGCCTTCCACTTCTTCAACTGATTTCAAGAGGCTTATGTGGTAAATTCTTTCCTGTGGGCATTGGTTGACCTAGATCACAAGGTAGTCTGCCAGTCTCCTCCTTTCTTTGACCTCAAAGAGACCCTGCCAAAGGGCGAGGAGTTAGAAGTAAGATGTGGGGACTAATACGATAATCCAGTCCCCTGGACAGAAAACTCAGAGAGCAGTATCATAATTATACAGGCAATTCTGCGAATGCTGGGCTTTTTCTAAATATTTCCTAACCAAGAGCCAGGCTTTAGCAAATCTGATAAAAAATGAAATAATTCATTCACCAAAGGTGCTTTCTCCTATTTCCAGCTCTCTGTCATGAGGTCCAGTAGGAGGCAAGGGTGTCACTTGTACAGCAACTCAAATGGTGAAAACTCTGTGGGGGCCTGGAAAATGTCACTATAGACGAATAGGACTAAAGGGAGGAGCTGGTCCCAGTCTTATATCCTTGTGCACCACCTTCTGCAAAATTTGTTCTAGTATCTGATTGAGGTGCTTCAGAAGCTGTCTGACAGAGGATGGACGATAGATATCTTTGAGATGCATGATATGGAGGTGTTTGGCAGTTTCCCTAGAGGTTTTTTACATGAACAACAAGTCCATCCATCATGACTTCCTTTGGCATGCAAATTCATGCAAAGACCGTTAAAAGTTCTTACACAATGGTTCTGGAATTAGTCACTTTGAAGTAAATGGTTTCCAGACATCAAGTGGTTTAGCCTTGTATGCCCCCTTACAGACATTAAGAGTGAACCAACTCCATACACGCCAGTCCACTCAAATGGGATATCAATCACTGACAAAGGGATGATTGGTGCTCACTTCAACAAAGAATTTGATTCAGCTGGCAGTTGGGACTTACAAAAGCAGCACAGACCCTCATCCATATCAGGCCAAATAAAACACACTTTGATGAATCTGAGAGTTTTTTTTTTTTTGGTGTCTAAATGGGCTCCTTCCTCCTGCATGGCCAGGGACAAGTAGTTGGTGCCTCACCTCACCTTGGTGCTCTGTCATCCAGGATAATGGATCCTTCTCATTCTCAAAGAATGCTCAGATATGTTTATGTTAATCCTTACACACTGCTGCCGGGTGGGCTTGTTTTGTTTTGGACGTGCTCTGTCTCTAGGTATGTCAGAGGACTGGGACTTTGTAAAGTTTGGTCTAGTCTCACGTGGGGAAGCAAAATGGAGGGTTGGGGGACTGGGGGGGGTGGAGGGTTGGATCAAGCTATCTCTAATCAATCCTTTTAACCCTTATAATTATAAGTGCCAACATAACAATAGGCTTCATGGCAATAATTCCTGGGAAAATTGAAAATTTGGATCAAAGCTATCTTATCTTAAGTTAAGACTACAAAATTACAACAAAAGTTCAGAAGCAATGTCTCCATGAATGTCAAAGGTCTCAATCACAAATTAAAGACAAAGAAAGTATTCTTTCACCTAACAGGTCTAAACGGTAGAATAGTATTTTTACAGGAGACCCACTTATTAAGCAAGGATCAGTTTCAGCTGCACAGATACTTGACTTACCAAATATTTCATTCCAACTATACAAAGAAAGCTAGAGGTGTGGGAATTCTTATACATAGAACAATCTTATTTGTAGTATCAGATGTACTAACTGATCCTGAAGGGAGATATGTGATTGTCATGGGTAATTTATTTAACTGTAAAGTGATTTTGATAAATATCTATGCACCCAATATGGATGATAGGGACTTTATCCAAAACGTATTTGCATCCATTCCCATTGTGAACACTCATAAAATTATAATGGCTGGGGACTTTAATTGTGTTTTAAATCCAGACTTAGATAGGTCTCCTGTCACAGGGGTGATGACATCTAACACTGCAAAGACAATTACACAGTTTGTAACTGATCACAACTTATCAGACCCCTGGAGATTTCTAAACCCAAACTCAGGAACATTTACCTTCTACTCACCAGTGCATAACTGCTACTCAAGAATTGATTATTTCTTTGTAGATAACAATTTCTTGCCTACAATTAAATCTTGTAAGTACGATGCTATTGTTATCTCCGACTATGCCCCATTGATCATGGAGCTAAAATCACTATGCCCCACATACTCATCTCGAGCTGGTGTCTTAATCCACTTTTACTAGCAGACAAGAACTGTACAGAATTTATATTCAAGCAAATCGATTTTTTTAGAGACAAATACATCATCAGAGGTTTCTGCAGGAATACTCTGGGAAACCCTGAAGGCTTTCTTAAGAGGACAGATTATCTCATATCTTTCCCACAGAACTAAATTGGAAACCAAAAAGGTATCAGAGCTAATCAGTGAAATTACTAGAATAGATCAAGAACATGCCAGGTGTCCAACTGAGGCACTTCATAGGAAAAGACAGGCTCTGGATTCAGAACTCAACCTCTTGACAACTAAAGAAACAGAACAACTCATTTTTAAATCAAGATATCATTACTATAAACATGAAGAGAAAGCTAATATGATCGTAGCTTAACAAATCCACAAGCAGGAAGTCTGCAATGCAATCCCAGCAATTACTAACACAGACGGAAGCAAAATCATTCACCATAAAAATATAATGCAGACATTTAGAGACTACTATAAGTATTTATATTCTTCTGAGTTTAAGAAGACAAGACACAATCTAATGCATTTCTGGATGCATTACAGATACCTCAAACAGATACTCCCAGCGCAGAGGATTTGAATAAACCTCTGGCACTATCAGAATTACCAGATGCTATAAACTCATTTCAGAGTGGGAAAGCGGCAGGCTCTGATGGCTACCCTGCTGAATTTTATAAAAAAAATTTCAATTAAGCTAGCTCCCCTTTTATTAGCAACATTTATAGAAGCTAGAGACAATAAAATTCTACCTCAAACTTTTTGCCAAACATTAATTACCATCTTTCCAAAGCAAAATAAGGACTTATTACAATGAGCATTGTTCTGAATAATGATGTTAAGATACTCTCTAAAGTCCTAGCTAGAAGGATTGAGAATGTGCTTCCTTCGGTAATATCACAAGACCAAACTGGATTTATTAAAGGCAGACACTTAGCTTCCAATCTTTGACACCTGTTTAATGTAATATGTTTATCCACAAAGTCAAACACCCCGGAGATATTATTATCATTGGATGCAGAAAAAGCATTTGATATGGTTGAATGGAACTACCTTATCACTACATTGGAGAAATTTGGGTTTGGCCCGAACATTTATGCATGGATCAAACTACTGTATACCAGTCCAGAAGCTTCAGTTTGCATTAACAACATTAATTCAGACTACTTCAAACTAGAATGTCTGCTTTTTGCCATCGCCACTGAGCCACTGGCAGCTCACTGTCGAAATGCTTATGAGATAATGGGGATTATTAGAGAAGGACTTGAACAGAAAATTTCTCTATATGCAGGTTATATAGTAATGTATATATCAGATCCACAAAATACTGTGCCTGCACTCCTAAAAGCACTAACAGAATATCAAAAGATTTATGATCTCAGAATTAATTTGAATAAAAGTGTGATCTTTCCAGTGAATTCTCAAAAACACAATATTAGGTTGGATACCTTCCCTTTTATCATCACAGATTAGTTTAAATACCTAGGGGTAAACATCACAAGCAAACATAAAGCTCTTTATCAACAAAATTTTGCCATCTGTGTGGAAAAAATTAAGCAAGACTTGCATAGATGGTCTACCCTTCATCTCACTTTAGCTAGACGAATTAACAGTGTCTTTTTTATTTCAAAACATTGTAATATACATCAATAAACAATTTTTTAAGAAATTAGATTCAACCATAACCTCATTTATTTGGAATTCAAAACATCCATGTATCCAAAGGGTGACACTACAAAGACCAAAGGCGGAAGGTGGCATGGCTCTACCTAACTTTCAGTTTTATTACTGGGCTGCAAATATACAAGCTAGAAAAACCTGGACATTGACACAAATAGATGAGCATACACAGGCTTGGTCTGGAATAGAAATAAAATGCTGCAGTATTACTTTATAGGCCTATTTAATGCATTGTACCCCAAAAAGTATAAGTCATTACCCATATACTAACAACCCAATTGTGTTGCACTCACTCAGAATATGGAATCAATGTAGGAAGTATTTTAAGATAAAGAAACTTTTATCTGTGGCACCTCTGTAGAAGAACCGCCTTCTTCCACTCTCTCATACACAGTTTTTAATGTCTGGAAAACATTCGGGATTAGATCACTTAGAGACCTGTACATAGACGTCTTTGCACTCTACAAACAATTACTCTCAAAATTTACGTTTCCAGCAATACATTCCCTTCACTACCTTCAAATCAGAAACTTTGTTAAATAAAACCTATCCAATTTCCCTCACCTTCCATGTACCTCTATGCTGGAAAAAATATTGATCAGTCTTGAGGACTTGGACAGAATCTCTGTAATATATAAAAACATTTTACAGTCCCTCTCTTTCAAAAATCCAAGAGTACATTGGGAAAAGGATCTCTCACTCAACATCTAGGAAAAGGAGTGGACGGTAGCAATACACAGAATTCACTTGAGCTCCATAAGCGCAAAACATACTGTACAATTATTCAGCTTAAAATTATATATGGAGCACATCTGTCTTGTTTAAAATTGTCCAAAATGTCTACAGGGCAAGATCCAACCTGCGAACATTGCAATCAAGTTCCAGCCTCATTGGGCCATATGTTTTGGGTGTGCACCAAATTAACATAATTTTGGACCAAAATCTCATTCCTATCAGACAGCCTTGGTGTCACTATCCCTCCTAACCCATTAACAGCAGTGTTTGGTGTGCTTCCAGAGTGGTTTAAAGTGGAGAAGGACAAACAAACTGTAATTGCCTTTACTTCATTATTAGCACATAGACATCCTGCTCAACTGAAAGAATCCTAGCCCACCTCTTTTAAGTCAGTGGATAACTGAGGTTATATATTATTTGAAATTGGAAAAAATCAAATTCTCACTTAGAGGATCTGTACAAAACTTTCTCAAAACCTGGCAGGATCTAATCAATAACATTTCAGAATAAGCATTTAAATTGATGAAGCAGATTCTCTCCCCTCTTTCTTATTCTGTTTATTTTTATTCATTTATTAATTTAGCTATTTACTTATTGTTACTATATTGTTGCTTGACTTGCTTGTATGGAACGTTATTTGATTTTAATAAAATGAATAAAATGCAAAAAAAAAGCTCAGGCAGGTGCAGATTTCATGGTTAGCTGGCAGTTCACCAAGCATTTTGTGCAAACTTCAGGAAATCATTGTTCCAGTGTTCCCTTCTGAATGAAGCAGAAAGCAAATGATATTTAAGCTGATACTGTGAAAACAGGTCTGGTGTGGCATTTGGCAGCTCTTCTCGACCGGGTAGGCAGCATCAATACATTATATCATCCCACCCTTACCAGCACTCTTGCATGATGTGTGACCCCCCTGAGGTGCACAGCTAGGTTTCGGTGCACTACACTACAGCATACAGTACCTGAAGAAGGACAACCTTCTTGAGGGTTCAGGAGAGATAAATAGCCATTGGATACCATCGTGTCTCCCAATGGACGAAGGTTAATGGCCCTTTTTTCATTATATTGTTGTGACTAGATGTATCAGCAAACACAAATGGAAATGTTGCTCCCTGAATCAAATAGGATGACCACTGTACGTTTATTCACCAGTGCACCACCTAAAAAAGTTAAAAATTAGAAATAATGAAATTAGGAAAAAAATGCTTTTAAAACAAAATTTAAAAAATTAAATCAGCTTTGTTAGAATAGCTGTGGACAGCAGTAAGAAGTCTTGCTTACACCAATATACCATGCATATAAAGGTCCACAGAAGAAGCAGAATAAAACACCACCAAAACATTACAATTTAATTTAAAAAAGTAAATGGAGTTATAAATAGCTTTTAAAAGACAGCTAGAGTAAATTACAGTTTCAAAGTGTAAATGTTATATAGTGTGTGCTTTTTTATCACAGTATTAACCTGACATTTGGAAATACCTTACATTTTAAAGTTATTTGCTTTTCATTTTCCTGCTACAGCTCAATAAAAAGACTGTAAATTAAAACATAGTATCTTAAAGGTAAAATTACTTAACATACAATTGTTGGAGTTATAGGCAATTGTGGATTTATTGATTAAGGCAGATCATATTTTTTATTTATAGAAATGTTACCTCGATATGTACAAAATTAAATATGTAGGAAATTGATTTAGATTTACCATATTGCAGGGACAGCAGCATGGTGGTGCAATGGCTAATACTACTGCCTTAGAGATTTAGCATCTTGGGTTCAAATCCCAAGAACTGTTGTTGTCTATGTGGGGTTTACATGTTCTCCCTTTGATAGTATGGGCTTTTTTGCAGGCTTTCATATAACCTAGTCCTATGTGAGTCTGTGCATGAGTAGGCCCTGAGAGGGACTGGTGCTCTATTTAAGATTTGCTTCTTTCACTCGGTCTCATGCTGCTGGGAATTCCTGAGGGACACAGTCGAACGCCTTTTCCAAGTCCATGTAGACTGGTTAGGCAAACTCCCACCCACTCCCACACTGGATGGTGGACCAGAATCTCCTCGAAGCTGTCCGAAAGTCGTTCTCCATGACCTCCCCAAACTCCTCCCATGCCCGAGTTTTTGCCTCAGCAACCACCGAGGCTGCATTCCGCTTGGCCTGCCGGTGCCAATTAGTGGCCTCCAGAGTCCCACAGGACAAAAGGGTCCTGTAGAACTCCTTCTTCAGCTTGACGGCATCCCTCACTGCCGGTGTCCACCAACGGGTTCAGGGATTGCCACCATGACAGGCACCGACCACCTTACGGCCACAACTCCGGTCAGCCACCTCAACAATAGAGGCACGGAACATGGCCCATTCGGACTCAATGATCCCCCACCTCCCTCGGTACATGGTCAAAGTTCTGCCGGAGGTGGGACTTGAAGCTACTTCTAACAGGAGACTCTGCTAGACGTTCCCAGCAGACCCTCACAACACGTTTGGGCCTGCCAGGCAAGACCGTATGCCCTCACCCGCTCGGCGCCTCTCACAGGGGGCAACTCCAGAGTGGTAGAGAGTCCAGTCTCTCTCAAGAAGATTGGTTCCAGAGTCCAAGCTGTGCGTCGAGGTGAGCCCTATATCTAGTCGGAAACTCTTGACCTCACGCACTAGCTCATGCTCCTTCCCCTTCAGAGAGGTGACATTCCACGTCCCAAGAGCCAGCTTCTGTAGCCGAGGATCGGACAGCCAAAGTGTCCGCCTTCAGCCACCACCCAACTCACACTGCACCCGACCTCCTTGGCCCCTCCCATAGATGTTGAGCCCATGGGAAGGGGGATCCACGTTGCCTCTTTGGGCTGTGCCCGGCCGAGCCCAATGGGTGCAGGCCCAGGCCACCAGGCGCTCACCATCGAGCCCCACCTCCAGGCCTGGCTCCAGAGGGGGGCCCCGGTGACCTGTGTCTGGGCAAGGGAAAACGCTGTCCAAATTTTTTGTTCTTCATAGGAGGTTTGTTGAATTGTATGATCTTATTAATGATAGAAAAAACAATTTTATAGTATTAAGTGAAACATGGCTTAGCTCTGATGGTGCAGCTGTTTTAATTGAATCTGCACCTCTGAATTACAGCTTTACTCATGTGGATCACCAAGGTAAGAAAGGTGGCGGTTTAGCAAATATTTACTTGAGCCGGTTAAATTGTAAAAATTTCGGCTTTGGTACATTGAAGTCCTTTGAGTATGTTGCCATTGTTATTCCGGGAGTTTCTCAGTCTCTACTATTGTACGTGAATGGACCTCATAAATACAATGTATCTTTCTTTGAGGAATTTTCAGACTTGGTGTCAATTGTAATTACGAACTATGATATGTTCCTAATAGTTGGTGACTTTAATTTCCATATCGATGATCAGTGTGACCCGAAAGTAAAAGAATTCATGAACCTCCTGGACTCTTATGATTTGAGCCAGCACGTCAGTCAGCCAACAAACAAAGCAGGGCACACGTTGGATTTTTGAATTACTAAAGGACTAAAAGTTGATGTAAGGCAGATCGTTGATATTGGTTTATCAGACCATTTTCTCTCACTATTTAATATAGAAGCAATGATAGAAAAAATTAACGAGAAGCATATTGTTAAAAATGATTCTTTGATTCATCTGCAACTTCATAGTTTACAGACATTTAAAGCAACCAGTCTGTTTGTAGTGCTTACTACAATAGTGAGGATAATGTATATAGTAAGGTGAAAAATTTAATACTAAAGTGAGAGCTGCCACTGACATAGTCGCTCCTGAAAAGACAGTTAAAAAATCCTCCAGCACTGTTACACCATGGAAGACCCAAAGAGTGTCTGATCTAAAGGAAACATGCCGGAGAGCTGAGCGTAAATGGAGAAAAACTAAACTGATTATCCACTATGAGATATTGAAGGTTAAAATAACAGAATACAACAACATAGTCCGTCTTGAGAGGCAGTGCTATTTCTCTAAAATTATAAATAACAATGCTAGTAATCCAAGAGTTTTATTCTCTACAATTGCTAAACCGAGGTCACTCAATGGAATGCCTCCAAAAAATTTCCAGTGAAACTTGTGAGGCTTTTGCTATAGTTTTTAATCACAAAATTAATGATATTAGAAGTAATATAGTACATCTCCCCAATACTGATCCTCTTAAATCCCAGTACTCCATTTTAAACAAATTAAATTCTTTCACTAGGATAGATTTACCTGATTTATATAAAATAATTTCTCAGCTGAGACCCTCCACCTGGGTCCTTGACCCAATACCAACAAGTTTTTTCAAAGAAGTATCCGGCATGCTATTTGATAGTGTACTTGACATAGTAAATTCGTCATTAGATACGGGGTCTTCCCAGACTGTCTTAAGACTGCTGTAGTTACACCCCTACTCAAGAAAAATAATCTTGACTCATCTGCTTTTGAAAATTTTAGACATATTTCTAACCTGCCTTTCTTAAGTAAAATCCTAGAAAAGGCAGTCATTATCCAGCTAAATGACCACCTCAATAAATATGCTATTCTTGGTAAGTTTCAGTCAGGTTTTAGAATAAATCACAGTACAGAAACTGCACTCGTTAAAGTAATAAATGACTTGCATGTAAATGCGGACAGAGGCTGTTTATCTGTTCTCATCCTCTTAGATCTGAGTGTCGCATTTGTTACCATTCATCACAGTATTCTTAGAGCCTTCTGCTGTTATGCACCTAAAATCTGAAATAGCTTACCAATAGAAATTCGCCAGGCAAATATGGTGGAGCGCTTTAAAAACTGCTAAAAACTCATTATTTTAACATGGCTTTCTCATACCTTCATTTTAGTTTAACCCTGATATTCTGTATATCCATTTAATTAACTTTTTTTTTCATGACTCTGAAATCCGTACTTACCCCTACTTTCTCTGCTGTTCTTTTCCGGTTTTATGTGGAGGTGATATGCGCCACCACCACCCGATCAAAGCACCGTGCAGTCCCTACATCAATAGATTGAAGGCCAGAGGTCCACATGGCCATCATCATTAAATTCTTCCATGTGAAGCCTGAATACCAAGAGGACTGATTGAGATTAATTATGTTAGGTAGAATGCCTAGAGGGGGCTGGGCGGTCTCATGGCCTGGAACCCCTGTAGATTTTTTTTTTCTCCAGCCATCTGGAGTTTTTTTTTTTTTTTGGTTTTTTCTGTCCTCCCATCGGTCTTTACTTTTATTCTAATAATAAATTAATATTGCCTAATTTTATTTTTATATTTTGTCTTTTTTTCTCTTTCTTTTTCCTGTAAAGCTCTTTGAGCTACATCAGTTGTATAAAAATGTTGTATATAAATAGACAGTGTTATTGTTGATCACCAGTTAGTCTGTATCATGTCACTACAGGGCTGAAAGACAGTCCCAGTCCATCCTGGACACAGATAGATAGATAGATAGATAGATAGATAGATAGATAGATAGATAGATAGATAGATAGATAGATA
>JANRMT010062815.1:15693063-15706195 GCA_026402145.1 Polypterus bichir lapradei | reverse complement strand
ATAGATAGATAGATAGATAGATAGATAGATAGATAGATAGATAGATACTTTATTAATCCCAAGGGGAAATTCACATAATCCAGCAGCAGTATACTGATATAAAGAAACAATATTAAATTAAATAGTAATAAAAATGAAAAAAAAGTTAGCATTTACTCCCCCGGGTGGAATTGAAGAGTCGCATAGTGTGGGGGAGGAACAATCTCCTCAGTCTGTCAGTGGAGCAGGACAGTGACAAAAGTCTGTCACTGAAGCTACTCCTCTGCCTGGAGATGACACTGTTCAGTGGATGCAGTGGATTATTCATGATTGACAGGAATTTGCTTAGTGCCCGTTGCTCTGCCACAGATGTTAAACTGTCCAACTTTACTCCTACAATAGAGCCTGCCTTCTTAACAAGTTTGTCCAGGCGTGAGGCGTCTTTCATCTTTATGCTGCCACCCCAGCACACCACCACGTAGAAGAGGGCACTCACCACAACCGTCTGGTAGAACATCTGCAGCATCTTACTGCAGATGTTGAACGATGCCAACCTTCTCAGAAAGTATAGTCTGCTCTGACCTTTCTTACATAGAGCATCAGTATTGGCAGTCCAGTCCAATTTGTCATCCAGCTGCACTCCCAGGTATTTATAGGTCTGCACCCTCTGCACACAGTCACCTCTGATGATCACGGGGTCCATGAGGGGCCTGGGCCTCCTAAAATCCACCACCAGTTCCTTGGTTTTGCTGGTGTTAAGATGTAAGTGGTTTGAGTCGCACCATTTAACAAAGTCTTTGATTAGCTTCCTGTACTCCTCCTCCTGCCCACTCCTGATGTAGCCCACAATAGCAGTGTCATCAGCGAACTTTTGCACGTGACAGGACTCTGAGTCATATTGGAAGTCTGATGTATATAGATTGAACAGGACCGGAGAAAGTACAGTCCCCTGCGGTGCCCCTGTATTGCTGAACACAATGTCAGACCTGCAGTTCCCAAGACGCACATATTGAGGTCTGTCTGTAAGATAGTCCACAATCCATGCCACCAGGTGTGAGTCTACTCCCATCTCAGTCAGCTTGTCTCTAAGGAGCAGAGGTTGGATGGTGTTGAAGGCGCTAGAGAAGTCCAAAAACATAATTCTTACAGCACCACTGCCTCTGTCCAGGTGGGAGAGGGATCGGTGTAGCATATAGATGATGGCATCCTCCGCTCCCACCTTCTCCTGGTATGCGAACTGCAGAGGGTCGAGGGCGTGGCGGACCTGTGGCCTCAGGTGGTGAAGCAGCAGCCGCTCCATGGTCTTCATCAGATGTGACGTCAGAGCAACAGGCCGGGAGTCATTCAGCTCACTAGGTCGTGATACCTTTGGGACAGGGGTGATACAAGATGTTTTCCAAAGCCTTGGGACTCTCCCCTGATCCAGGCTCAGGTTGAAGATGCGCTGTAGAGGACTCCCCAGTTCCAACGCAAGGGCCTTCAAAAGGCCCTTGATGTCACTTGTAACCCATGGCTTGTTGTTAGCATAGCAGCGTACTGTTCTTACTGGAACTACAATGTCCATACAGAAGTTGATGTAATCAGTTGTGCATTCAACAGCCTCTTCAATGTTCTCACTATGTGACCCCAGGAATATATCCCAGTCTGTAGTTCCAAAGCAGTCTCTCAGAGCCTGCTCTGCCTCAGGGGACCACTTCCTGAATGAGCGTGTGGTTGTAGGTAGCGCCCACACATCATCGGTGTTACGGTTACGTTGAGGAAATTAGTGTCCACAGGAAAAAGAATGAGGGAAAAATAAGCTGAAGATGGACAACAGCAAACTAGAGTCAAGTTGTTCAGAAGGCAAAGTCAGAATACTGAAAAAGGCTAAAAACTAAAATTATACATCAAAGTCAGAAACAGAAAACTAACAGCTGAAATCAGAATACTGCGCCTAAGGTCTTCAAATTAAAATATTCTTGGAAGAGCATCTTAGTTTGCAGTACATTAAAGGTAAAGGTTAGTAAACAAAAGTGATTTTGTAAGCTTGGGTTCTTATATCAGCAGAATGTGATTACCTAATACATTATGTGACTGCCAATATAATTGAAAATTCAGAATTATTTAGACTGACTGGCACATTTCTTAGGTGGCTTGCTTCATTTTTTTCAAATTGTGTTCAGATATCTGCAACCAGAATCTTCTTATTCTTGTCTCTAGTTGGCAATTGTTCACTTGATTTTATCTCTCTATACCGTTTTAGAAACACACTCCATGCTGGAAAAAATATTGCTCAGTTTCAAGGACTTAGACACCATCTCTGCAATATATAAAATTATTTTACAGTCCCTCCCTTTCAAAGATCCAAGAGGAAAATGGGAAAAAGATCTCTTAATCAATATATCAGAAAAGGAGTGAAAGTAGCAATGCAGAGACTTCACTCGAGCTCCATATGCGCAAAGCATACAATTATTCAACTCAAAATTATATATCAAGCACATCTGTCTCGCCTAAAACTGTCCAAAATGTTTCTAGGGCAAGATTCAACCTGCGGACGCTGCAATCAAGTCCCAGCCTCACTGGGTCACATGTTTTGGGCCTGCACCAAATTAACATCATTTTGGATCAAAATTTTTAAATGCCTTTCAGACAGCCTTGGGGTCACAATCCCTCCTAATCCACTAACAGCTGTGTTTGGTGTTCTTCCAGATGGGTTTAAAGTGGAGA
Organism: Polypterus bichir lapradei; assembly: GCA_026402145.1. Taxonomy (NCBI): domain Eukaryota; kingdom Metazoa; phylum Chordata; class Cladistia; order Polypteriformes; family Polypteridae; genus Polypterus; species Polypterus bichir. The sequence continues at coordinate 15,703,510 of JANRMT010062815.1, read as the reverse complement.
AGGACAAACAAACTGTGATTGCATTCGCTACACTTTTGGCATGCAGACTTATTTTGCTAAACTGGAAGAATCCTAACTCTCCTCTTTTAAGTCAGTGGGAAACTGATGTGTTATACTATTTGAAATTGGAAAAAATCAAATATTCATTTAGAGGATCTGTACAGAATTTTTTCAAAACCAGTCCAGGCAGGATCTAATCAATAATATTTTAGAATAAGCTCTTAAAGCACAGATGAAGCAATTATCTCATCTCTTTTTCTTCTCCATTCATCTCTATTGGTCTAATAAACTCAATTCAATTTGGGTATGTTTACAAGCCTTAAATTTTACCCCATTGGCCATTCTCTCTCTCTCAGTGGTGGGGGTCGACTTGTTTTTCAATCTCAATTCTATTTTTTGTAAAAATTGATCAATTTGTATGGAATGATTATAATAAAATTATTAAAAAAAAAGAAACACACTTGGAGGCTTTTAGGAGTTTGAGAAGACAGCCATCTTACCATTTAATTTGTTTATTGAGAGGATTAATTGTGTGATGTTTGTTGTGATTAGCACTAATGAGAAGGCATCCGTAAAACAATGAATTAATTTTATTGAAAATGAATTAAACAAAACAATTTTTCCAAAACAGTAAATATGCAGTGGTTAAGAAAAGAAATGGGAAAAATAAATGATTAATTCAGAACATGCATAGAACTTAAAGGTCAGAAAAACAAAAGACACAAAGAAACTTAAAGAAAACTGTTAATTAGGGAGCTGAAATGAAATTATGAAAGTGTAATCCTAAAGACAGTTTAAAAGGCCAAAGCTTCGAACCTTTAAGTTCACTACTAGAATAAATTTGAATAATAACAAATATAATGTTAAAGAACAAGTCACAAGAGCTGTAACATTAATTATAAGATATTTAAAAGTCAAAACTGTGAGTGCCCAAAATAAAACAATACTTAAAGAAACTAAGCACAATGAGACCAACTCAGACAGTGGGTAAATCGATTCCCCAGGGGAGAGATATTCCTCATGGATGATTGCAGTCCTGATGGTCACAGAACCTAAAAGCACAGACTCTATTTGAGGCCCTGCATAACCTGACTATGAAGTAAATGGAAATAATTAACAAATAAAATTAAAAGCAGTTTGAAAGGAACACAAAATTTAAAAAGGTACAGCCAGGGATGAGGCACAGGCAAAAATCCTGACATTCCCAGCATTTCACCAATCTTTGCCATTCTTACAGTGAGCTCCAATTGATATGTAGATAATTCTTGGAAGTGTGATGGTTCAGGGCACTTTCCATTTGTCTCTCTGTCTTCTTCCCTGTCTAACTCTCTTTTTGTTATGCCAAGCGATGAGAACAAAAATCAAAAGCATGAATACAAGTACATAAACAGTAATTAAAGTTAAAAGTATGCAAAGTTGGTAAGGGAATACTCCATCCAAAAATTATATTTCTTTTTGTATCTTTTACGTACAGTTGTACAGATGTTTGCAATGATGGGGAGGTGGGTCTTCAATTCAAGTGCTATGTTCCATTTGAAGACACTCCCCAGCCATTGTTGAGAGAATTCTGTATAAATTGGTGTATTTAACAATATTTTAGCAAAACTATATGCGTTTAGACACTGTGAGCATACAATTGGATATATGACATATCAATTAGGTGACATGATGAGTAAATTGAAATTTCTTTCATGATATTTTTCTCAATTTGTTCAGTGTTCTTCTCCATTAACGTCTGTTGTGTCAGGAACTTTGTTATCTTTGTTCTGTGTAAAAGCATGAGAAGAAAACATTTTCTCACTGGAAACAACATGGAATAAGTAACAGGTAAGAAAATTATCATTCTTGAATGGAATATTGAACAATCTGAGAACTGGTGTTGTGATCATTTTGCAACAAACAATCACTATGGCGTTGGATAGTTTTGAATTAAACAATCTCAAAGTCAAGTTATAAAAGGCATTAAGAGTTAACAGGACGTGAAGAGAAAATGTAACAAAATGCCAGAAATATAAATGCCTTATTCCAAAAACAACCATCATAGCATCCATACATAAGATGGTGAGATGCGTGAAATTCAAAGATAGCACTGCAAAAAATTTTCAAAATAATAATAATAAAGAAATAAACAATGAATAATGGAAATTTCAAATAAAACATATTTCATACAGTCAGTGCTTGAAGTGGAATGGTACTTACCAATATGCTACACTGGCACTTCTACTCTTTACTCTTTCACATAACTTGGTACTCTAATGCAACATGTACTAACCTGCAGTTGTCTCCTGGGAATTGTAGCAAGGGAAAGTGTCTGTTTCCTAGGATCTCTCCACCTCCTACTTTATATAGGTATGAACCCAGGCTGATGAAGCCAGAACATCAGGAGTACGACTTCTTTTTTTACTCTTCAGCTGCTGCAGTTAATCATAACACTTAGATGCAGTGGAATAGATGCTGGCATATTTTATTTACTGGCTGAATTTTTACTTAACTGATTAGTGCTTTAATTGAAGCAGTGCTATTTCCAAGAGTGCTTTCTTCATCATGGAGTTGCTAATCACTGATCTTAGCATTTATTATGAATGCCTACAGAAAAAAGGTGTCCAGAAAAGGAAAACGGAAGGAACAGAATGTCAGAGAGACGAGGGAAATTTGCGGTTTTTATGGAGAAACAAAGTATAATTTCAATAAACCTAGATTGCACTGATGGTAGATCCAACCCTGCCACACCATGAGATTCCAGTCAGTGTCAGTCCTGAAGTGCAGTAACCATAAGCACTAGGGGGAGAAAGGCCAAGGCAGTTAGTAGTGGGAGAAGAAAGCAAGCTAGTAGAAGTGATGGAAAGGCACCAGCAGGCAGAGCCAAATGAAGGAGCTGCTGGAAAGAAAGATGATTGAGAGTTAGGAGGATGAAGAAGTAGCTGGAGCAGAAACATGTTGCAGCTGATGACTGTTCATCCTAAGTCAAAGCAGCTTTACCAACCCAGTCCATATCAATGATGTCACAGGTAAATAAAAGAGGCTACTTGAGAGTACAGAACACAGTCCTTGGCAGGATGATGTAGGAATGCCAGAAACCAGGAATTATGATCTACAAAAACTGCAGCTAAGAAAAATGAGGTTAACAGAATTAAGTAGATTCATACCTGGTAGCATGGATCATGGACTCTCTAACAGACAGACCTCAGTATGTGCGTCTCGGGAACTGCAGGTCTGACATTGTGGTCAGCAACACAGGAGCGCTGCAGGGGACTGTACTTTCTCCGGTCCTGTTCAGCCTATATACATCGGACTTCCAATACAACTCAGAATCCTGCCACGTGCAAAAGTTTGCTGACGACACTGCTATTGTGGGCTGCATCAGGAGTGGGAAGGAGGAGGAGTATAGGAACCTAATCAAAGATTTTGTTAAATGCTGCAACTCTAACCACCTACGCCTGAACACCAGCAAAACCAAGGAGCTGGTGGTGGATTTTAGGAGGACCAGGCCCCTCATGGACCCTGTGATCATCAGAGGTGACTGTGTGCAGAAAGTGCAGACCTATAAATACCTGGGAGTGCAGCTGGATGATAAATTGGACTGGACTGCCAATACTGATGCTCTGTGCAAGAAAGGACAGAGCCGACTATACTTCCTTAGAAGGCTGGCGTCCTTCAACATCTGCAATAAGATGCTACAAATGTTCTATCAGACGGTTGTGGCGAGCGCCCTCTTCTACGCAGTGGTGTGCTGGGGAGGCAGCATAAAGAAGAGGGACGCCTCATGCCTGGACAAACTGGTGACGAAGGTAGGCTCTATTGTAGGCACGGAGCTTGACAGTTTGACATCTGTGGCGGAGCAACGGGTGCTGAGCAGGCTCCTGTCAATCTTGGAGAATCCATTGCATCCACTGAACAGGATCATCTCCAGACAGAGGAGCAGCTTCAGCGACAGACTGCTGTCACCATCCTGCTCCACTGACAGACTGAGGAGATCATTCCTGCCCCACACTATGCGACTCTTCAATTCCACCCGGCCGGGTAAACGTTAACATTATACAATGACGTTGTCTGTTATACCTCCCTTGCACTCTCCATCTTGTATTTTTTAACTTGCACTGCATTTTTATCACTTTTTAATTGATATTGTTTTTATCAGTATGCTGCTGCTGGAGTATGTGAATTTCCCCTTGGGGATTAATAAAGTATTTATCTATCTATCTATCTATCTTAAATAAAAAGTACAACCCTGGAGAAAGTGAAAGCTGAAGACAGAGGAGAGGACAACAGCAGGACACAGTCATAAAACTGTTTGATTGCAGTGATGGTGTCCCAGAGGCTTGGAATGGTATAGTATGCAGTAGTTTAGGTCAGAAGATGGAAAAATAACAGTGCCTCTGGCTCACCTGTTACGTTGTTGCAGTAGTCTGTTACAATTATCATTATTTTTACAAGCTTTAAGAGCTTAATTTGACGCAAATGTGCCTAGATACAAGTCATTTTAACTGTACATATTTTTTGTGTGTAATGTTAAACAGTACCCAGACCTTAATGAAAAGTGAGCTTTATGCAGATAAATGCAACATATGTCTCCTTGTATTAAAGTGCCTTTCTTTTTTCTCACCTACTTCTACTGAAACTATCTATCCATCTGTTCATTTATTTGTATTACTATTCTTTATCTAATTAGATGACTAAAGCTGGAAGCATTCCAGGCAACAGCAGGAACATGGTGGTAACCTGATATGGTGGTCCATTACAGAGTCACTACCTGACCTACTTTTGCCCAGCTTGGCTAATTTCATCTTTTGCATTCCCTGTGTTATAGGAAGTCAACTGTGAAAAATGTAGCTTTCATTCAGATCCAACTTTTAGAGATTTGTGGAGCATATACTGTATAGCTGTGAGTAAAGGAAATGAATGATGCTAATCAGGGATAAGAAACTAGTATCTTGAATTTATACCTTGGAGAAACATGACTGTAGTACAGTGAGTGGGTAGCATAATTTGTATTATCAAGTGTTATTGAAGTCTTTGATGACGCAAATAAAAGACAAGAATGACAGGAAAGGGAGGTGAATGCACAAGTTGCTGTTCACGTCTGGCTTATTTCTAAATTCCCTTTTATGTCTTTTTCATTTATTTTCAATTGTTAAGTTATTATTCTATATGTTAATGTTGTTAATGCTTGTTTTCTTAATATTTAAGTATTTTTTAAAAGTTTTGTTCATTTAGTTTCTATGTGTGAGACGTTGTTCTGCCCAGTTTGTTGTAATTTTTTAAGGTGTCTTCCAAAGGGCAGGGCCACCTGTCCATCTCCCTTAAGGTATTGCCCCCAGTACTATAAAGGCTGAAATTATAAAGACTATAAAGACAATTAAATGTGGTACATTGTCTGCATCTGCACTTGGTGTTGGTGAGTTTTTTTGTGTTTTGCTTATCATTATTAGGGAGTTACTGCATTTTTGACCTTTCTTACTCTGTTTTTGATCACTATATATTGGATTGTGTTTTGGGACTCTGATTGTTACTGGGTTGCCTCCTTTTTAGACAACTCCTTTTGTGCCTTTATGCGCCTTTATGCTTTTTGAGCTTTGTTTGTTATACAGAGAATTCTTTGAAATAAATGTTTTATTTATAAAGATTCTTTGTCTACTAAGGGATTACACTGCAGGGGTGTCCAAACGTTTGTTTGCAAAGGGTCACTTGTGAATGTTTAAGTGTTTCAAGGGTCCCGATATTAAGAAAAGCTAATAATACACATACATTCCATACTCTGTTAATAAAATATCACAATCTACAAAAATTATTTTAGTTATTTTATTAGTACTTTATGGAAAACAGTAACTGACTGCATCCATCATATTGGATTGAGGTTAACACAAACAGATCAAAAAGCTGCTCAATATAAAATCTCCCGATATCAGCATATCTTTTCCCACTTCAATACGTTTAACACAGATACAAAAACTGGCACACAAAGTTAGTTAACAACATCAAAGAAAGGTATGGGTTTATTAGCTTCCCATGTGAAACACATATCAATAGGAATAAGGGTAAATTAATAATGTACTGTATATTTGCATGAAATTCTAATAGTGATTTGAGAAAATGATTATCATTATAAAAGTTACATCAAGATTCTGTTCTAATGTGAACAGTGAAGCTGTTATTTGAAGCCAAGTATTTCATTATAGATAGGTGTGAAGTTTGTTGTTGACATTTGCAAAATATCACAAAGGTAACAATCATTCAAAGTGGTTCTCAGTCTATTCTTGTTAAGGGATATTACAGAAAATGTCTGCTCACAAATACACATTGACCCAAAAAGACTAAACTTTCTCTTTCTGTGGGTTCTTAAAAGAAAGGGGGAATCTCGTCTTCTCTATACTGCACTAGAACTCAGGAAGAGAGAACTGCTTATGACTGCTACAAAGTGTGTCATCACACTACATGTCAGTCAGTTCTAGCGATTTGTATACGGATGCTTTGCTCATGTTGACTGAATGCATTTGAGAAAATTTTAATATCACCTTTTTTAATATCATGATCTGTGTGAAGTCATGAAAGCAGTGTTCTAGCTCCTGTAATTACTTTCATGCATATCTCTCTTCCAGCAGAAAATACATTTGGATGAGTAGCCATTATCTCTTGTAGGCAAGGAAAATGTGAAATATTGTGTTAATTTAGTTGTTTCTAAAATAAACACATTTTTACAATAAATGCTTTTATTTTCATACAGACGTGGGGCACAATGGTATTTCTGTCTTGTATGCTAGTGTTCAGTACATTTAGTTACCCAGTTAATTCGGCCATGAATAAAGAAGTTCTGGATTAGACACGATTTCCAATTTTCTTTGAGAAATTATATGATCTCACTTTTAAGACAGAAAACCTGTTTCAGGACTGAGCCATCTAATATCACAATGATAGATCACATCTACATATTCTGCCTCAGTTTCAGCACAAAAGGACTTAAATTGCCTAAGGTTAAAGGCTTTTCAGCTAATAAAGTTTATAATTTTTTTAACTTTCCCATGAAATTGTCCATTTTAAAGACTTTTGCCCATATGATCTCTTAACTGTATGACCCGCGGCCTCATTTAATTTTTTTTCACATAAGCAAGGCCAGTCTAATCTATGTACCTGACAGTGCTGGAGCCCCAAATGTAGTAACCACACAGATTTTTTGCCACAATAGTTTCATGTTTTACATAGCTTTAGATACAGACTGAAAAACAGCTACACCTTTTGTATTTCATTGGAGACATTGGAGGTCAAGCAGCTCTTTGATGATTAAAAACTAATTATCTACTCCCCGCAAAAATAGCACCAGCGGAGCAGTATCTGTTAAGAGGCCAAATGTTTTTGCCTTCCCCGCAATCTGACATTTAATGTTTGTAGATAAGTCCTCAACCCTCCTGGTAATGGCATTTCTATCAAGACTCAGACTCAGTACCTTTTGTGTTTTATTAGGAAAAGGTACATTCATGACTGTTGTGAGGCACTGCTTGACAAACTCACCATTAGAAAATGGCTTTCCATGCTGTACTATAAGTTGAGATACTTGATAGCTAACTTTTGTGGCTCTTTCGTGCATTTTATTTACCTGGCTGAACACATTCTGCTGATTAAATAAACCTTCTTTTAGGTGCTCAACTTTCTGAAGCTTCTCCTATCCCATACATTCACTCAAGATTGAGTGCCTTGTTTCATAATGTAATTGCACATTGTACTCTTTCTTGACAGCAACTGTCTCATGACAAACAAGGCACAAGACATTTTCCTCGGAAATCTGTAAAAAATAATGACTTTGCCAGTGTTCTAGAAATTGCATACATTTTTGCAGTAGCCATGTTAAACTTGGGAAGCTTGCTAGCTATTTATTGGTTTCTCTTGTGGTTTTTCCTATGACCAAGGTTATTGGCAACAAAACTTACAAGAGTAAAAAAGCAGGCTACCTTAGTGTGCATCCTCTCTGGGCAGCCTGGTGGATATTCTGGCCATTTTGGAGACCTCACTCCATTTTGGCATTTTCAATGTGTGAATCATTACTGTTGCTCCCACAGTTAGCCTCCTGCCCTCTCTGTCGCTAGGTTGTTATTCAATGACTGGACGCCACTGTGATATATGGTCACATATGTAGCCATGATGGCATTCTCATTTCAAGTTTTTAGGTTGTTTTTTTGTTTATTATTTGTACGTTATGCCTTTAAATGTTCCATCATTTATTGTGTTTTGTGGGTGGAACATTACTGCTGTTGAGTACCCACTTTGTCTTTATAGACAAGAGAGACATACCCAGCAGTGGCTTATTGAGTGTTATTATTAGTATTGCTATATAATTGATTTTTTAATATTGGATTATTTTGCTTCTGTTTTTGGATTTCGTTAACTGGATAATGTATTGGGATTGTTCGCCTTTTAGACAGATCCATTTTGTCCTAATTTTTGCACTTTCCTATATTTTTCTGATACTAAATTCTTTATTTATAAAGATCCCTGTTTGGATTGTCTTTCCAAGCCAGAATTGCATAATTTTTCTCTGCATTGTAAGACTTTATGGACTTTAGTTGTTTTTTTGAAAATTAAAAGCCATTTCCCTATATTTGACCCTGCTTATGTCATGATTTTAGATACCTCTGCTGCAAATACGTGGAAAACTATAATCTTGGATGATTGTTTAGTTAACTTGAGATTTATTATTGCAATTATAATATTATTATTTATTTATTTGTGTTCTTTCACGATGCCATTATGTTTTCTTTACAAGATTACTAAGAAAAGCATCAGAGGTCACAAATGAAGTGACTAGAGGTGTCACTGAGTTTAAAGGTCATTCTTTGAGTTCACTTCCTCATCCAATTTTGCGCATTTCTCAAAGAAATTCTAAATTTGTTCATGATTCTTGTTTATTGAACACTAGCAAAATACCCGTGCTTTGCAGCGGAGAAGTAGTGTGTTAAAGAAGTTATGAAAAAGAAAAGGAAACATTTTAAAAATAACGTAACATGATTGTCAATGTAATTGTTTTGTCACTGTTATGAGTGTTGCTGTCATCAAGGATTTGATTATCATTACTTCTTTCAATCAGGTTCGTATTTAGAGGATGTGTTGTGTTCAAGTTACATTCCGTGTTTGTCTAGTCTATTCCTGACCATCTCATCTTCGTTGTCAACCGTTGTAAGGATAACAGGATCGAAGTGATCACTACCCAAATTGGTACTTGTGAATCTAAGATGTTTAACAGGCATTCCCGGTATTAAGTTGTGGATTTGCCTGCGAATATTTAGCGGCAGCGTGTCTATGAACGTAATTTAAACTTAAGATTTACACCTTGCTTTCCTATTGATATGTCTACAAAGGCTTGTTCAGATTCAGAAGGTTGTTCCTTTCCTACTGCATCAATAAGCAGCTCGTCTTCCTCTTTATCTGAGACATCACACATTGCATGCACGGATTTACCTTTCCCAGTCCTGCAAAGTCAGTTCATGTGAGCTGCTCAGAGTACATGCATCGAAGTTTCTCAGCTGTGCTTGTGCTATCTTGTGCGATCTTGCAATGTCCACGGCTTTATTTAATGTTAGCTCAGACCCGGCACTTAAAAGTTTCTCTCGCACTTTTGCTGAGCTTGTGCCAAACACTATTCTATCCCTGACCATCTCATCTTCGTTTGCATAAGCACAGTCCTTCACTAGCAATTTTAACTCCGTTACAAAGTGATCAAAAGTCTCGTTTATACCCTGCGTCATCTCATTAAACTTGTATCTCGCGAATATCGTATTCATAGTAGGCATGACAAACACCAGCGGCAGCCTGTCTATGAACTTAATTTAAACTTAAGCTTTACACCGTGCTTTCCTATTGATATGTCCTCAAAGGCTTGTTCAGCTTCAGAGGGTTGTTGCTCTCTTACTGCATCAATAAACAGCTCATCTTCCTCTTTATCTGAGACATCACACACTGCATGCACGGGTTTACCTTTCCAAGTCCTGCAAACTATAGCGAAGTGGTTCAATTTACCACATTTTTTACACCATCTTCCTTTAGCTGGACATTGACTTTTTCCACCGTGTGCTTTGTTTCCGCAGTAGCTGCACTTATGAATATGCTTGTATGCACCACTCGCTTCATATTCTTTTGCTGCCTTCTCAATTGTGTAATGCGTTTTTTGTTCAGCGCTCTTTGGAGCTCTTGCTTGTTCTCTGCGCACTGCGTTCACAGTCAGTTCACGTGAGCTGCTTGGAGTACATGCATCGAAGGTGCTTGTGCTCTCTCGTGCGATCTTGCGATGTCCACGGCTTTATTTAATGTTAACTAAGACCCGGCACTTAAAAGTTTCTCTCGCACTTTCGCTGAGTTTGTGCCAAACACTAGTCTATCCCTGACCATCTCATCTTCGTTTGCATAAGCACAGTCCTTCACCCGCGAATATTTAGCAGCAGCGTGTCTATTGGATTGCTGCTGA
>JANRMT010062815.1:15637049-15692663 GCA_026402145.1 Polypterus bichir lapradei | reverse complement strand
AAACAGCGGAGAAGCTGTGGATTAAACAAAAAGGCTGTAGTTATCAGTAGGGAGACGTGAATCCCGTGGCGAAGCAAGGAAGGGAATGTAGAGACCGGAGCGACGGACGGTCTTATATAGGCAGGCAGCCAACAACGTGGGAGGCGTTGGATGGGGGACCCAACGCCACCTCACACAGTGACTGAGCTGCAGGCTATGGACGTATATATGTACGTAAGTAGGATTCAGTTAGCGTTGGGAACCCATGTACCAAATTTCTTGAAGATGGGCCCATAAGTAACAAAGACTGTTGAAAAGTTCAATATGGTGGCCGACAGTGGCATCATACCACCGAAATAAGTACGTACATTGGTTTCGGTTAGTGCAGGGAAGTCGCCTATAAAATTTTGAGAAGATCGGGCCATGAATAAGAAAGTTCAACATGGCGGACGTTGTTGACCATTATGACCATTACGCGTAGAATTTCGAAATGAAACCTGCTTAACTTTTGTAAGTAAGCTGTAAGGAATGAGCCTGCCAAATTTCAGCCTTCTACCTACACAGGAAGTTGGAGAATTAGTGACGTTGGAAAGTTCAATATGGCGGCTGACAGTGGCGTCATACCACCGAAATAAGTACGTACATTGGTTTTGGTTAGCTCAGGGAAGCCACCTACCAAATTTCGTGAAGATGGGGCCGTAAATAAGAAAGTTCAACATGGCGGACGTTGTTGACCGTTATGACCGTTACGCGTAGAATTTCTAAATGAAACTTAGCTAAACTTTTGTAAGTAAGCTGTAAGGAATGAGCCTGCCAAATTTCAGCCTTCTACCTACACGGGAAGTTGGAGAATTAGTGATGAGTCAGTGAGTGAGTGAGTGAGTGAGTGAGTGAGTGAGTGAGTGAGTGAGTGAGTGAGTGAGTGAGTGAGTGAGTGAGGGCTTTGCCTAGTATAGATTAAGATTTTTCTGGCCTATTTTTGATTTTTTTCACTACGAGTTTTGCTTGGTTTTGTCACTAGGTTTTCATTTTGATCCCCTAGTTTTCTAACTTAGGCTTAGGTATTGTAACACTAGGAGTTGCCGTTGCTCCTCTAACCTGACAGACTAACGCTCAGGACACCAGGTAAAAGTACTAAGAAGAGTTTTAATTCTTATTCTTCTTATTAATATTGTTATAAGCACCACATCCACCCTACACAAGTAATACATAAACACAATAATCACAATTGTCTCCTCCAACCTCCCAGCAAGCTCTGTCCTCTACCTCCCAACTCTGGCTCCCTTGCTGGGTTCAGAGTAGTCCTTTATATAGTCCTTGACGCGGAAGTGCTTCTATCCTTCCGTCCCCGTGACTTTGAAATACTTCCGGGCCATGTAAACAGCAGGGACTCCCCAGTCTCCCTGCAGCATCTCCTGGCGGCACCCACAATACCCAGCAGGGCTGTGTTGCCGAACTCCAAGTCCCATAGTGCCCCGCAGGCATCTGGGGCACCGCTGCAGTCCAGGGAAGCTGCCATCTATCATCCTTGGGGAGGCAGTGTCCTTGATAAGCTGCCTTCCCCCATCCTTCTGTTACTGGGGCGTCCTGGCCAGGATAAACTGCTGGACATCCCTTACAGTATTTACCTCCTGTTTATCTCTTTAAAATCTGTCTGATGCAACAGCTTAAGCATTAGCCTGCAGATAGGAGTTGGGGCTGCCTACCTAGTGGTGAGATTACATCCAGACAGGCTAATGAAGCTCTTGGCCTGCTTTGTGGGAGTAACACTCCTTTTCATAATATTTGTGTCTCCTATTCACATCAGAGCAACTGTCAAAAGTCAAAATTTAATCCCATAAAGTCATCGAGTGAGAAAAAAAGAAGAAGGCTGTTGACCTATTTGTTCCAATATCAAATTTAAAATTCTCTACATTACTACAATATGTAAGTTGTTATAATTCTTTAAGTTGATGATTAACTATTTTTCGTTAAAGCTTTCTAATAAATTTTAAATGAAAAGGGCACATTTTTTTCTATTCATAAGATAAACAAAATAACCATTTACCTTTTTCAGCCTTCAAAAGTATTTAGACAAACAAATTATGGCACAGTAATCAAAGAGCAAGGGGCGCCTTGCATGCAAACAAACACTCATGGCACATCTGTCTTGTTTTTATTTTTATAATGAAGAATCTCAAGTGAGTAGAATGCAGGTAATCAGGAGTCTTCTTCTGGAAAAATAATTAGGGTGTTAATTAGCAGAAGCAGCGAGAAGGAAAAAATTACTTGGAATGAGGTGAAAGAGAATATGCCACTTAATCTTTTGATTTAATGGTGTAAGATATTTACATATATTTGACCTTCACTTAATTGTCAGTAAAAAGTGTACTCATCCGAAATTAAACATGCAAAAGAAATGACTTTGTTGTTTATTTTAAAAAGTAAATATAGTGTGAGGGTGGCACAGTGATTAGGGCTACCACTTCATGGACCTAGCATCCTAGAATTTAATCAAGGGCCTTGTAATTGTCTGTGTTGGTTTTCCTCTAGGTGTTCTTTTTCTCCTTCAATTACAAAAAATGTGTACGATATGTTAATTGATTATTCTAAACTGGCTTTGTGTGCTGTGTGCTGTCTCTGGTCCCTCTTGACCGTGAATTGGATTATGTAGATTTGAGAATGTTATGATATGTTAATATTGTGTGAAATGTAAAAGTGAATACTTCATATAGCAGCAATAACTTCAGAATATTTAGGATTCTCTGGTCTTCTCTTGTATTTGGAGTTTTGTGTCTATAATAATAATAATAATAATAATAATAATAATAATAATAATAATAATAACACCTTTTTGTTTGTAGTAGGCAGTCTTCTCATCCAGAGTTGGTTGATGCCTTGTGTAAAATACTGTAGATTCAGAATGAATGGATAACAGTACATTTTGTTTAGAGAAGCACTTTTTCCTTGGAAAACCGACTTCACATGATCAGATCACAATTGTTTATATACACATTTTTAACATTTGAAACATATTCAGATTAGGCGATAATGATGCCATTATAATGGGAGACTAATTGTGACAGATGTCTCTCTACAACCAGAATGATGCTAAAGAGATCAAATTTATGCAAAAGGACGCATTTAAAAAAATAAATAATCTATTAAATGTAAGCATGTGAATACCAAAATCAACAATGTAACCAAAACTCAAAATATTTTTTACACTATAAGTCTTCTTAAACTTATTTTGAACTCTTTTCTTTCTTCTGAACTTTCGTCTCAAAGTGGTGGTTCACCCACTTAACTTCCTTCAACGTAAGACCAAGCTCTCCCTTTCTGACTTTTCACATTTCTCTGTTTGTACTCTGATTTCTGAGTCTTTGCTCAAATGTCACTTCCCACTCTAGAATCTGTGTTCTGATCTAGAGTGGCTTACGTTTCCTTAGTTCACTTCTGTCTTAAAGCCCTGGGAAATGTTCTTGGGTCATGGGCTTGGATGTTCTTGTTTTGCTACAGGGATTTTAGGCCAGAGTTGCCCTCCATTCATCCATAAGCCTTCAGCTGCCCTTAAAGAGCACAGTTTTTAAGGAAGCGTCTCTATTGCTAATTTGTGATCCCAACCTTTTCCTGGACATGAAGGAGAATAATCGCCTGTCTTCCTACCTTGAACTTAAAAGGACAATTAGCCCTCAAGTTTCCTAATTAGGATGCCAGTGTTAACACCGGTCAGCAAGAAAATCTTGTGACCTCTTGCCACCCATGTTTCACACTCTTTTACCCGTATTTGTACACCCTGGAAAAACTGGTGTGCCTGCCCGGAACTTCCAGGGCACCACACAAGACTATAGTCATGCGCCATTTTACGCTTCATGGCCAAGGGCCATAAGAAAACAATTAAGTAGTAATGTTCTAGAAATTGCCAATACCTGCTGCAGTAATAATTTTTCTATTATTATTATTATTATTATTATTATTATTATTATTATTATTATTATTATTATTATTATTATTTCACAGGGTCTCATATGTTTTCTAAATCTCGGTGGGCCCTAGGTTTGTTTTGATGCTGCTCCATGTGGCTAATTCTTATTTATTTGACCCCACAATCTTACTTATACCACTGTTTCTCGACCTTTATGGTCTTGAATCCCAAGTTTGCCTTTTTACATTCATTGGCAACCCACTAGCGGGTATTGAAAACTGCACCTTGGTGAAATGAGAAAACATATCATGCAGCACTGCTGATTGCTTTGGTGACCCACTCGCAAGCCAATGATGGTAACCCGCAACACACTGTTGACAATCTGAGTCACAACCAAGTAGTTGATAAACACTTGCTTAGATGACCCAGCGCAACTTACTCGTGATGCAATAATGGCAGCCCAAAACTGGTTGTTTACAAACACTGTTTTACACGGAAACAGCTTGTGGCCACTGAGACATGAAGATCAGTACGTACTACTTTGTCCTGGCAGTTAAAGTATGCATACCAAGAGACTCACACAAGAACCACAGAGCCTCAACTGCAATGACTTTTACACTTTGTGACCGACATGAGGCCAGTTTGACATATAGCCAAACAGCCTGGCATAAATGGAGCCATAAGTTGGCACATGTCTGCATCAGCAACTCATGCCTTTCCACATTGTCATATACAGATTCTCTTCTTATACTAGTGTTATACTCTTCTCTTTAGTTTATATTGTGGGATTTTGCTCTGCTCTTTAGCACACTGATGATGGCCTTACCAAGAAGACAGTCCTCATTGATTTTCATTTCATGTTTCCAATTTGTAAATCTCTATAGAGTGCTGTGTAAGGATAAACTAAATTGAATTTTAAAAACTCATGCATTAAGTTTCAGATTTGCTTGTGTATTTTGGATTATTGCTTTGCTACATGGGTAACTTTGAGTAAAGCTTTATATTTTGAATTAATAAATGTCTTCACATTTTACTCTGAAATACTCTGATATACTGTGCTGTGATTTTAGTATGTCCATCCCACATTCCACTACCAAGCCTAATATGAAGTCCTTGGAGTCAAATATTTTGTTTGCTTTTGTCCTGGTGTGGAAAATCTGCAGACTATATTAAGTTTTAATTATTTTGCTGAAATGAATTGAATTTACATGGTTTTAATCTCAGGCTTTGCATGCATCCTTTTGGATTGTACTAGTAATTCATGCATTTGTTCCAGTCATTTTTTCAATTAGTTTATGACCTAGGAATGGGTGATAACTACAGATGCCATAGAACCTGTTTTAATTCATTTATATCCTGGAAAAGGATAGACATGACAAGACTAGGAATTAAAGAATTAGTTTAAATCTAATTAAATGATTAGATAGATAGATAGATAGATAGATAGATAGATAGATAGATAGATAGATAGATAGATAGATAGATAGATAGATACTTTATTAATCCCCAAGGGGAAATTCATATACTCCAGTAGCAGCATACTGATAAAAACAATATTAATTAAAGAGTGATAAAAATGCAGTGCAAGTTAAAAAATGCAAGGTGGAGAGTGCAAGGCAGATATAACAATCAATAACATTGTATAATGTTAACATTTACTCCCCCGGGTCGAACTGAAGAGTCGCATAGTGTGGGGGAAGAACGATCTCCTCAGTCTGTCAGTGGAGCAGGACGGTGACAGCAGTCTGTCACTGAAGCTGCTCCTCTGTCTGGAGATGATACTGTTCAGTGGATGCAGTGGATTCTCCATGATTGACAGGAGTCTGCTCAGCACCCATCGCTCTGCCACGGATGTCAAACTGTCCAGCTCTGTGCCTACAATAGAGCCTGCCTTCCTCACCAGTTTGTCCAGCCGTGAGGCGTCCCTCTTCTTTATGCTGCCTCCCCAGCACACCATCGCATAGAAGACAGTGCTTGCCACAACCATCTGACAGAACATCTGCAGCATCTTATTGCAGATGTTGAAGGACACCAGCCTTCTAAGGAAGTATAGTCGGAGTATCAGTATTGGCAGTTCAGTCTAAATTATCATCCAGCTGAACTCCCAGGTATTTATAGGTACTGTATTTATATTAAAGACATTGATCAGAGTGATACGTCATCAGGAGAACATAGCCAATCAAATGTGTGCAATGTCACATGTCCTGAAGCTCCACATGT
Source organism: Polypterus bichir lapradei (assembly GCA_026402145.1). NCBI lineage: Eukaryota > Metazoa > Chordata > Cladistia > Polypteriformes > Polypteridae > Polypterus > Polypterus bichir. The sequence continues at coordinate 15,686,560 of JANRMT010062815.1, read as the reverse complement.
GCATTTTAACATGAATATGGCTTGTCTGTAGGACCGAAACAGAAGAAAAACAACAGAAGGAAGACATAGGAAGTAACATCAGAGATCAAGAGACATCGGATTTGGAATGCCAGACAGCATAACCTTATGAGTAACATTGATCAGTAAACCAAAAGCTGACCAGGACAACATCCACCCCTTGACACTTCTGATTTTCAGTTAAGTTTTTTTAAGACTGTTTTATCCGGCTTTTGCCATATATTTTATTTTCTGTTATATTTCTTGTATTTGGTATTGTTATGCTGTTATAATAAGTACTTCATTGTTTTCTTATCTTCTATACTTTGTCTTTTACCTAGAGTGTTTAAAATAATATAAGGGTACCAGGTGTTAGTTAGATTGCTACTTTCTTATTCACAGGGTTTATCAAAGCTATTGAGGTTGCTTCACAAAAATCAGAACAACTGTAGTGAAACCAAAACATGATGTGGTTAGCAAGTGGCCTATAATAAAAAGATTTACCTTTTTATGTGTATTCTGACAACACCTGTGTGTTTGTTAGTGCTGGTGACAGTGAATCTCTTGTCACACACGTACGATTAGGAGTGAACTAAAAGGCTAGAATAATGGCAATTCCACGTCTGACCAGGGGGCAGCTGTGACGATGCGGGTTCAGTTCCATGCTTCCATCTGCTGTTCGGGAGCCCTTGAACCCAACACCGTCGGTAATGTTACCGATGAACTAGACAGTGAGGCAATAACAATGGAGCAAGGGGATGATGTACAAATGTGCAAAGGTGCTTTTATTTAAACAATAATCCAACAAAACAAATTGTTCAGGGTAAAGTGCAGTGCATTCAATTTCTTCACATAAACAATCCATAAAAGAAATGTGGAGGTTTAAAACAAAATAGAAAAGAACACAATCCTTTAAAAAGACGAGGAGGTTAAAACGTTGCTGGAAGCAGTCCTTTAAAAACAATGACTTCCCCGGTGCTTCTATTACACTAGCGTCTCACCTGCTTCTCCCATTTGGTCCCTGCAGCAGGTGAGATGCTCTCTCAGCAGCTGTCCTTTCTTTCCTCAACACAAGTCTGGAGGCCTCCCGAGCCTGGCTTTGGTCTGGCACTAATCCCAGGCCCGAGACTTGGAATCCTTGATATCCAGGTCGCTCACACCAAGGACTTCACCACCAAGCCTCCCGACTCCTGCTGCCGTCCCGGCCTTACGCGGCCAGTCGCCTTTCACTGGTCACTCCCGCTACTCGTTCACTCAGCGGGAGCGACCACTACTATGCCTCCCGGGTGTCGGCCTAACACCCCGGCTTTCCATACAGCTGCCTGCGAACATTAACTCACTCGCTCACTCACCTACACCGGCTCTCTCTCTCTCTCTGTCCGTCCTGCTTGCTCCAGCAACCTCCCTTATTCCTTCTCTTTCTTTCTCTATTTTTTTGTTCCTCTCCTAGCCGACTCGCGCTTCTATATATTGAGAGGGGCCATAGCAGCTGCAGCACATTAGTAACCCCAGGAACAATCACTGATGTGGGCAGTCCCTCACCTATGCACTTAGGTGAGAAACACCCACACTGCAGATCACCCTGAGATCCGCTACAGACACCACGCCCCCTCGTTAAGCCACGAGCGTGGTGATTATTTATTTAAAAAAACTGGCCTTTGCTGAGAGAGCTGTGGACCCACAACACCACAGCGGCAGGGTGCACTAACTGTCCCTCTCAATTCCTTGCAGACTATTCTCTGGGAATCCCACAGGGTTCCAGAGCCTCTGACGACGTCACTTCCGGTCCCGCCTCTGATTACGCCACTTCCCCTTTTGGCCCTGATGACGTCATTTCCTACCCTGGCCTTTAAACCGCCATCTTGATTTCATATAATCAGTTCTGTTTTGGACTCTGTCATGTAAAAATCTCTTGAAAAATACCTTTTTGCAACCGGGATATATTATACGGATGGCTGGCCCAAACCTTTATAATGTATTTGCGTCATTCTTGTGACACCCTATATAGAGAATCTTATACAGAATATTGTGGAGAGACTGGCAATTGGCAACTTTCACTACCTTATGTCTATGAGGAGAGGTGAAAAAAGGGGTGGTGTAAGGATAGCCACAAGGATGGGTGGTAGCCTGCAGAATCTTTAGGTTATTGAAAATTAAAATATTTGTCAAAATTAAATTCATTTTAAAATTAAAACATTTATCTAAAATTAAAATCTTCTTCAAACTAAGAAATAAAATTCAAAATCATGAACAAGAAAACTAAAAAATAAAGCTTCAAAAATATAAAAATCTTACGATACAAAAAATAATCTATCGAAAGCACAATTTTTCTAACCTGCCAAAATGTGTTTCTCAATCTTTAGCAATCCAGGAATTAGAAGTATCAGCCAAATAATGGCATACAAATATCACACAAAAGAAAGACTTATCAACATACTATAATATGGCACAATTGAGAAAGGACAGAATTAAAAGTTATCTCAATATGAAATACTCAATACTGAAAGCAAAAACTCAAATGAATATTAATTAATTTCCAGTTATTCTTCATTGGTCAAAGTGCTAAATCGAATTGGACAAAAATAATAGACAAAACAACAAGATCATGTAACCAGTATTAATGGTGAACTGAAGAAATTTGACATTTATCATATTGTATCCTTGGATTCTGTTTCTTAACTAATGTTTGACTCTTCCAAAATCTCTAGATTTAACCAGGGATTCATCATATGGCCAGAATAAAAGGTAATTGTATAGCACGGCTTTGCAGATTGAGAGCAGAGTTGAAATTTCTCTGTTTCTAGATTACTTTTCTTATTGCAAGGCACTGGAAATTTGTATTTGTTTTTTTACTCAAGAATTGTTTCTTATAATATATCATTAAATGTGAAAAAGATATGACTTAATAAGTCTAAATTCTATCTCTTATGTCTGTAAAGGCTGAGATTTATTAGAGCCTGATTAAAGTAAACTACTCGGCGAAATACTGTGATGAAAGTAAGGGTACACCTACCTTTTCAGACATGTGTGATACATGTTTTTTTTTGTTGTTGTTGAATTTATAACAAAAGGCTGACATTTGAGCATGTCCCTTAGCAATGATATTACTTTAAACATTTGCTGTGTGTTTCAGTTTATGTAATTGACAATGGAGTAAGGGGTGATTGAAATGTTGAACACCAAAAATGGTGATGAGAGTTTGCTCTGTTATACCAGGATTATATCTAAAGAATCACAGGAGAGAGTTTCAGGAGAAGCCTAGGTCCCAGAAACTTTTGCAAAAAGCTCTAAAAGTTGAAGAAACCATCAGCCATAGGCTCCTAAAAAAAAAAAAAGGTTTCTTCCATCTTAAAAATGTTAGGAAATTAAGGCGCTTTCTAAATAAACAGGATTCTGAGAAATTAATTCATGCATTTATTTCTAGTAGGATTGACTACTGCAATGCTGTGTTCACTGGATGTTAAAATTGTTCTTTATACAGCCTCCAGTTAATCCAAAATGCTGCTGCAAGAATTATTACAAGAACAAGAAAATACGAACTGTGGTCTATGGCCGGCCATTCATCCCGGCCAATACCCACAGGCCACCAGATGGAACCCTCCCTGTAGCATGGAGGTGCCCCGAATTCCAGCAGGGCATCATGGACATTGGAGTGTTTATTCACAGCCCTGCTGGATACCATGGGGGCCGCCAGAGGACGCTGCAGGGAGAACCAAGGACTATTTGCCCTACAGCCCGGAAGTACGTCCCAGTCACGTGAACGGAGAAAATGACATACTTCTGGGTTGAAGAAAAGGAGTTTTTATCTGACCCTGAAGTGTTACCAGTCACATGGACAGAGAGAGAGAAACACTTCCAGGTCAAGGACTATAAAAGACTCTGGGAAATCCCAGACAGACGAGCTGAGTTGGGAGGAAGGGAACAAAGCGTCTGGGAGAGGAGGATTTGTAGTATTGATTAGTGTATTGTGTATTATTTATGAGTATTGTGGAGTGGAGGGTGCTTTGTGCACATTATTACTTTAATAAAGTCAATTATTGGACTTTTATCTGGTGTCTGGCGTCTGGTCCGAGGGTTCAAGGGGACGACAGCGCCCCCTATCTGGCCATCGGTTTGGCAGAGGACCTGAACAAAAATTTCTGTGGACAGAGAATCCGAAGAAGAATTATTAAGTCCGTTATGGGGAAAAAGAAGGCCAAGCAGAGCGACAGCACCAGCGGAGGAGCCACACTCATCATGGCCAACGCTTGTGATGAGCTTCAGAGCTGCTACACGGGTTGGGAGAAGCCTCCGGAGAAAGAAGACTACAACGAGGTATGTGCCAGGGATATAATAGATAACATCTTTAAAATAACTCATTTTATACCGTGCACATACCTTGGAGAAGGTCAACCAGAGGCTCTGCGGGAAGCAGGAAAACTCCCAAAGACGGTAGTGCGCTCTAGTTCGAACCAATGAGAACAACAAAGGACTTCCGCATGTCGGGTGCAGGCAAGGGAAATGTGACCCAACCCGGTGAACTGTGGGAAGGACAAGGTCTGCGTCTTGCTGCTTTCGACTTCGCCCTCAGGAAGACGGACTTGGACTTTCTGAAGGGGAAGGGGGAGGCGAGCGAATCGCCACTCACCCCACGAGAATGTAAGGAGGGCCGGGAAATGGCTGGTCGGTCTGCCGACAAATTAATAAAGGCAGATCGCAGTCAGCCAAAGATGGTGACCCGGTCCTCAGCAAAAGAGAACTCCAAATCCCAGAAACCCTTGTGAAACCCGTTAGAGCATGTGCCAGGAACGGACGTGTTCATTGGCTCCCAGCCGGTAGGTAGGAATAATGAAGAATTGAGCCTGCCTCCGGCTGAATTAAATAATATTGTTGACATGTGGGAACTCGAGAAAATAATTGAGCCCGTACGAAGTTTCTTGCAGATGCTGACAGCGATCAAGAAGATCGTAAAGGAACTGGGAGAGACGACTGAAGCACCTCTGAAAAGGGTAGAGGAATACCTATGGCGATTTGTTCGGAAGTCTCTCGTCATGATTGATTCAGTGGTACAGGTAAGCGGTACCCGCGCCGTACATCATAGAGGGATGCAGTGTGAACCGGGCCCGCAATTAATTAGTAGCGGGTGCCAAGTCACGGCAAGCCCTACAAGGGAGTTTGGAACATCAACAGAGCGGTCGGGGGAAGGGTTGATCAGGCTGGAGCAGCTGGATGGTGCTGCCTCCCGGAGCAATGTGATCCTGAAGACCCCGACGCCTATTATATATAAATCAAAAGGGGTACAAACAGTAAAGGGTCTCTCTTTTACAAATAGAGAGTCAGACTGTGGGTAAACCCCAGAAGATCCCAAAAGTGAAACGGGGGTCTCGTGACAAAATAGAAACGAGTGTAGAGGCGGCTGTGGAACCCTCCTCAGCGAGAAAAGGGACGGAGCCTGATTTCCCCAAGTGTTTCCAGTATCGTAGAGGGAGAATTCCGGGAGGACAGAGGCGGTGTTATGAATGACGACGGCCGGGCCACATTTGGCGAAACTGTCCCTGGAGTGCGGGGGATAAAATGGATCACTGTTATGATATTCCCCCTAGGTTCTACAGGGAATACTTCAACAGGAACAGCCAAGTTCCAACCAGAAGTCCCTCCTGGACTCTCGTGGGGCTGGATGCTTCAAACCACGGTTCTTCGCTGAGGAGGGTGTACTGTGGTCTATGGCCAGCCATTCATCCCAGCCAATACCCCCAGGCCGCCAGATGGAGCCCTCCCTGTAGCATGGAGGTGCCCCGAAGTCCAGCAGGGCATCATGAACATTGGAGTGTTAATTCACAGCCCTGCTGGATACCATGGGGGCCGCCAGAGGACGCTGCAGGGAGAACCAAGGACTATTTTCCCTACAGCCAAGAAGTATGTCCCAGTCACGTGAACAGTGAAAATGACATACTTCCGGGTTGAAGAAAAGGAGTTTTTATCTGACCCGGAAGTGTTACCAGTCACATGGACACAGAGAGAGAAACACTTCCGGGTCAAGGACTATTAAAGACTTTGGGCAATCCCAGATGGATGAGCTGAGTTGGGAGGAAGGGAACAACGTTTCTGGGAGAGGAGGATTTGTAGTATTGATTAGTGTGTTGTGTATCATTTATGAGTATTGTGGAGTGGAGGGTGCTTTGTGCACATTATTGTCTAAATAAAACAAGTATTTGGACTTTTATCTGGTGTCTGGCGTCTGATCTGAGGGTTCAAGGGGACGACAGCGCCCTGTATCTGTCACAGAACGCATAACTCCAGTTTTTAAATCCTTACACTGGCTCCCAGTTAAGTTTAGGGCAGATTTCAAACTCCTCCTTTTAACATATAAAGCATTAAATGGCCAAGGTCAGGCTTACTTGTCTGAACTTATCATGACTTACAAACCAGAGTGCACATTAAGATCTCAAGATGCCGGTCTGCTTATGATTCCAATGATTAATAAAATAACAGTGGGAGGTCGAGCTTTTAGTTACAGGGCCCCTAAACTGTGGAATGGTCTGCCTGCTACTATAAGAGATGCCCCTTCGATCACAGCTTTTAAATCCCAGCTGAAGACTCACTACTTCAGTTTAGCATATCCTGACTAGTGCTGCTGATTTACTGTACAGACTGCATCTCTGTTATTAGTCATTAGCACTAAAACATAAGTAACATGATAGTTATAATTGGATACTAACCCTCATCTGTTCTGTTTCTCTTCTCGGTACTCAAATGTGGCACTTGGTGCCACGGCCCACCTGCCAAGTTGTTTTGCCTGCCTAAGGTAAAGTTATCCCTGATGGAGGATCGCAGGAATCATGGGAAAGAGGAGTCCTTTCATCAGATTGGCAGGCCCAGCGCTGTTTCAGCTGTGGAATGGCCAAATGGGGGAGGCAGCTTGATAGATGAGGTCTCCAGGACTCTAAACAAAGCCAAATCATATTATGTGATATCATCTGCTGTTAAATTCTGCTACGTACTTCTAAAATTTTTATTTCTATGCTGTATTGAGGATTTGTTCTGTTCTGTTCTGTGTATTGCATTGTATTGTATTGTATTGAACCCCTTCTTTTTGACACCCACTGCACGCCCAACCTACCTGGAAAGGGGTCTCTCTTTGAACTGCCTTTCCCAAGGTTTCTTCCATTTTTTCCCTACTGGGTTTTTTTTGGGAGTTTTTCCTTGTCTTCTTAGAGAGTCAAGGCTGGGGGGCTGTCAAGAGGCAGGGCCTGTTAAAGCCCATTGTGGCACTTGTGTGATTTTGGGCTATACAAAAATTAACCTTATTGTATTGTATTGTAATGTAAAACATAAATGACAGGGAAAAAATCTTTATAAAATAAAAATATAAGAGGCAAAAGAAGCTCTGCAGAGAACAAAAGGCCCAAAAGGAACTGCCTAAAACAATAAACACAATCCAAGTCCCAAAATCACAAATCCAAAGTGAAGTCAAAAACAGAACATAGAAGCCAAAAAAAACAGAGAATCGACACAATAACTCACTAACACCACCAAGCACATTCAGAAAACTGTAAGGGACTGTGTGCTCCCACAGCCTTCTTAGGGTTGAGGGAGGTCTCTTGATTGTGATGGATAGGTTACCCTGCCTCTTGGGGAACCACCCACAAAACATAAGGGACATGGTAACACAGATACAAATATGTAGAAATAACATAATACATAAAACTACTAAAAACCAAAATTTAATGCAGATAGTTAACAAAAGTAACTATGACTGCCTATGACCCTTGATAAAACATAAAAACATTATTAGGCAAATGTTAACTGTCCTGCTACAACACAGAGAAGGTTGGGAGCATATACTGATAGCATGTTGCCGCACCCACCACATAACACGCTGAAGGGCAGGAAAAAAATGAAAGGACCCAGTAATGAAACTCAACCCAGAAAACAAAGCAATGTTCTATTTTGTTTCACTCAAGATTTATTCCCTGGCTTATGTTTGTTTTTCTCCTTATGGTTATTTTTGTTGTTTTTCTGTTATTATTTCTCATGTGTTTTTGTTTTTAGGTAAATGTTCTTATGTTTATTTATTGCTGGGTATTAATATTTTGTTTATTTATGCTTATTTGTTTGACTTTTGTTTGACTTTCATTTTTTGAAAATTTTTTGAGTAAACCTTTATTTATAAAGATTTTTCTTTTGTCCTTGTCCCCTTTACCCAGAAATGTATGCTCATAGTCCCCCTTAAGAGGCATTTTTTATGTATTTAGTGCATTCAAAGTGTTTTTGAGCTTTTTCAGACTGAGTTTCGTTTATGTGCAGGTCTTGAAGCCTGCCTTATGAGTTTGATTCCTGTTCCTAGGTCCACCAATTAGAGTTTAGTTTATTTTGAGGCCTTTTTACTCATTTGGACCATTTATGTGCTGGTGATTCACACAGTGTCAAAACCAGAAAAAAACAGTAGGATAATGTTATGATTTAGTTGATTTATAACTTTTTTTTTACATTATGCATTTTTTGTGATTGTTCTCTTGGTTATGAGACTTGAGATGTACAGAATCTATTTCTACACTTTAAAAATTTACAACAAATGTATTTGAAGATGTTTATATAATTGTATGTCTTTTCGATGCTGTTCTGTCAGTATGAGACTGTGTAAAAAGAAACAAAACCAAAAATGAGCTTTACTCAAAAAACAGCAATTCAAGGTTCAGGATTCAAGATTTTTATTTAGTTATATTTGCTGAAGGAAACACCTTTTCCATTCAGTAAAGTAATTTTAAAATGTTTACATTATTTGAAAAATAGATTTTTTGTTAAAACTACTTCTAGTAGATTGATAATACCATCCATCCATTATCTAACCCGCTATATCCTAACTACAAAGTCACGGGGGTCTGCTGGAGCCAATCCCAGCCAACACAGGGCGTAAGGCAGGAAACAAACCCCGAGCAGGGCGCCAGCCCACTGCAGGGTACGCACACACACACACACCAATCACAATTTAGGATCGCCAATGCACCTAACCTGCAAGTCTTTGGACTGTGGGAGGAAACCAGAGCACCCGGAGGAAACCCACGCAGACACGGGGAGAACATGCAAACTCCACGCAGGGAGGACCCAGGAAGCGAACCCAGGTCTCCTAACTGCGAAGCAGCAGTGCTACCCACAACGCCACCATGCCGCCCAGATTGATAATACATTTAATCTAAAATGAGTGTGTGATACATAAGAAAATTTCTATACTTCTGAAACTGAACATGTATGGCTCTGGGGAGAAAGGAATTTTTGAAGCAATATGTGTGGGTTTTCAGAGTGATGAACTTGCCTTATCTATTAAAATTAATTTCTCCTTAGACAATTGGTGTCTATCATCAATTGACATGATCTCCAGTTTTTTAACATTGCCCTCTGACACACACTTGCCAAATCATGTACATCAGCCCCAATAACTTTAGCTGCATGATTGGTAATCTAGTGGAGTTTTTTTTTTTAAGTTTGGCTTATCAGACCACTAAACCAGGCAATAAATTTTAAAATGATGACAGAGTGAATCACACTCTGATTAAAGGACAACATGAGATCCTTGTCCACTTTAAAAAGGCAGAGTTTATGGAGGAGAAATAAGCATTTAGAGTACAGATATATGTTTTTTGTATTTGTATTCCAGTTGAGAGTGTTATTTAGTGTAGTTCCTAAGTATTTATATTGGGTGAACATGCAGATTTCTGTCTTTTAACACTAGAATTACCAAAGCCTAAAAAAACCATGTAATCCCAGCCCACCTTAAATCCCTTCGCACCTCTCCGTCAGCATCTTTTGTCTTGTAAATGTGTCGATCAACACAAGCAGCAAGCAGCCTGCTATCCCATCCCATGTAGACTTGAACTGTATAATGTGTGAAGCCTCAAGTCCAATTATCAAATAAACACTTTTACAAAAGGTACAAGTATAATACAACAGCTTCCATGGTGCAGCGGTAAGAACTGCTGACTTGTAATCAAGAAGTCTCTGGTTTGATCCTGGCTGCCTTACAAATTTACCATTTTGAGTAGTGAGCTCAGGCAGTGATATTTGAGTTCTGATTTTAATTGTAGTTTAAGTTTTTATTTTATTTTATAAAATTAATTTTTATTTTGTTCTAGTTTTCAGTGGAGTTAACAATTTTTATTTTTATTTAGTTCTGTGTTTAAAATTTTATTTTTTTATTTTATTTAGTTCTGGCTTTTTTACATAATACTAGTACAATTTTAGTTTTTTTTCTGTTGTAAGACCACAAATACTGGCCTTTACATATTTCAATGCAAGTTATGTTTCAGTCACCAAAATACACTCACAGTTCATAATGCCGTTAAACACAGCTTGACTATCAATGATCAAACAGATTAATTGGCCTAATGAGTACAGTCAGCAAGATCAAATGTTTCAACCCAAGAAACCAGTCTGTGCAAGCACGTTGCTGTTAAGCTTTAAACAAGCTTTTCAAGAGATTTGTTCAGGTTTCAACGACGTCCATTGCACAGATAGCCAAACATTGAAAATATTAATTTGACGAGCGCCTATAATGCAGGTACACAGACAAGGTCCTTGGCCACTGCACCAGCAGACTATTTCTGCTGCCAGTACTGAAAGAGTGACGTGCAGTAAGGTTCACAGCTGCTGAAATCAGTCAGATTTACAAATACCACATATGAACCCAAAAGAGTAGCTTATTCATCATTCAGTTGGCAGAATGCACATTGACTACTGGTTATGTTTCATATCTCATCAGCATTCTTTACACACACATAGGTAAGGTACATATTTGGCTAAAAAAGAACGTTACATTTATAGCAGCGAAAGAGAACACATTATCTCTGCACCCTCCATGTGTTCTAAACTTGCAGTTGCAATTTCACAATTCAAACTCATTCAATACAAAAGAAAGTATTGAGTGGTGTACAGAAAAAACAAATTTCAATTTTGACCTTACTTGAAATGCAATTGTTTTTAAAAGCTTTTAATTCTGATGCTCTAATCAGACAATTCAACAAAAGTATAACAAAAAAAACAAAAGAATATTTTATTTAAGGTTAAAATATAGTTTCTAAATATTGGATTGTTTTTTTCTTAGTCTGATTGCATTTTTTTATAAATTTGAAAAACATTTATGGTCTTACCTTTATTTGTAAATGAAGTTCATGCGCCCATCCTTCTCCACGAATATCTCTGTCACTTTCTTGTAAAAGTCCTCCTTAATTTCCTTTATTTTTAAAAGTCTTAATCTTCCATTTTGGCAGTCAGTTGGAACAAAAAATAAAAATAAACAGACTGCTGCAGTGCAGTTGACTTTCTGATATCGCTAACTTATTGGTGCCTAGAGCCTCTGCATAAAAGAACAACAGCAACAAGCACCTGTTGGGCTCACATCTGCCCCTTTCAGTGCGGCATGGTGCTGTCAGTCTCACCTTGTGCCTTTTCACTGCAGTTTTATGTCCAATCAGTAAGACTAAATATGACACACACATTCATTAAAGATATTAGCCAGAGTGTGGAAAGAGAGACAGCAACAGGCACACACCAATTGTATGCATCAGCCCATTGTGCGAGGGAGAGCAAAGTCTGAGGGGAGGTTCAGCTCGTCTTGTCCCTGCCTCACCTCGGCAAATGGTGGTAAAACCTTGAGGATTTCCTATGTTTGTATTAATGCCTTTTGAAAAAGCATCCTGTACTTTGACTGTATGTGAATGATTTAAAAAAAAGTAATGAATCTATAATGTGATAATTTGGTAAACATTCTTACTGTCCAATTTCTCAATCAGTATGTGAGGCTGGATGGTGCTGAATGCTAAAGAAAAATCCAGAAATAGTATTCTGACATAGAAACAAGGCCCTTTAAGAAAAGTGCATATCTGATGTAAGGTAACCAGCAGAATATCTTCTACACTTCTGTTTGCACAGTAAGCAAACTAGGGATTATCTTATCTTATAGCATCAGTCAATAAAATGCTTTCACCAGGTGTTTAAAACATTTCATTGGAATGAAGGTGAGTGGAATGTGTCAATAGTCAGACTGTTTGGCATGGAGACCTTAGGAACTGGGTTAATGACTTTTTCCACAGCACAGGTACAATAACACGGGTTAGGGACCAGTTAAAAAGTAAATGAAAAACTGGAGAGAGCTGTTGGGTCGGTGGGGGGAGTACTTCAAAGACCTCCTCAATCCCACTAACATGCCTTCCCATGAGGAAGCAGAGCCTGGGGACTCAGAGGTGGGCTCCCCCATCTCTGGGGCTGAGGTCACCGAGGTGGTCAAAAAACTCCTTGGTGGCAGGGCCCCAGGGGTGGAGGAGATACGCCCGAAGTTCCTCAAGGCTCTGGATGTTATAGGACTGTCTTGGTTGACACATCTCTGCAACATCGCATGGACATCGGGAACAGTGCCTCTGGATTGGCAGACTGGGGTGGTGGTCCACCTCTTTAAAAAGGGTGACCGGAGGGTGTGTTCCAACTACAGAGGGATCATACTCCTCATCCTCCCTGGAAAAGTCTGTTTGGGGGTTCTGGAGGGGAGGGTCAATCGGATAGTCGAACATTGGATTCAGGAGGAACAGTGTGGTTTTCGTCCTGGTCGCGGAACAGTGGACCAGCTCTACACCCTTAGCAGAATCCTGGAGGGTGCATGGGAGTTTGCCCAACCAGTCTACATGTGATTTGTGGACTTGGAAAAGGCGTTCGACTGTGTCCCTCGGGGAATCCTGTGGGGGGTGCTCCGGGAGTATGGGGTACCGGACCCCCGATAACAGCTGTTTGGTCCCTGTACAGCCGGTGTCAGAGCTTGGTCCGCATTGCCGGCAGTAAGTCGAGCCCGTTTCCAGTGAGAGTTGGACTCCGCCAGGGCTGCCCTTTGTCATCGATTCTGTTCATAACTTTTATGGACAGAATTTCTAGGTGCAGCCAGGGTGTTGAGGGGGTCCGGTTTGGTGGATTCAGGATTGGGTCACTGCTTTTTGCAGATGATGTTGCCCTGTTTGCTTCATCAGGCTGTGATCTTCAGCTGTCTATGAATCAGTTCGCAGCTTGGTGTGAAGCGGTTGGGATGGGAATCAGCACCTCCAAATCCGAGACCATGGTCCTCAGCTGGAAAAGGGTGGAGTGCCCTCTCAGGGTTGGGGGAGAGATCCTGCCTCAAGTGGAGGAGTTCAAGTATCTCTTGGGTCTTGTTCACGAGTGAGGGAAGAATGGAGCGTGAGGTCAATAGGCGGATCGGTGCGGCATCTGCAGTAATGCGGGCTCTGCATCGGTCTGTCGTGGTGAAAAAGGAGCTGAGCCGTAAGGCAAGGCTCTCAATTTACCAGTCAATCTACGTTCCTACCGTCACCTATGGTCATGAGCTATGGGTAGTGACCGAAAGAACGAGATCGTGAATACAAGTGGCTAAAATGAGTTTCCTCCGCAGGGTGTCTGGGCTTTCCCTTAAAGATAGGGTAAGAAGCTCAGTCATCCGGGAGGGGCTCAGAGTAGAGCCGCTACTCCTCCGCATCGAGAGGAGTCAGATGAGGTGGCTCGGGCATCTGATCAGGATGCCTCCTGGACGCCTCCCTGGTGAGGTGTTCTGGGCACGTCCAACCGGGAGGAGGCCCAGGGGAAGACCCGGGACACGGTGGAGGGACTATGTCTCCCGGCTGGCCTGGGAACGCCTTGGGATTCTCCCGGAAGAGCTAGAAGAAGTGGCCGGGGAGAGGGAAGTCTGGGCCTCTCTGCTCAAGCTGCTGCCCCCGCGACCCGACCTCGGATAAGCAGAAGAGGATGGATGGGTGGATGGAGAGAGCTGCTTAAACCAAGATTTTAAGAGCTGACTCTAGTGCCATCTACTCCAACTGCCCTGCTGGTTTTTACCTGCCACAAACCTTTCTCCACTTCAGTTAAACTGACCTTTTTTAGTTATCATTAATTCACCTCTTAATGTTTCCCCATACTTCCTTTAATTTTGTATAATTAACCTGTTACTCCTTTATTCTTCTACCTGGTGATCATGTTGTTTACCAAAGAGTAGTGGTTTAATCTCTTTACTCATCCATGGTTTACTATTTGGGTATACCTTTACAGTATTTTCCTTAATTATCATAGACTCAAAGAATTTTATACATTCACTGGCAGTGTAAGTGGCCTCGTTCAGTGTTTGCGAGGATGTCAGCATATCCCATTCAGAAGAGAAGAAGCATTCCTGCAGTTCTTCTACACGGTCATTGAACCAGGTTTTTGTTTTCTGTATGACTGTTTTTTCTTGTTTCAGTTTGTACTTCTGTAGCAAGTGAAAAAACGATGAGATTAGATGCACCCAGGGCTGCTATGCAATGGGATACGTAGGTACCAAACACATTTCCATAACATTTGTCTAATGTGTTGTCCCCTCTAGTATTAATAGTCACATACTGATGATAGTGTGGCAGAAATGATTCCAGTTTACATAAACTGTTATCACCCATCATAAGTTTAATTGTGCCAAGTGATTTGGTTTCTAGCTTCTGAGCAGCTTCAAAAATGGTTTCTGTTCTGTACCACATGTTGTTAGCTGTTAGCTATTATTTGTTGAGCTGTGCTCCCCTTTCATCTTGTCATTTATTAACACACCTGTCAGTCACGTCCCGCACTCACAGTGGTGTCATAAATGTCTATGAAACTCATGTAGGTCACCTAATAATCATTTAAATACAATACACCCCATGTGTCTCACGTAGGCACCCCTTTATCTCTTGTTTCAGTCACGTTCGAAGCGTATCTTTAAGGTATATAAACCCCTGGGTCTGGTTAGTTGTGGTACACAGCAATTTGAACCTCTGTCTACGTGCTTCTCTTTGTCTTGATCCAACCATGGAAATCACTCGCCTTGTGTCTTTTAATGCTTTATTGTTTAATGTACATTGTCTGCTATGTATTGCTTTGTAAATCATTCTTTATTGTCTTTGGTTGTACACCTGTATATTCCTTTATGTTTCTTTTGTATATATTTCAGTTTATAATGAGGTACGTCCAGTAAAAGCCTTCAAGAAAACTCACTCCTTGTCGTTTTATGTGGATGTGCCGAGTTGTATAAGCTCTCTACGGCTATGTTGTACGGACAGCGCGGAGTGAGGCAGAAAAGTTTCAGCTGCAGTTCCTATGTCAGCATGTGGCAGTACATAAACTACTGTCACAAATATTGATAAATAGGTAGATAGATAATATGAACGAAGTTGAACAGTGAGTAGTTCAATATTCGGCATGCAGTACAGTGCTATTATTACACCACATTACAGGCAGACCCCACCACCTGACTACTTACCAGAAGTTGAGTTTCTCTCTTGATTTTCACAAACAAATTTCAATTTCAATGTTTGTCTCTTTGAGTTGGTATTCTTAAACCAGCTCTCTGTTAAGGATATTAGACAGCTTTCACAGCTTGTGGAGGTTATTGCACAGATGCCCCTCATCTAGCTTATTCCCAAAGGACTGTATGTTACTCATAATGACTGTTGACAAAGGTGTTTTAAAACTTCTCCATCGCAGACTTACTCAAAGTCCACGTCTTTTTTCTTGCTTTTAATTTGTCCGGCATATTAACAGTACACATTATGTAGATGAACAACAGAGGCCACACACCGGGGATTTCCTGTGTAGATATAAAGTAGAAAAGTTTTGCAAATATTGTAAAGTGTGAAAGAAAATTTTAGTGTTTTTGCCTTAATTGGGGTTATAGCATACTTTAGTGCAGTGGAATACCCGGCTAAGAAACTGTAAGGTTAGAATGAGACAAAATCATTGACCATAGAAATATAATGCACACATTTAGAGACTACTATAAGTCCTTATATTCCACTCAGTTTAAAGAAGACAAGACACAATTTAATGTGTTTTTCGATGCATTACAGATACCACAACTAGATACTCTCAGTACAGAAGAATTGGATAAACCTCTGACACTCTCAGAATTACTAGACACTATAAATTCACTTCAAGAAGTGGAAGCAGGAGGCCTTGATGGCTACCCTGTTGAATTTTATAAAAATGTTCAATTAAGTTAGCTCCCCTTTAATTAGCAACATTTATAGAAGCCAGAGACAATAAAATTTTACCTCAAACTTTTCACCAAGCATTAATTACCATCTTTTCTAAGAAAAATAAATGTGTGCTGACAAGCTTCCTCCCACCTGTGTTTTAGCCTTTTGTTTGACATTCTTCCACAAAAGCTGTTTTTATATTAAAAGAACTACTGACAGACTTGTAATAGACAACAAAAGAAACTATTACACACGATTTAAAGACAAAAAACAGACACAAAACAGAGATCCACTGAGAGGTCTTTGATGGTGCAGTGACTATTCAATTGTCCGATCTTTTGTCCAAATCAGAGCATAATCCAAAATTATAGCTAGAAGGAACTGCAGTTGAATCACTGCCTTAATTCAAAACCTGAAACACTTGGAGAATTTGTTAATAAAGGCCAATACTTGGACAACAATTGTCTCCTGCTGCTAGTTCATAAACCATTGTGCTAATGACACTATCCAATGCAACTTTCAAGGGCATGCCCTCAGTAACCACACAACATGTCACAGCAACTAGAACACAAAAAGAACTTCACAAAATAAATGTAGTAATTTTTAAAATAACACAGCAATACTTCATAGCAAAATAAAACACATATCATGAATCTACATATTTAATAATACATGAAAACTGCCTAGAATAACGTTGAGAAAATACATAATTATTTAAAAAAAATGACAAAACAATTTAGTTATAATAGATGCCATTTTGGTTTTGCTACAGAAGCTGACATCTTGTGAAAAAAGCATCTTATAGTTGAATGCAGCGCATGACATAACTGACATAACCCTTAAAATGTTGGGATCATGCACTCCTGGATCATCTGAGATTGGACAATCTGAGGGCTTTGCTATGTGTATTATCTTTTGCATTAAGAATTTTTTCTCGAATTATCAACATCAAAGTTGTTTTTCTGATTTGGATTTGTTGAATGGACAGATGCTGATTAGGTACTCTTACCTCGTTATTGATAACGTCTCTCTTCTCTATTATTACGTCAAGTAAAGCTCAGAAATAAATGATTAAACCTTAGACTTTAGACAATAACACTGGCAGTATGGGACATCAAACCTTCTTCTTGTCTACTTATTTAACAGTGACAATTACTGTAATTGTAATTTGGTATTCAGAGTTTTTATTGTTCTTTATGTCAAAGTTTAATTTGTGTCATTTTTTTTCTTGAGTAATCACAACATAAGAATTAGTGCAGTAAACATTCTTCTATATATATGTTAATTTTTTTTTGTCACCCCATGTCAGTGTTTTTTTTTGTCCCCACATTCTTCACAAGTGTACCACAGTTCATTCTGGAATAGGCATGGGTAAAAATATTGATTTTATGATTAATCATTATTTTTTCATTTAAACTATTCAATATTGATTCTTAAAGTTTCAAGATCGATCTCATGAATCTCTTTCCTGCTCTATTACTGTACTATATGTAGATTTATGGTGTCTGATCCAGTATATGTTGATAATGCACCTGTTAATGCTTTCTTCGGAAAAAGGACTTTACTATCTCACATGAAATGTTGTGTTCTCTTTGACTGAAATCAGCGTCTTAGACACTTAATTCAGATGTGTGGGCTTACTACTGATTCAAACAGTGCGTTTGTCAAGAACAACTGTATAAAAGCAAAGCCACATGTATGATATCACCCTGTGGTGGGCTGGCGCCCTGCCCAGGGTTTCTTTCCTGTCTTGCGCCCTGTACTGGCTGGGATTGGCTCCAGCAGACCCCTGTGACCCTGTAGTTAGGATATAGCGGGTTGGATAATGGATGGATGGATGATATCACTCATAAACATAATTTCAGCCAACAATCTACACTGGAGATGGCAGGTAGCTCCATGCTTCCGTTTAATTCACCTTGTACCTAAAAAATAACAGAATCTATTGCAGTTTTTATCTGTAAAGATAATAAAAACTACACCATTGTTGAAAACAAGGCTTTTAACAAATGATACAGGTTTTTGAACTGTGATATGATATACCCTCCGGAAAGTAACTGAGTGAAGTTATTGTACTGAGGTTTTAGGAAGACCTTAAGCAAAGCATTGCCATGTCTTTGAGGTCAGCAGAAAGAGAAGCCCTGACTTCTGATAGCTGGACATTGAGGGCAGCAGATTCCTACATGACCATCACATGTCACTACATTAAAAATGACTGGGCACCTGTGGAGGATGTGTTGCAGATAGGTATGCTGCATGCCAGTCATACCAGTCACACTGGAAGCATCTTCTCTGCCTATTTACAGAACTGCTGAGATGACTTGCTGTCGTTCCAAAATTTCCAAATGCTATTGCATTGCATGACCACATAATTCACAAGTTTGTGTTTAACCAAATCCAATAAATGTTGCTTCTCTTTAAGCATGTGGGTAGCTGTCTTGCCTACATTGGAAAAAATTTGCAATGCGCCTCACCTGGTAAAGCAAGTGGTCAGTTGTTGGAATGTTTAGAGCAGAAAACAATACAAAACTGAGTGTGTGAACAAAACAGCCAACTTGAAGTAGCTCCATAATAGCGGCATTATCAGTCATGATGGCCAGTTTTTCGTTTTCATTCCATTCATTCAATGCCACTGTCAACAAGCATCAGCTCTAGATCCTTGTTTTAAAATGCTTCTTTTTGCCTGAGGACTGTCTGGAGACATTTTCAAGATTTATTAATGTGAGTACTACAAGTGAGCAACTGAAGATATGTGTAACTTGTAGAATTACAGAAAGACACAAGTCTTCCCACTGTATGTTTAATTTCGACTAATTCAAAATTATTTTAAATGTCCAATAGGGGAAAACGCTTAGCTCAGTTTAGTTGAAGGGTGTCTACATGGAGATTCATAACACACAAATAAGGTTATTGAATAACATTTATTATTTAAGAAAAAATATTTAATTATTTTATAATAATATTATTTGCAGGATGATATAGATGTTTAATAAAGTAGATGACATTGCATGGTATTAAAACCAGGAGCCCCCATATAATATGTGTGGACTCTGAAGTGCCAATACATTTGTTAGTTAAATTATGGTGAATTTTGAATGAGTGCAGTAATGTAAAAAAAAAGTGTTTTTTTTTTAAAAAGAGCTAGGATATTGTGTTCCATATCTTTCAAATACTAATGTCAATTGCTCATTACTTCTTCTTAAATGTCATTCCATGCTTATGTTATGAAGCTACTATGTTGACACCCTTCAAATAAAGTCCATCCATCATCCAACCCACTGAATCCGAACACAGGGGTCTGCTGGAACCAATCCCAGCCAACACAGGGCACAAGGCAGGGTGCCAACCCACCGCAGGACACTCACAAACACACCAGGGCCAATTTAGAATCACTAATCCACCTAACCTGCATGTCTTTGGACTGTGGGAGGAAACCCACGCAGACACGGGGAGAACATGCAAACTCCACGCAGGGAGGACCTGGGAAGCGAACCTGGGTCACCTAACTGTGAGGCAGCAGCGCTACCACTGCACCACCGTGCTGCCCCCTTCAAATAAAGTGATAGTGAAATTTGTCATTATTAATGTTTTCTATGCTTGTAAGTAATTTCTAAAAAAAGCCACCAATTCAAATATATCAGTGCATAATAATTAAGTCAAGATAAAATAGATATTAAATTGAATTTGAGCATTGTGAATTGGAATTGAATCAAATTGGGATATCAGTGCTGATACTCAGCCCTATTCTGGAACATATTTCTGTATTGCCAATAATCAAGCAACTTTGTGTCTAAACACCTTACTACACGAGATTCTGGTGTCTGAGCTTTAGTCACCAATGGACCAATAAAAATTGCTTACATGGGAACTTATGCAAGAACTCCTTTAATTAGGCAAATCAGCAAAGTACAAGCTACTAAAAGGAAAAGATATGGTCAAAAAGAGACAGCTGTTGATACATGAGAAAAGTAGAAACATCAGCGAGGGAAAAGACAAATCTTCATTAAAGATGAAGTAAAAATGTCAAGTGCTGATAAAAACACCACAATCATCAAGACTGAACTATGATTGAATCTGAAAGGAAATGTCAAGTGCAAAAAAAACACAGCATAGAAGATGTAAAGTCAAGAACTTGAACCCGCCATTTATCAACACTGAACCAAGAATGAACCTGAGAGACTACCTTAAAAATTTCTTGAGAGCTGATTGCAAAAGAAATAGTTGCTAAGCAACAGATCATACTTTTCTTAGTATGAAAACCCCCCAGAGCATTGTCATTTTATCCTTTTTTTATCTTTCTCTTTATGTTCCTTTCTTGTCTTATCGCTCTAATATTTACATAAACCTACTGACTCTACAGTATTTGTTGGAGATAACTGTCAGGACTCTCGCTCAGTAAGGTCACCAGCCTCCATAAGGCTTACATCCAGGTGTGGAATTAACACAAGTAAATTCTCACTACATTCCAATGAAATTTAGTAAACGCATTTCTCTGGTGTCAAAGCTTTCATCATTCAGAGTAGATTACCTGAATGTCTTTTTTGTTTATTATTATCATCATTAGGAACAATTAAGAGAGCAAACTCCACAGAAAAAAAGTGAATCAATAGGAGAGTGACAAACGAGATTTACAGTAAGGCAAAACTGTAGCCAAGCTAGAAATATTTCTAGATTCCTTATAAACATGGATCTTCCATTCCTGCAACTTCTGCTGTTTTCTAAATGTGGAATAAGAACAAAGACCAGCTAATTAAACTAGATGTAAAATGGTTGATTATGAAACTGTAACAAAAAACTGCAGCCATTAGGGTCAGCCAGGACAGGGACTGGAAATCACTGATTTATAGAATCAGTCCTTACAAGGTAGCAAAACAATCTCAAACCAGTTTCATATAATTTAGAAGACTGCGAGCATATGCCTATTACATATGCATTGGGTGCAAAAAAGGAAAAAGCTCTGGACAATTTGGAATTATCATTTAATTTCACACATCTTTGAGGAATGTGGAAAGGAATACCTGGAGAAAAAACCCATGCAGAAACAGGGAGAATGTGCAAACTGCCCACTGACAATGGCCAAGTGGTAGACTTGAGCTTTGGGAAACAGCTACCAATCCTTGCAACCTCTTTTCATAAATTCATAGGTGTAAATAATGGCCAATGTCATTGATGCACATCTCAGGATCTCCTTGCTGGCTCATTCAAAGTATGTGATAATCCGCCAGGGTGAGAGGGGGCGCGCTGACACTGTTTCCTCTCCTTTTCTCCCTACAGGTCCAAGAAACCTCCCTGTGAAGGCACTTAGCCCTCCCCTACGGGCCTACATATATAAGAAGCCTAGCCACCCAGAAAGAGGCATCTTTTACAAGCTGAGTAGATCGCTGAAAGGAGCTCCTGTGAAGGACTGTTTTTTGTGACAGCATGCCAGCCTATTGAGTTTATTTGTTTTGCCCCTGAAGGGTTGTACAATTGCTCCAGAAAGGCAATTACAGTATTTAAGTTGGCGACCTGTATTAAAAGGGTTGAACCGGTTGGTGTTCCAACTATTCTCCACAGTTGTGACCTGCCATTACTGCACCACATCTTAATTTCAGGCCTTTATTTGACTTAATCTGGATGCCAAAATATAGTTCTTCCTTTGACACTACTGAACAGCTGGCTCTGTTTGGCTCCTGTTTCTCATTCAGCTCTGGTTATTTGGGAATGGCTGCCTCTAGTGTCACTACTGAGCTCCATTAAAAAAAAAGGTGCTTTCTCTTGGAAACCTAAAGAGATAAGAAATAATTCTGTAATGAACACTAGAATAATTAGAAAAATGAAAAAAAAACAGGTTAAACTGTGACACCATGAGTTCTGCTTTAGGTCTCAATCGTGTGGAAGAATGAATGGGCCATCCCACCATGCTGTTTGGGTTACACAAAGGGTATCCAGTGTTTTTATTACTAGACTGATAAAGCAGCATCTCTTACTTACTTGGCCAAATATCCATCCCTCATCACATGGAGATGTACATTATACTGGGACACCCATCCAAAAAATACAATTTAAAAAGTGCTAGTATTTCTCTCCATTAGAATGCAAATCTCGTAACCTTTCCTTTGAATTAAATGTTGATAAACTTTGCCTTCTGAGACTTATTATTCATGCAAATGTCCATTTAAAATAATTCTGCCTTGCACGTCAGTAATTTGGAGTCATTGTTTGCTACATGTCTGATTGAAGTGTTCTTAATGTTTTATTTTTCTCGTGGGATCTTTCTGATATTAAACTTTTGATTTTGTGTTATTTGTTTCTGTTGTAACCTTAATTCAATAGGAATTAATGATGAAGGTGTAAGACTGTATCTCTGATGATATTTTTTTCACAGGAAAGTGTTGATTGCTTAGCAAACTTTTTTCCTGTGGGCAAAATCCAGAAATCCCACACAGTAAAACTGCATGTTACATTAATACTTAAGGTGTTATATAGAAGCATTCTTTCCAAATATGCAGTTTAGAGGGTTTTGCAAAAGTTAATTCAACACTGGAGATTATGTTTTGTAGTTAAGGATGCTAAGAATCAATGCGGGGAGTCCAAAACAAACTATGTTGCTTTTATTTTTTTAAACTGAGAGCCTTCCTTTTATCTTTTATTTTATTTGAAACCCTTCTCTCTTAGATAAAAAGGAGCTGGATGTCTCATCAATTGAAACATACTTAGGAAGCACACTGTACTGGGAAAGAGTATCTGGAGACAAAAAGCGATGGTAGAAAAGAGTGACATCATCAAAAAAGAGATGAGAAGAGTGAACACAGTAAAGAACCTTAATTTTCAAGGAAAATAAATGCAGGAAGACCAAAATTGAATTTAACCTGCAAATATTATATTGTATATAGTAGTAAAAGAAACTTGTTGATTGTGAGAATAACAATTGTCTGGAGGATTTATGACCATGTGAAAAGCAAAAGCTTGTGATTCTGACCTTGGCAAATGCTACAGTAGATCAATCAGGCATGCTATGTTCTGTTGGTAAGATATTTTTTGTTCACATTGTCACATACGTGCGAGTAGGAGTTATCGAAAGGGCCTGAATAATGGCAATTCCACATCCGACCAGGGGGCGGCGGGGTGGACTAACTGTCTTTCTTGATCCCTTGCAGACCATTTATCTTGCAGACCCCTGCAGGGTCCTGGCAACTTTGATGACATCACTTCCGGTTTCTGGCGCCTTCGATGATGCCACTTTCCCAGTCCCACCTCTGATGACATCACTTCCAGTCCCACCTCTGATGACGCCACTTCCAGTTCTGCCTCTCATGATGTCACTTACGCTTCTGGCCCCGATGACATCACTTCCTACACTGGCTTTTAAAACCGCCATCTTGATTCAATACGGCTGTTCTGTTTTGGACTCAGTCTTGTGAACAACTCACTATCTTTAAATGCCTTTTTGCAGCCAAGGCGCATTATACGGATGGCTGCCTGGTAACCTTTATGATGTCTATTTGTCATTCTTGTAGCAACATTTAATTTTTTTTCACAAGCAATAGTGAATTTTATTGCCAGGCATCACAGTTGCAAGGAATTTCTCTTGGTGTTACACCCATAGACATAACAAGATACATAGAATTAAACAACACAATATACAATATGAGACAACATCACACTATTCCACACAGTAGTAATGAAAGAAATATTGCACAAAACACAAATATAAAACAGTATATTAAAGTAGAATTGCACTCCCTCCCAGTATGTCAAATCAATCCTTATGATATAAACAGAATATAGAAAATATAATTTAGATTGAATGGAACAGTTTAAAAATCAGCAAAATACAGATGAGTCAGAGGCTTTGTTTAACCATTGTGACTACAATGGGAAAGAAACTCTTTATATGTTGTGAACGCTGGCCCCGGCACAGACAGACGGACAACATTTTTGCACCCACACACCGTTTATTTACAATATATATACAATAGACAGTCCTGTGCACTCACGAACCCCAGTGCCTCCAGCACCGATTTCCCCAATGTCCAGGGCCCACAGTCTCTGTGCCTTCCTGGCCGCCTCCCGTCCTCTCTCTCCAACTCCGTCTGCTTCCTCCCGACTTCCACTTCCTGACTGGAGAGAGGCGGCCCCTTTTATGGGGACCCGGATGAGCTCCAGCTGCTTCCCGGCACCTGACGTTGGCCACACCCCTGTGTGGCGGAAGTGCCGGCTGCGCACCCGGAAGCCGTCCGTGCATCCCCAGTCGTCTTCCCCCCGGCACTTCCTGGTGTGGCGGAAGTGCCGGGCTCTCGGGATAATTAGGCACTGGGGCGCCGCCTGGCGGTGGCCACGGGTCCCTGCAGGGCTGGGCTTCCAAGCCCTGTACCCGAGGCCCCCTGCATAACCAGGACGGACGCCCCCACTCGGTCTGGAGGAGGCACACGCCCTCCTCCGGTCCTCCAAGGCGTCCCGACCGGGCTCCAGCCCCGGCCGAGGACCAGATGGGATAAACCGGCATCGGGGCGCCGCCTGGCGGTGACCACGGGCCCCTACAGGGTAGGGCTTCCATGCCCTCGACCCGTGGTCCCCAACAGAACCAGGACGGACGCCCCCTCGCGGTCTGGAGGAGGCACAAGCCCTCCTCACGTCCTCCTGGGCGTCCCGGCCGGGCTCCAGCCCCGGCCGGGGACCACAATGTCTAGAAGTTCTTGCTTTTAGTGACTAGTAACATTTCCTGGATGGTAACAAATGAAAGAGACAATTGCTCGGGTAAGTGTGGCCTTGGATTGTATTTCCAGCACATTTCCGAACACCTTGATGTATACAGGACCTTGGTTGTGTTCTTTTTCACACCTACAATCTTTAAGTTTATGTTTCAAGTGAGAAGATGCAGAGCCATACTAGACTGTTATGGATAAAATTAGGATGCTTTTGAATAAAATCTCTTTAAAACTGTATGAGCACTGATTGACACAGCTTAAACCTTTAAGCTGAAGTAGAAAAAAAAAACAAAGATGAATTCTTTTAATAAAAGCAATCATGTTTTCGTCCAATTTCAAACTGTGAATGATTGTTGTGCTATGAAATGTAAACAATTCCACATGTTTAAATGACTTCATTAATTTTTATTGCTTGAGAAACTGCATTCCTTTAATGTGATAAGTGTCATTCTTCACATTTATAACTCTGTGATGTTCAGTGTGATTTTCTATGCTGTGGTGTGCTGGGCTGGGCTTCAAAAGAGGTCCACCGAATCAATAAAGTAATTAAAAGGGCAAGCTCATCTATAGTAAGCACTCTGGAACCCTGCAGGTCATAGCAAAGCAGAGAATTAAAACAAAACTGAGTGCCATTATGAACAATGCTGCACATCCTCTTTTTGACACACTAGCATTGTGTATGTTCAGCCAACAAATCATTCAGCAAAAGTGTGTCAAGAAACGCTGCTGGGGCTCCTTTATACCAACTGCAATACATCTGCAAAACACCTCACTGGGACTGTGACTGCCAAGTCAGAGCATTTTTCTTTTAAATTCTCTTGCTTTATAGTCCCTCTGGTGTGTGTTCAGACCAAAGTGTGTGTGCGTATATTTATTTATTTACTTACTTATCTATCTACGTATGTATTTATTTGAAGAGCTTCTGTAAAAACCCAAATTTCCCCCTGCAGGGGGCCTGTAGTCATGTAGAATGTAAGTATTTGTGCAACATTATGTGACTTTTTTTGTAGAGTATATCAGATTCCCAATCATAGTCGCTGATCTCATTGCCACACCATGTCAAATGCACAACTGAAAATTTTAGCTCATATCACATTTATCAACTCAGCACCGATCTTTCAGCACAGCCATGCTCGCCCCTTTTTCTGACAGCCAACAGCATCCTGCCTGACAGCACTGCATGAAGTGTTAAGAGCTGCAGTGAGCTTAACAGGAATCTCTTGGCCTTTTTTTCATGTTTTCATTTTATGAACATGTGAAATATAAGACATCAAACAGACAAGCTTCTCTTCTGTTTGTGATGGGTTAATAGCTGTGGTACATTCAGCTGCAGCCTTGGCCCTTTTATTTTTTTCCATTCTGTTTCGGTACATTAAACATAGAATATCAGATAGACAAGCTTCTCTTCTATCTGTGATGTTTAAAACATGTGGTTCTTATTCCTCGTCACTACATTCTGTGCATTGTACTGTCAGCTAAATGCTCATTTGTTCTGAACACTAGCACGCAAAGATCCCATCCCTCTGAGAAAAGAGAAAATCAAACTTGCCTCTGGATTCCTTGAAACAGACAAGAGACTTCGCATTGAGCCAAATACTGAGTGAAAATTTATGTAAACGGAGGTGCTATCTGATCAGAACAATGACTTTGTGTGGAGAAAGAAATGCCATGTGGACCAGGAGCTTTACGAAATTTTTGCATCCAGAAAACCATTAAAACCTCATGCTCAGAAATGTGTATAGGAGAGGTGCAGGTGGAGTGAAACAGATATAAATCAGTCCTCATTGGAGGAGGGGGTCTCCTTAAACATGCAACAAAAACTCTTCAGCTGCTCAGGTAGAATGGCAAAATAGCTTTGTACCCATAACCAGTAATCACTTGTAAAATACTCCACACAGATGGACAATAATTTATAGAGAAATTCTGTTCTAGCTGGGACTCATATTTTCTTTTGGCATCCTTAATAGCCTTGTCTAGCTAAAATTTAGACTCTGGAAACAGCTTTTTCTCGCTTCCTCTTTAGTTTCTGTAACTTTTTTACATTTTTAGAAAATCATGGTTTGTCGTTATTGTATTTGATAGTCATTTTAGTTGGAATAGAGATTTCCTGACAAAACCTTATGTAAGATGTAACTGGTTCCATATACTAATCACATCCATCAGAGGAATTTCTGAATGCTCTTCATGTCTTTCTAAAATTAAAGACTTTAGTTTTCGCTCATGACAAAGTAAAGTGCCATTTGCTTTGCAGGTAGAATTTGCTTGTTCCAGTATGAGGTCTGTGTCATATGAAAAGCGGGAGTACAGTAAAAGCAGCCGGCCAAACAGAAGACTTCAAAGTCAAGGAGAATGATCCAGAGCTTGAATGAGATAACAATATAAATGACAGAGATTTTCATTGAGAACTGTTTCCAGAATCATCTGAAAATGACTAGTGAACCGTCATCCTGGCCTCCTGCTCTGAACTGTGTAGGTCTAGACAAATCTGGTAAATATATAACAGTTCGAAGTATGTTTAATGACTTTTAATGACCTCTTGGGCACAGCGATCAGCAGTGTGTTTGTTTTCGGAGAGAGTGTTGACCTTGTTGAGAGGTCAACACTGCTCCCCGCTGATAGAGGTTTTATTGGTAAGGTGTTGGCCTTTCTACCTGTCGAGGGAATACAGTTGCGTGCTGGTGGTTGCCGTCTACCTCCCGCCTAGCGCCAATGCTAACCAGGCCCTAGCAGAACTCTACGAGATCATCAGCAAACTGCAGACAACGCACTCCGAGGCATTTTTCATTATTGCTGGAGACTTCAATCATGCCAACTTGAAGTCAGTTCTCCCAAAATTCTTCCAGAATGTGAACTTTGCAACTAGAGGGGAAGCTGTCTGGACAATGTTTACACAAACGCTCCTGACGCCTACAAGGCCCTACCCCGCCCCCATCTCGGTTGCTCAGACCATATCAGCATTTTTATGGTTCCTGCATACAAGTCCCTGCTGAAGTGTACTAAACCAGCCCGTAAGAACATCAGAGTGTGGCAGGTTGATGCTGTTTCAGCTCTCCAAGACTACTTGAAATTGACAGACTGGGACATTTTCAGGGAGGCTGCTATGGATGGTGACTCCATCAATCTGGAGGAGTATACAGACTCTGTGGCTGGCTACATCTCCAAATGCATAAAGGATGTTACTGTTACCAAGGATGTTACCACAAGAGTCAACCAAAAGCCCTGGATGATGAGAGAAGTGCACAAGCTGCTCAAGATCAGAAATGCAGTCATCAGATCTGGAGACAAGGCTGCCCTCAGGGTGACCAGAGCGAACCTGTCTAGTGGTATAAGGAGAGCTAAGTTGGCATATGCACAGAGGATCAACAAACAATTCAGCAGCACCAGAGACATACGTCATATGTGGTAGGGTGATCAGACAATTACAAACTATAAGCCCAACCCACACAGCAATGGTGATACCACCCTTATGGATGAGCTGAACAACTTCTTCGCACGGTTTAAGGCACAGAACAAAGAGCCTGCGAGAAAAGCAACACCTCCCTCCACTGACCAGGTACTCTGTCTCTCCATAACTGACGTGAAGAGGACTCTATCCATAGTCAATCCACGCAAGGCTGCAGGACCTGACAACATACCTGGTTGTGTGCTCAAAGAATGTGCCAGTCAACTGGTTGGTGCCCTCACAGACATCTTCAACACATCTCTGAACCAGTCGTCAGTCCCAGCATGCTTCAAGTCGACCACCATCATACCAGTGCCGAAGAAGTCATCAGTGACATGCTTGAATAACTACCGACCAGTTGCACTCACACCAATAATAATGAAGTGCTTCAAAAGGTTAGTCATGTCACACATAAAAACTAATCTCCCTGCCTCCCTTGACCCTCTTCAGTTTGCATTTGCACAGTTCAAACAGGTCAACTGAGGATGCCATATGCTCTGCCCTTCACCTCTCCCTGACACATCTGTATAAAAAAGACATATATGTCAGGATGCTATTCATAGACGTTAGCTCTGCCTTCAACACAATCATCCCTGGGCCTGAACACCACCCTCTGCAATTGGATCCTGGACTTCTTGACAGAGAGGCCCCAGTCAATTCGGATAGGCTGCAACACCTCCAGCAACATCACACTGAGCACTGGAGTGCTGCAGGGCTGCGTGCTTAGTCCACTGCTGTTCACCCTGCTGACTCACAACTGCACAGCCACACACAACACCAACCACATCATCAAGTTTGCGGATAATACAACGGTGCTGGGTGTGATAAGCAGGGATGATGAAAAAGCATACAGAGATGAGGTGGAACGGCTATCTGCATGGTGTGAAGACATCAATCTATCTCTCAGTGTTGACAAGACAAAAGAGATCGTGGACTTCAGAAAATCACATCCTCCCCAAATCCAACTCAGCATTAACGGTTTAGATGTGGAGACTGTTAGGAGAACCAAGTTCCTCGTTTGCACATAACTGAGGAACTTACGTGGATGCATAACACTTCATCACTAATCAAGAAAGCCCAGCAGAGACTGAAGAACTGAAAATCTCATACTTACCTGGTGATCTGGCTCGTAAGATCCTCATTGTTGAAGACCCGAGTGGCTGGACCAGGCCAAGGGGTCAGCCAAGTAACACCTGGCTGCGGCAGATAGAGGGTCATTTCCGGAGGGTGGGACTGGACCGTGTGTCTGCCTGGGGGGTTGCAAACCAGGATCCCAAGTTGTTTCACCGTGTAGTGGGTGCAGCAATGCACTGTACCAGTGCATGCTCCCCAACTTGACTTGACTTGAAAGTATGTTCATTCTTAACATCCATCATGGAAGTCAGGTTCATGAATACATTTTCAAAGTCTGCATCCATGTGCTGCAACCTGAACTTTCCATGCAGATCACATTGCTTTTGAATTTCTTTAGAAAGAGCAAACAAAGAAGGAGGAAGGCCATCTTTTAGGTTAACTTTCTGACAGTTGTTCTCTCCAAGGATAATTCTGGGCCTCAATTCATTAAAAGTCATTTTATCTTGCCTCTTGTTTTATGACAGAACTACACTTTACCTCAGGCTTGCAATTTTTTAAGCATGTATTGTAATTGCAGAGATATATTCTGTATTCTGAAACTCCATCTAAGAAGGCTGCATCTTTGGATCAGAACTGTGTTATGTGGCAGTTGCTCTGAAGGCTTAAAAAGACTGATAACCTAATTTCATGTAATACAAAATTAATAAAATGAAAACGTTATTAAGAAGTGTAACAGGAATTTAGTTCAGAAACATACAATGACAAGGATCATGCCATTCATGAATGACACTCTCTTGACTGAGACAGCTGTAGCAAGATTGACTTCAAAAAGCATTTTTCTTTGGCAGCCTGTGCTATTTCTGTTCCCAAAACGTTGACAGGAACTGTTGATACAGTTGACACTTGTGGTTCAGATTTTTTTAATACTAAAGTCTTCCTAGTAGAAAGAAGTCATCAGCTGACGTTTCATGGCAATTAAGAGTGGAATATTTTGGAAACAATTTGAGTGCTGTGTAACCTACTTAAAAACCTGTGCTTTCCTTTAAAGCACATTATTCAGATCATAAGAATAGAATGAAACAACCTGATCATTTACAGATAATACTCCAAAAATGATGTTTTGGAAGTCATCTGACACTAAAAGTTTTGGTGGGGGATGGGCGTCTGAAGTGGAACACCGTTAGCAGTGGTATTATTTTACATTTTTTTATATGTCATCCCGAGGTATAACCCAGGCACAGAGGATGCACAAACAAGTGTGTTTCTGCGTGCCCGTCCCAAGCCCGGATAAATTGGGAGGGTTACGTCAGGAAGGGCATCCGGTGTAAAATTTTGCCAAATCAATATGCAGACAACAATACAAATTCCCATACTGGATCGGTCAAGCCTCGGGTTAACAACGACCGCTACCAGTACTGTTAGCCAACAGGGTGCTGGCAGAAATTGAGCTACTGTAGGCTGAAAAAGAAGAAGAAAGAGAAGAAGGGGGGATATGTGTTCGGAGGCAGGAGGAGAGGAGGAAGGTAAAGAGAGTGGAACTGAGGGTAGGAACTTTGAATGCTGGCAGTATGACTGGTAAGGGGAGAGAGTTAGCAGATATGATGGAGAGAAGGAAGGCTGATACATTGTGTGTGCAAGAGACTAAATGGAAACGGAGTTAGGCTAGGTGGCTCGGAGGTGGATTCAAATTGTTCTATCATTGTGTGGATGGGAGGAGAAATGGAGAAGGGGTTATTCTGAAGGAACAGCATGTCAAGAGTGTTTTGGAGGTGAAAAGAATGTCACACAGAGTAATGATTATGAAGCTGGAAATTGGAGGTGTAATGATGAATGTTGTTAGTGCATATGCCCCACAAGTTGGGTGTGCGATAGAGGAGAAAGAAGATTTTTGGAGTGAGTTGGATGAAGTGATGAACAGTGTACTCAAGGGACAGAAAGTGGTGATTGAGCGGATTTCAATGGACATGTTGTTGAAGGGAACACAGGAGACGAGGAGGTGTTGGGTAGGTATCGACATTCTGATATCCTCTGATGAAAGAAACTCCACTGTAATTATGTTGTTAGACTTAAGTGCAGCATTTGACACCACTGACCATTCTAGTTTACTGCACAGGACAGAAAATTATGTTGGGCTTACAGGCACTGTGCTCGCTTGGTTTAGTTCTTATTTATCAAATCGATTCCAATATGTACAGAAATGTACTGACAGTACTCCATCATTATACACAGAAGTGAGATATGATGTCCCGCAGGGCTCAGTACTGGGACCTTTACTGTTTTCACTATACATGCTTGCACTGGGATCTATTATTAGGAAACATAATGCTAATTTTCACTTGTATGCAGATGACATCCATTTATACCTTTCATTTAGATCAAATGAAGTTTCTCCGATGTTGTCTTTAATTAGTTGTGTTAGTGAATTAAAGGAGTGGATGGATGAGAACTACTTGTCTTTAAACACAGATAAAACAGAGATGTTAATTGTTGGAGGGAATGACGCTGATCACAGCAATATTTTGTCATCATTTAACTCAGTTGGAATCACCATTAATTTTACTGAATCAGCCTGCAATCTAGGAGTTATCTTTGACTCTAGCATGTCATTTAAAGCGCATATTACACAGTTGTCCAAATCATGTTTTTTCCATTTTAAAAATGTTGGGAAATTAAGGCGCTTTCTAAATAAGCAGGATTCTGAGAAATTAATTCATGCATTTATTTCTAGTAGGATTGACTACTGCAATGCAGTGTTCACTGGATATTCAAATTGTTCATTATACAGCCTCCAGTTAATCCAAAATGCTGCTGCAGGAATTATTACAAGAGCAAGAAAGTATGAACATATAACTCCAGTTCTTAAATCCTTACACTGGCTCCCAGTTAAGTTTAGGGGAGATTTCAAAATCCTCCTGTTAACATATAAAGCATTAAATGGCCAAGGTCTGGCTTACTTGTCTGAACTTATCATGACTTACAAACCAGAGCGCACATTAAGACCTCAAGATGCTGGTCTGCTTATGATTCCAAGGATTAATAAAATAACAGTGTGAGGTCGAGCTTTTAGTTACAGGGCCCCTAAACTGTGGAGTGGTCTGCCTGCTAATATAAGAGATGCCCCTTCGGTCTCAGCTTTTAAATCCCGGCTGAAGACTCACTACTTCAGTTTAGCATATCCTGACTAGAGCTGCTGATTAACTGTACAGACTGCAGCTCATTTGTTAGTCATTAGCACTAAAACATAAGTAATGTGATAGTTATAATTTGTTACTAACCCTAACCTGTTCTGTTTCTCTTCTCTGTACTGAAATGTGGCACTCGGTGCCATGGTCCACCTGCCAAGTTGTTTTGCCTGCCTAAGGTGAAGTCATCCCTGATGGAGGATCGCAGGAATCCTGGGGTAGATGGATACTTTCATCGGATTGGCTGACCAAGCAATGTTTCAGCTGTGGAATGGCCAAATAGGGGAGGCAGCTTGATGGCTGAGGTCTCCAGGACTCTAAACAAATCCAAATCCTATTATGTGATATCATCTACTGTTACATTCTGGTCCGTACTTGTAAGCTATTTATTTCTATACTGTATTGAGGATTTGTTCTGATCTGTGTATTGTATTGTATTGACCCCCTTCTTTTTGAAACCCACTGCACACCCAACCTACCTGCAAAGGGGTCTCTTTTTGGACTGCCTTTCCTAAGGTTTCTTCCATTTCTTCCCTACAAGGGTTTTTTTGGGAGTTTTTCCTTGTCTTCTTAGAGGGTCAAGGCTGGGGGGTGGTCAAGAGGCAGGGCCTCTGTTAAAGCCCATTGCAGCACTTCTTGTGTGATTTTGGGCTATACAAAAATAAATTGTATTGTATTGTGTATTGTATGGTGTCAAGGAGAGGAATGAAGAGGTCTGATGATACTGGACTTTGCCAAAAGGATGGACATGGCTGTGGTAAATGTGTATTTTAAGAAGAGGGGGGAACATAGGGTTACATACAAGAGTGGAGGAAGATGCATACAGGTAGATTGCATCCTATGCAAAAGGGTCAATCTGAAGGAGATTGAAGACTGGAAAGTGGTGGCAGGGGAAAGTGTAGTTAAGCAGCATAGGATGGTGGTCTGTAGGATGACATTAGAGATCAAGAAGAGGAAGAAAGTGAGGGGAGAGGATCAAATGATGGAAGTTGAAAAAGGAAGACTGCAAGGTTGGGTCTAAGGAGAAGGTGAAACAGGTACTGGGTGTCAGTGAAGATACCAGACAGTTGGGCAACTACAGCAGATGTGATAAGGGTGACAGCAAGAAGGGTGCTTGGTGTGACATCTAGACAGTGGAAGGAGGAAAAAGAAACCTGGTGGTGGAATGGGGAAGTACAGGAGAGTATACAGTACAGAGGAAGAGAATGGCAAAGAAGAAGTGGGATAGTCAGAGAGATGCAGAAAGTAGACAAGAGTACAAGGAGATAAGGTGCAAGGTGAAGAGAGAGCTGGCGAAGGCTAAAGAAAAGGCTCAGACATGGCACCCTCTATGGCAGGTGTGTTTGCTCACTCCACTCCATGCTGTTTTTTGTTTTGTTTTGTGTTTTTGTTTTTCGCCTTCTCTACAGCGCACAAATGCTTTGCACTACTATCATGCAGCAGACAGGCATTGCTGGACATTGTTAACTCACACAGTCTCCTGGAATTTACCAGTTTTATACCATCTGAGCTACAGTTAATTGTTTGCTCCCGCAGCCAACACCACAACCACACCCAGGAAGACCCTGTAGCACCAAGCTCGAGTGACCAAGCTGACCCCAGGAGATTGCTCTGGAGACAGCAACACAAGCGAGGCAAGAGGGAGGGCTCCATGCTAGGCTGAAAGCCCGCGGTAGCCGACTACCGCTACCCAGCCTCTTGCTAGCCAATGTGTGGTCTCTGGAAAACAAACTGGATGAGCTAAGAGCCAGGATTACAGCGCAGCAGGAAATAAGAGAGTGCTGCGCTCTAATTTTCACCAAGACCTAGCTTTCAAACAAAGTCCCAGAATGCGCTGTTCAGCTACAGACTCACTCTGTGCACCGAGGACATCGCACCGCAGCCTCCAGTAAGGCTAAAGTGGTGTGTGTGTGTGTGTTTTTATTAACAACTCGTGGTGTGGAGATGTACGGACTATTTATAAGCACTGCTCACAAGAAGGGGAGTTTTTACTGCTGAAATGCCAACCCTATTATCTATCAAGACAATTCACTGTTGTGTTTTTGGCCGCGGTTTATATCCCACCATGAGCTAACTCTGCGGCAGCACTCAGCAAACTCCATGACGTCATCAGCACCTTAGAGACGGCTCATCCCAATGCTGTTTTTATTGCAGCTGGCGACTTTAATCAGTGCAATTTACAGACTGTACTTCCTAAATATCACCAACACGTGAATATTCCCACACGTGAGAAGAACACACTGGATCATGTTTACAGCAACATACGCGGTGCATACAGGGCTGCACTCCGCCCCCGCTTCAGACAATCGGACCATGTCTCTCTGTTCCCATACCCAGCCTACAGCCAAAGGCTGAAACAAACACACTCTATCATTAAGCAAGTTAAAGTTTGGACCCCAGAGACTGAGAGCACCCTGCAGGACTGTTTTGCTCAGACAGACTGGGATGTGTTTAATAATAATAATAATAATAATAATACATTTTATTTATATAGCACCTTTCCCATGCTCAAGGCACTTACAGAAAATAAGAGAAAACAGCAGGGTATACAGCGTATAGCATTGTACAAACCAAATAAATAAATAAAGAATATTAAGACAGTAAGTTCAAAGAAAGCCTAACAGACAACAGAATTGATGGTCTAGCACACACACACACAGGTTACATAAGCATTTTGACAGAGAGGTAAACTGAGAGAAGGGGAATGAAGTCAAATAGAGCTAAAAGCCTTCCTGAACAGATGAGTTTTGAGTTGTTTTTTAAAAGAATTCATGGAGTCAGCTGATCTGATTACTTTTGGTAGGTCATTCCAGAGTCTGGGCGCTATACAGCTGAAGGCCCTGTCACCCATGGAGTTTAGATTAGTGTGGGGCACAACAAGATTGCCAGAATCAGAGGACCTTAGTGGGCGGGCAGGCATATAGTGATGAAGAAGGTCACTGATGTAGTTTGGTGCGAGGTTATTTAAGGCTTTGTAGGTTATTAGTAGGATTTTATATTCGATTCTGTAAGACACAGGGAGCCAATGAAGACGGAGCAGGATGGGTGTGATGTGCTCGCTGCTGCTGGTTCGAGTCAGGACTCTTGCAGCCGAGTTTTGAATAAGCTGGAGCTGTGATATAAGATTAGAAGGGGCACACGCCAGCAGCGAGTTACAATAATCTATGCGGGATGTGATAAAAGCATGGACAAGTTTCTCAGCATTAGAAAAGGAGAGGAAGGAGTGAACACGGGATATGTTACGGAGGTGAAAGTAAGAAAGTTTCTTAATGTGATTTATGTGGGCGGAATAAGAGAGGGAGGAATCAAAAATGACACCAAGATTCTTTGCAGTAGAGGCAGGTCTGATGAGATCACCGCCAAGATGGACTGGGAAGGAGCTCATTTTATTAAGTTGCATTTTAGTCCCAATTTGCAGGAGTTCAGTTTTGTTGCAGTTCAATTTTAAAGAGTTCTGCTCCATCCAGGTTTTAATTTCACTAAGGCAGGTTGTGAGCTGAGAAAGCTCTGATGAAGTTACACTTTTAACATTGAAGTAGAGTTGAGTATCATCTGCATAAAAATGATAGCCCAGTCCATAGCTACGAATAATATGGCCAAGGGGAAGCATATAAATACAGAAGAGAAGAGGGCCGAGGACAGAGCCCTGAGGAACTCCTTGTGTGACTGGCGCTGTGCTGGACCTGCTGTTGCCCAGACTAACAAACTCTTGTCTATCAGTCAGATAGGACTTGAACCACTGGAGGGCAGTGCCAGAGATACCCAGCATGTTCTCCATTCTGGACAGTAGAATGTCATGTTTGACAGTGTCAAATGCTGCACTGAGGTCTAACAGAATTAATATGCTGGTTTGTCCAGAGTCTGCTGCCATAAGCAAATCATTGGTTACTCGTAGCAGAGCAGTTTCACAGCTGTGCTGCACCCTGAAACCAGACTGAAAGGGTTCCATTAAGTTATTAGAGGTTAAGTAATTGGTGAGCTGTGAGGCTACAACACGTTCAAGAGCTTTAGACAGGAAAGGTAAGTGGGAAATAGGCCGGAAATTGTTAAGATTGTCAGCATCAAGACCAGACTTTTTTAACATTGGGGTTACAGAAGCGATTTTAAAAGTGAGCGGCACAGAGCCAGTGTCAAGGGATGAGTTTATTATTGTTGTAACAGTCGGGATTATGGCATGAAGGCAGGATTTAAGTATTGTGCTGGGGATGGGGTCCAGTACACAAGTAGTCGGCCTCATCTTACAAAGCAGGTCATTAACAAAAGCAAATGTGACTGGTGAGAACTTAGAGAAGGAGCTGGATGGAGTGGGAAAACAGGGAGAGATATAAACAGATTTATGTTAGTTGAATTATTTAGATCTTTAATTTTGTTACAGAAAAAGTGGAGGAAATCCTCACAGACTTCAGTAGAAGAGGTAGTTGGGCCAGATGCGGGTTCGAGTAGTTTATTAACTACAGAAAACAAAAACCTTTGGTTATTGTGGCCACTTTCTATTATTCTGCCATAGTGGGTGTTCTTAGCAGCAGTTAGTGCTTCTCTGTAAGCTCTTTGGTGGTCAGAGAAAGCCTGGATGTGCACGGTGAGGCCAGTCTTACGTGACATTCTCTCAAGGCGTCGGCCAGCTGCTTTCATAGATCGCAATTCTGAGTTATACCAAGGAGCTGAACGTTTAAAGGAAACCTCCTTATGTTTTAAAGGAGCTGTTTTATCTAATGCTGAATGAAGGGCTGAGTTATAGTGGTCAACAAGACTATCTAGTGTTGATGGAATAGGTGCAGACAGTAAAAGATCAGAAATGGATCCAGAAAGGATAGAGGGGCAGATATTTTTAAGGTTTCTGTAAGAGATTTGTCATTTACAGGTAAGAGGAGGTAAAGGCAGTGAGACAGTGAAAAATACTGCTTTATGGTCAGAGATTCCCAAATCAGTGCTGTAAATATTGGCAACAGATAGTCCAGAAGTGCAGATCAGATCCAATATATGACCACCAGAGTGGGTGGGAAAATCAACATGTTGTGTTAAGTCAAAGCAGTCCAGTAAGGAAAGGAATTCATTTCTCAGTTTAGATGTAGTACTGTCAATATGGATGTTGAAATCACCAAGAAGGATAATTCTCTGAGAGTAAGAGCTTAGGTGGGTTAAAAGTTCAATCAGATCAGATAAGAAGGATGCATTGTATTTTGGGGGACGATAAAGAACAATGAGTGAGACAGGACCTGTTTCCGTTATTAGTTTAAGAGCCAGGCACTCAAAAGACAGTGGACAGTCAATTGGGATTCGTTTGATATTTAAGTCTACTCTGATAATTACCGCTAGCCCACCTCCTTGTCTAGAGCTGCGAGGTTCTGTATGGAAAGTGAAACGAGGTGGAGTCGCCTCCGTGAGAGTCGTCAATTCGTTCGGTTTTTGCCAAGTCTCCGTTAAACACAGTATATCAAGCCTGGTGTCAGTGATGAGTTCTGACAGCACCAATGCTTTGCCATTAAGAGATCAACCTTAGGGTTGCAGTCACTCTATAGGACTCTTCTATCAGCCTAAAGGACTATGCTGAGTACATGACTGGGTACATTAGCACCTGTATTGACAACATCATGCCCACAATACCAATCAGGAAGTTCCCCATTCAGAAGCCCTGGATAAACAGTCAGGTACGCCACATGCTGCGTGCCCGCTCTCTTGCATTTAGATCATGCACTGAGACGGAGAACAAAGCTGCAAAGTACAGACTAAGAAAAGTCATCACAGCAGCCAAGAGGCAGTACAGAGAGAACCTGGAGGGCTTATATTCTACTGCTGACTCTGGACGTATGTAGCAAGGCCTACAGCACATCACAGACTACAGGACCAACACCAGCACATATCAGCTCCACAGACAGTCTGTCAGATGATCTCAACACTTTCTACACCCACTTTGAGACATCCAGCAACAGCACAGAGTGGAGACACACACACACCTGGACCACCCAAACCCCCTCCCCTCCCCCAACGGACTCTTCAGGTCAGGTGAACAAAGCACTAAGGAAGATCAACCCCCTTAAGGCAGCAGAACCAGACAACATCCCTGGGCGGGCTCTCAGAGCATGTGCCAACGAGCTGGCTGATGTTCTCTGCTCCATCTTCAACCCTTCCCTCAGTCAGAGCATTGTTCCGTCCTGCTTTAAGACTACAATCATCGTCCCCCTTGCTAAAAAAAGCCTGCCCACCTGCCTGAATGACTACAGGCTGGTAGCACTCACTCCAATCATCATGAAGTGTTTTGAGAGAGTGGTGCTGGCCCACATTCACAGCAGCATACTAGACACTCTGGACGCCCTGCAGTATGCCTACTGGCCCAACAGGTCCATCTCAGATGCCATCACAGCTGCACTACATTATTCCCTCTCCCATCTGCAGAACAAAGATTCCTACATCAGGATTCTCTTTGTTGACTACAGCTCTGCCTTTAACACGGTTATCCCCCATAAACTCACACATAAACTGCCTGCACTTGGCCTGCACCCCAACCTCTGTGACTGGCTCCTAGACTTTCTGACTGGCAGGCCCGTCTGTCAGGATTGGTAATAGGATTTCAGCCACCATTATCACAAACACACACACCCCACAGGGATGCGTCCTCACGCTGTTCACCCACGACTGTGTCGCCTCCCACAAAGATAACATCATCCTAAAGTTTGCAGAGATGATAGTGGACATGAGGAAGGAGAGGAAACCTCTCCAGCCACTGTTCATCCGAGGGCTTGAAGTGGAGAGGGTGAGCAGCATTAAATACTTGGGCGTCTACATCAGTGAGTCCGCTGGAGAACTGCCTCGATCCTCAGGGACCCTACCTACCCCCAACATGAACTGCTCACACTTCTACCCTCAGGCAGGAGGTATAGAAGTATGAAATGCAGGACTTCCAGGCTAAAGAACTCTTTTTTTCCCAAGGCCACTAGACTACTAAATAACTGACTGGAGTTTATAACCATGGTTCACCTCATTCTATCTATCTCACACAATTGTATTTGACTTGTCCATCACACACCTACCTGCACATTACACTTTATATTTCTATTCTGTTTTTATACTTTATGCTGCCTCTGTTACTTATTATCTATCTGCTACTTATTATTTATGTTTATATGCTGGTTTTGTCATTTGGTGTGGACAGCAAAAAAATAATTTAATTGTACAGGGAAACGTGTTTCCTTACTGTGCACATGGCAATAAACATTGAACTTGAACTTGAACTTGAATAATGATGAGTTATATGAGAGGTTGGAGGGAGAAAAGGACTTGTACCGATTGGCTAGACAGAGGGACTGAGCTGGGAAAGATGTGCAGCAGGTTAGGGTGATAAAGGATAAAGATGGAAACATACTCACAAGCGAGGAGAGTGTGTTGAGCAGATGGAAAGGGTACTTTGAGAGGCTGATGAATGAAGAGAACAAGAGAGAGAAGAGATTGGATGATGTGTAGAAAGTGAATCAGGAAGTGCAATGGATTAGCAAGGAGGAAGTAAGGACAGCTATGAAAAGGATACAAAATGGAAAGACCTTTGGTCCAGATGACCAGCATGGAGGTGGTTAGGAGAGATGGCAGTGGAGTTTTTCACCAGATTGTTTAATGGAATCTTGAAAAGTGAGAGGGTGCCTGAGGAGTGGAGAAGAAGTGTATTGGTGCTGATATTTAAGAATAAGGGGGATGTTCAGGACTGTAATAACTACAGGGGGATAAAATCGATGAGCCACAGCATGAAGTTATAGGAAAGAGTAGTGGAAGCTAGGTTAAGAAGGGAGCTGATGATTTGTGAGCAGCAGTATGGTTTCATGCCAAGAAAGAGCACCACAGATGTGATGTGTGCTCTGAAGATGTTGATGGAGAAGTATGGAGAAGGCCAGAAGGAGCTGCATTGCGTCTTTGTGGACCTGGACAAAGCATATGACAGGTTGACTTGAGTGGAGCTGTGGTATTTTGTGAAGAAGTTAGGAGTGGCAGAGAAGTATGTAAGCGTTGTACAGGATATGAGGGAAGTGGTGAAGTCTGCTGTAGGAGTGACGGATGCATTCAATGTGGAGATAGGATTATATAAGGGATTGGCTCTGAGCCCTTTCTTATTTGCAATGGTGATGGACAGGTTGACAGACGAGATTAGACAGGAGTCCCTGTGGACAATAATGTTTGCTGATGACATTTTGATCTTTAGCAATAGTAGGGAGCAGGTTGAGGAGACCCTGGAGAGGTGGAGATATTCCCTAGAGAGGAAAGGAAAAAATGAGAGGGAGGTCAGTGGAATGGTGAGGTTGCAAGGAGTAGAGCTGGCGAAGGTGGATGAGTTTAAATACTTGGGATCAACAGTAATGGGGATTGTGGAAGAGAGGTGAAAAAGAGAGTGCAGGCAGGGTGGAATGGTTGGGGAAGAGTGTCAGGAGTCATTTTTGACAGACGGGTATCAACAAGAGTGAAAGGGAAAGTCTACAGGACGGTAGTGAGACCAGCTATGTTATATGGGTTGGAGACGGTGGCACTGACCAGAAACCAGGAGACAGAACTGGAGGTAGCAGAGTTAAAGATGTTTAGATTTGCACTGGGTGTGACAAGGATGGACAGGATTAGAAATAAGTACATTAGATGGTCGGCTCAGGTTGGACGGTTGGGAGACAAAGTTAGAGAGGCGAGATTGCGTTGGTTTGGACATGTGCAGAGGAGAGATGCTGAGTATATCAGGAGAAGGATGCTAAGGATAGAGCTGCCAGGGAAGAGGAAAAGAGGAAGACCTAAGAGAAGGTTTATGGACGTGGTGAAGAGAACATGCAGGTGATGGGTTTAACCTCTCATGAGCCAGTGTCTCCGACTTCAACAGGGCATGCTACTCCACCCACGGAGCACAGAGAACAACAAAAGGAACAGTCCACCACAACAATCACTGCTCTTGGGGACATAAAGGAGTTAAAGAATAATATAAAGAAGGTAACAAATGATATAAGGAAAGATATAAAAGACATACTGTAAACAAGACAAATGAAAAGCTGCTTCAGGATAGTAAAGACCAGGAGAAATATTTAAATAATCGCCTTCAGGCAACCTTTAAAGGTATGCTAGAAAACATTGTGGAAAAAATTGACAATTGAAGTTTGAGAATAAACTAAGAGCAAAGCTTAAAGACGTTAAGCAAAGTTTGAAGACGTTAAGCAAATGTTAATGACTCATAATGAAATAGTTGGACAACTGGCATCTACCACAGACGGAAAAGTAATGGCTGCAAATTTCAAATGCAATTGCTTGGAGACAGACTAATTGCACTGGAAGATGGATACAGAAGAGATAATATCAGAATTGAAGACCGTGATAGTCCAAACGCAGTGAAATTCATAGCTGAACTATTCTCTAAACTAATTGGAGAGGACTTCAAATCAGACATCGAGATATCAGCAGCTTATCGCCTAAGAGGATCGAATGACTCAAAACCAGAGAGCCAAAAATTGTACACTAGTAAGAGTAGCATTACTTCAAACTAATATTAACTGAAGAAGTAATAAAAAAGTAGTCATTCAAAAAATGACTCAAGTAAGAGTAAAAAAGAATTTGGTGAAAAGACTACTCAAATACTGAGTAACTGTTTGATCATAATAAATGATTTATTTTTTAGAAATGTTGTAATAAGACAGACAAAAATATAAAATAATGTGCAAATTCTGTTATTTCCAAATGATAAAATAAAAAATGAGTAAAAATAAATAACATCTTTACAAAATAAAGATGCACAAATAACACAAAGTTCCAAATCTCAGTTTTTCATAATAAAGCTTTTGAAGCTAATACTTACAGTAGATAACATGTATGTTTGAACAGTGCAAACTACTTACAGTGACAAGAAATACTGTACACTGACAGTATAATACTATATATATTCACTTGCCCTCCAATTAGCACAGCTGATTGAAAATAACATTAGAACAAGGCAGATTGTGCACGTACAAGAAGTCTCACTTTACCATGACTGTCTGTGTCTGTGCATGTTTGGTTAAAACGTGCTTGTTCTTCACTCAGTGAAGTGATGATTAAGCTTCAGCAGGATTTGGCGCTCAAGATTCTTTCAGTGAAGCTGTGACTGTTTAGCAGTGAACAGGAGCCGTGCATGATTAAAAAGTCTCTTACAGGCTGTAGACGCAGGAAGTTTGTGTGTGGTAATGTGACTGCATGGTTGCGTCTGATTAGTGAAATGGAGTCATGTGATTATTGTTGCTATGTCTGATTGGTGAAACAGTCATGTAGTAGATTCCCTGGCAGCTTGTCTCTGGCAAAAATATAGCGTATCTAATGTGTAAATGGAAAAAAGTAACGAGTTGAGTGTTGGCCAATGTAGCAGAGTAAGAGCAGCGTTTCTTCTTCACAAATGTACTCAAGTAAAAGTAAAAAGTATGGTGCAGTAAAACTACTCTTAGAAGTACACATTTTTTAAAAAGTTACTCAAGTAAATCTAACAGAGTAAATGTAACTCGTTACTACCCACCTCTGCTCAAAACCTAGAAACCTCATTGTGTGCTTCGACAAATTACAATCTAAATTAAATGTGATATCACTTCTCAGACTGAAACAAGAGATTATATTTGAAAATAACTGCATCACCTTCAACAGCTGCTAAATGTGCCGCATTTTATGGCATTAAACGGCGCTTACAGAAAACCGAGATCAGATACAGCCTCTTGCATCCTGGTAAATTGAAAGTGGATATTCAAGGCAAATTCTACATTTTTAGATCTCTGAAGGAAAAAAGAGCTAAGAAAATTGATCCCAACACTTTTTGAAATTCAATCTTACCTGCTATTGGGTCCATTTGCAATGAGACTCTTGTTGTAATTGTACATTCTATTTCCTTCTTGGTTATTTTTACATTTTAATTACAATTAGACTTGTTTCCCCCCAAAGGGGACTGTTTAATATCATACCCTTGGTTTATTGTATTAGGATTTGCTGTCACACATTATCTTCTTATCCATGGCTACTGTTTAACATCATTCTCTGGGTTTACTCTTTCAGGACTGTTTAACTGGGAAACTCTGAAGGCATTTTTAAGAGGACAGATTACTTCATATCTCTCCCGCAGAAATACATTGGAAACCATGAAGGTATCAGAGTTAATCAGTGAAATTGCAAGAATTGATCAAGAACATGCCAGGTTTCCAAATGAGGCACTTTATAGGAAAAGACAGGCTTTGCATTTAGAACTCAACCTTTTCACAACAAAAGAAACTGAACAACTCATTTTTAAATCACAACATCATTAGTATGAACACGGAGAGAAGGCTAATAAGATCTTAGCTCAACAAATCCAAAAGCAGGAAGTTTGCAATGCAATACCAGTAATTACCAACACAGATGGAGACAAAATCATAGACATAAAAATATAATGCACACATTTAGAGACTACTATAAGTCCTTATATTCTACTCAGTTTAAAGAAGACAAGACTCAATCTAATGTGTTTTTTGATGAATTACAGATACCACAGCTACAGCAGATACTCTCAGTGCAGAGGAATTGGATAAACCTCTGACACTCTCAGAATTACTAGATGCTTTAAACTCACTTTAAACATAGTGGGAAAGGAGCTGGCCCCGATGGCTACCCTGCTGAATTTTATAAAAATTTTCAATTAAGTTAGCTCCCCTTTTATTAGCAACATTTATAGAAGCCAGAGACAATAAAATTCTACCTCAGACTTTTTGCCAAGCATTAATTACTATCTTTAATAAGAAAAATAAGGATTTCTTACAATGTTCATCATACAGACCAATCTCACCTCTGAATAATGATGTTAGAATACTCTCCAAAGTTCTAGCTAGAAGGATTGAGAAAGTGCTTCCTGTAATATATTCACCTACAAAGTTTAGCACCCTGGGAGATCTTATTATTGTTGGATGTAGAAAAGGCATGTGATATGGTTGAATGGAACTACCTGTTCACTACATTGCATGAATTTGGGTTAGGCCTGAACATCTACTGTATGCATGGATATAAT
Organism: Polypterus bichir lapradei; assembly: GCA_026402145.1. Taxonomy (NCBI): domain Eukaryota; kingdom Metazoa; phylum Chordata; class Cladistia; order Polypteriformes; family Polypteridae; genus Polypterus; species Polypterus bichir. The sequence goes on along the minus strand of JANRMT010062815.1, from coordinate 15,642,191 downwards.
TACTGTATACCAGTCCAGAAGCTTCAGTTTGTATTAGCAATATTGTTTCAGACTACTTCAGACTAGAACGTGGTACTAGACAATGATGCCCCCTGTCACCACTGCTATTTGCAATCGCCATTGACATTTACAGCGATGAAATTCTGTTGCACTAGGTGTCTAACTCTTTCCATTTTCTACATTTTTAGGTTAAACTGCCTTTAGCGAATTTCTTTTGTTAGGCTTCGTCAACTCTGCATTGTAGCTGTGGCACTTTAGAGAAAAACCCCAGCAATTTCTTGAAACTTCCACCTGTGAGAAATCTTGCAGGTCTAGAACTTGCTGAGCTTACTCTTTCCATTTTGTAAAATCTTTTTAGTTAAACTGCTTTCCGTGACACATGCTTGATAGAATAGCAGTTCTTAAATCATTCAACATTAACTTGATGCATTTAAAAAAGGAAGCTATTAATATTTTCTAACAGAACAAGTATCGAACTAAATTATAAAATAACTATATGTGAATATTTGTAAGTAGATTAACATATTATACAGTACATTACCTACCTGAGATGCCACTTTTCACAACATGAAGAACATGTCCTATTCAAAAGAGAGAATGGAAGTTTTACATTTCCGGTGTCATCATATCCTATTTTTCTTCCAAGGTATTTGCATTCCGTAATATTAAAAAGACAGACTAAGGGTTGACATTTAGTTACCTAGGTTACCAAGCACGACTTGTCTTAATCCTTTTGGGTGGGACAGAAACTGGCTCAGATAAGCTTGGCTTTCCTATTTAAGTGAGGCTTACAAGCTAAAAGCCACTTGTGGAATAACCCAGAGGTCTCTTGTGAACATAACATATTCACAGTGAGAAATGCTTTGGCGAATTGTCCCCAACAGCACTAATCATCAACAGCATGGCATCAGTGAACGGGCAAAAAAAAACCTCACAATTGAATACTTATGAAGCTACGTCCATTTGAGAGACAGGCGCCATCCCAACTGACTGGAAAATGTGACTTGTCATCCCTGTCTGGAAAGGGAAGAGTGATTGCCTGGATTGCAGCAACTACAGGAGGATAACACTGCTCTTTTGTTTGGTAAGGGTCATCCTCAATAGGATCTGTGATCACTTTCTCATCTACCAGTGACTGGAACAGTCAGATTTTTTGCCTAAGAAGTCTACCATCAATCACATCCTGGCACTGAGGGTACTCATGGAGTGCAAATGCGAATATCGGCAGAGTTTCTTTGCAGCCTTTGTGATTTTTGTAAATCAACTCAGTTGATCAAGCTACACTGTGGCACATCCTGAGACTCTGCAGGATCCCCTGAAAGTTGCTGGAAACTATGGAAAGCCTGTACACTGGTACTGTGAGTGCTGTGCAAAGTCGAGGCAGAACCTGCATTTTTCCCAGTTGATTCAGGGGTTTGTCAGGGGTGTGTCATTGCTTCTATTCAATGCTTCCATGGACTGGGTGTTGGGCAAGGTTGTGGGATCCAGCGGCTGTGGGGCATCTGTTGGTGAAGAAAGATTCACTGATCTTGACTTTTCTGAAAATGCTGTGATCTTCGCGGAGTAAATGAAGGCTCTGATTGGGGCTCTCGAGAGACTGAGCAAGGAGTCTGAGTGTCTGGGCTTGCGATTGTCCTGGATTGTATCCAGCAGAGAGGGCTCTTTCTTTCCTGGAATGTGTTTCTTGATGCAGAACTGATTAGAACCAAATACTATACCTTTAGTACCCAGGTGGAAAATAATTACAAGAGAGAAAATTATGGTACAAAAAGAGAAATATGCATTTAACTTGCTTTAAAGGGTAACATTCATTCCCAGAAATATAATGCATAACCCTGTATACATACATATTTAGGCTGGAGAGAAGCATAGGGGCATCACAGCCAAGTGCGAAAATACTGACAAATCAAATGTCCTATCCAGCTGCTAGGAATGTCGGTGGCATAGTGACGCTTCTGACGTCGTGCTGGACCCTTGTCATTATAAACACTCACATAATTACATATTCTTAGAATTCATGTCAGAACTGGCTGGTTATTAGTGCCTTCACAAACTCTGGGTTTTGTAGTCATATTGGTTAAGCAGACATCAGCACTTCCCAAAACAATCTGTTTGTGTCCTTCACATGTTTTCTGTCTATCTCCCTAACCTAACTTATAGCTGTCATTTGTCAATCTCACTGGCAGTCTGTCTCTCTCTCTCTCTCTCAGCTGAATTGTATGGATTTGTAAAATAAATTTCAGAAATTTCATTGGCACAAATAATCTTCTTACTACACGGATAAAAACAAGATCCAGGCCTTTAATGACCTCTTGGGCACAGCCATCAGCAGTCTGTCTGTCTGTGGAAAGAGTGTCGACCTTGTTAAGAGGTTTAGTTACCTCGGCAGTGACATTCCTGTCTCTGGTGACTTTCCTATTAAGTCAGTAGATGGATTGGGAGAGCATGGCAGGGTCATGAGATCACTGGAAAGGGGTGTGTGGAGCTCCCGATATCTATGCAAAGGGACAAAAGTCCAAGCATTTGGAATCCTAGTGCATCCTGTCTTGCAATATAGTTGCGAGACATGGACGCTATCAAGTAACCTGAGACAAAGACTGGACTCCTTTGGTACTAAGTCTCTTTGGAGAATCCTTTTGTACTGCTCGTTTGACTTTGTGTTGAGTGGTTGCTCAAGGAGTCCCGAATAAGGCACATTACCTGCATTGTGAGGGAGTGTCAGTTATAGCACTACAGCCATATGGCGTGATTCCCCGAGGGTGACCCGGCATGCAGGATCCTCATTGTTGAGGACCGGAATGGCTGGACTAGGCCAAGGGGATGCCCATGTAACACCTGGCTGCGGCAGATAGATGGTAATTTCTGGAGGATGGGACTGGACCGCATGTCTGCCACGGGGGTTGCCAACCGGAATCACAAGCTGTTTCATTGTGTGGTGGGTGTGCCAACACGCGACAACATGCTGTACCAGTGCATGCTCCTTAACCTGACCTGACTTGACCTGTAACTGCTGTCAAGGTAAAACTGAAACAGTAATTCGTAGTTGAAGTAGCACAGAATGCTTTTCCGTTTAAAGACGAGTTTTCAAATTTGCCCATGCTTTTGTAGTGAAAACGGGTGAAATTTGATAACTGTGTACAGGGCAATCTATTCAGCATATCTTGATGAAAATGGAACTGGGTCACCAAGCTTTGTTAAAGAATAAGTGTGCAACATTTCAACAAAAGTGGTCCACAGGGGAGGGCCAAGTTGTTGCCTGCAGGTAGACAGACATGATTATTTCATGAGCAGGTCGTACTATTGATGCAGTTTATTATAGAATTCAATTTGATAATCAGCTGAGATTTTCGGTTTGCACCCTGATTTTCAACAGAGGCTGGTTTACTTATGTAAAACACATAAATTATATTCAGTACAAGCGAATGTAATAACTGCATGATAGAATTTTCTTGACTTTGGAGTGATATTTATTTGTAGTAACTTGCATACTCAGGGTAAAGATAAACTGCATTGCATTGTCAAAGCAGCTAGCAGAGTCAATGTGTTAGTGTGAAGTGTCAGCAAGTAAGCAGGTATATGCCGACATTGTTCTAAGAAACCTTTGTCAAATCCTTAATGATAATGTTCTTCTGCTGCATTGTAAAATTCATGTCAGCAGTTTGGCAAATTATAAAATCCTCCAATTTCAAAAAGAAATTATGTAAAAGATCATTTTACTCTTCAACAATTACTGTACACTTTTGCTTTCTCTTGTCTTTTTTTCAGTGTAATACACATGATTTTGCATTCACAGATAATAAAGTTTACCTTGACTTTGGCATTTTTTATTTTCTCTATTTTTCCTTTCCGAATGAATATTTATTTCTTAAGCCTCATATAAGATGTTTTCTTTTTTCATTTTGACAGCCTTTTTTTTTTCTTATTCTGGTTTCATTATGTTGCTGAGTTTTGATATTTTTTAATAAGGACTTTGTATTATACCTTTTAATGTTTTCACCTATTATGTTCTGTACATTGTCATTCACAAGACTGTCAAATTAGTTAGACCCAATGAACTGATAATGCTTGTCTGATGCATCGTTTTAATGTAGACAACTGCAAAGTGCTGTGTAAAGACAAAAGAGAGATGTATTATAAATACAAGGTAGGTGATACTCAGCCATAGGAAGTAATTTCCAAAAAGGATTTTAGATTTACATTCATGCAAACAGAAAAATAAAATGATAGATTATATTGTAAAACTTTTAAATACAAATCAAGAAATATTATGCTTAGATTTTATGATTTTCACATGAGACCGAAACTGGAGTAGTGTGTTTAGTTCTGGTCACTGGGCTTCAAAAAGACAAAGCAGGACTGGAGGCTGTTCAGAGAAAACTGACCAAGTGCATCTTAGTTCTAAAGAGCCTCTTCTGCACTGAGAGGTTCAGCAAATTAAAGTTCTTTAGAAGACTAAATGTGGAGCTAATCCATATTTTCAAAATTCTCAAAGGTGTCAATAAAATGTATTCATCAGAATGCTTTCAGCTAACTGTTAATCATATACTCAATGACACCGGTGGAACTTTAGGTAAAGTGTATTTAAGACAGAGACCTGGAAGTACTCCTTTACTCTTTAGTGCAGGAATTGCCTTTATTTATTAGAGATTAGATAGTGTCACACACGTGCGCATGGGAGGCAGCTAAAGGGCTTGAGTAAGGGCAGTTCCGAGACATACCGGGATGTGGCAGAGTACACTGGCTCTTTTTCTCCCTTGCCTGCAGACCATTCACGGGAGATTCCACCTGGTCCTCTTGACATCATTTCCGGGACCGAGCCAATGGAAGGAGACCTTGCCAGCTCTGGCCCCTGTGACGTTATGTCCGGGCTCGCACCAATGGCAGAAGACCTTCATGAGCCCGACCTCTTTGACTTCACATCCTGTATTCCCCTTTAAAAGCTTCCACCTTTTCCTTATTCCCTCAGTTCTGTTTTGGACTCGGTTTTGTGCACATCAGTGCTGTATTCATTTGATCGACTTTGTAGTCAGGAAATCAATTATACGGGTGGCTGCCCCAAACCTTTTTACGACTCTTATGTCTGGTTTTTGTGATAATAGATAGATAGATAGATAGATAGATAGATAGATAGATAGATAGATA
>JANRMT010062815.1:15626426-15637039 GCA_026402145.1 Polypterus bichir lapradei | reverse complement strand
ATAGATAGATAGATAGATAGATAGATAGATAGATAGATAGATAGATAGATAGATACTTTATTAATCCTAAGGGGAAATTCACATACTCCAGCAGCAGCATACTGATAAAGAACAATATTACATTAAAGAGTGATAACAATGAAGGTATAACGGACAGACAATAATTTTGTATAATATTAACATTTACCTCCCCGGGTGGAATTGAAGAGTCGCATAGTGTTGGGGAGGAACGATCTCCTCAGTCTGTCAGTGAAGCAGAACAGTGACAGCAGTCTGTCGCTGAAGCTGCTCCTCTTTCTGGAGATGATCCTGTTCAGTGGAAGCAGTGAATTTTCCATTATTGACAGGAGCCTGCTCTGCGCCAGTCGCTCTGCCATGGATGTCAAACTGTCCAGCTCTGTGCCTACAATAGAGCCTGCCTTCCTCACCAGTTTGTCCAGGCGTGAGGCATCCCTCTTCTTTCTGCTGCCTCCCCAGCACACCACTGCGTAGAAGAGGGCGCTCGCCACAACTGTCTGATAGAACATCTGCAGCATCTTATTGCAGATGTTGAAAGACACCGTCTTCTAAGGAAGTATAGTCGGCTCTGTCCTTTCTTACACAGAGCATCAGTATTGGCAGTCCAGTTCAATTTATCATCCAGCTGCACTCCCAGGTATTTATAGGTCTGCACCCTCTGCACACAGTCACCTCTGATGATCACAGGGTCCATGAGGGGCCTGGGCCTCCTAAAATCCACCACCACCTCCTTGGTTTTGTTGGTGTTCAGTTGTAGGTGGTTTGAGTTGCACCATTTAACAAAGTTCTTGATTAGTTTCCTATACTCCTCCTCCTGCCCACTCCTGATGCAGCCCACGATAGCAGTGTCGTCTGCAAACTTTTGCACATGACAGGACTCCGAGTTATATTGGAAGTCCGATGTATATAGGCTGAACAGGACCAGAGAAAGTACAGTCCCCTGCGGCGCTCCTGTGTTGCTGACCACAATGTCAGACCTGCAGTTCCCGAGATGCACATACTGAGGTCTATCTTTAAGATAGTCCACGATCCATGCTACCAGATATGAATCTACTCCCATCTCATTCAGCTTGTCCCTAAGGAGCAGAGGTTGGATGGTGTTGTAGCCGCTAGAGAAGTCCAGAAACATAATTCTTACAGCACCACTGCCTCTGTCCAAGTGGGAGAGATGTCTATGTTAATTCCCTTTTGTGGCCCTCAATAGACATTCAGAAAGTATTTTATACTAAAGCACAATGAATATGTTATATTACTAAGAAAGGCTTTTACATTCAAATACCTGCAATTGAGGGGTAGCACATGGCAACAAAGCCTAGCTTTGTGGCCTTCCAAATGGTTGTGTAGGATGTTGTTTTGTCTCATCCCAGACATGTGCTAGGATGTGTATGTTTTTAAGTTTGTCTGCAGTGAAAGTCAACATTGCCTTGGATATCCTAACCTTAAATGGTTGACAACTCTGTCTATTAAGGTGGGACAAAGTTGTTTATTAAGATATGTGATTGATTACATGTTCATTTTATTGTCTTCCAACTGGCAATACTCCTGTTATTATTGGTTCAGTCCTCCTGTGCTGATAAGTGTAGCAATACTCTCATGTACGTTTTGAAAAGAATATTGCAAACATAATCAACACATATACACGTTCCTGACAAGCTGAGGCCTCCTACATTATGATGAAGCCTTAAGCCATTCAGAAGTGTCAATGCTGTATAACTTGGTACTTATCTCACATTCCAGATATTTACACAAAGAGGTGTGAGAATCTGGAATACCAAGTCATATACTTGATGATGAAACCTTGGAAATCTTTAAAAATATTTGGCTATGATGTTGACATAGCATAGCCACTAGGTAAGCAAACAAGCATGATGGACTAAACAAATGGTCTCCCCTTGTTTGTTAAACATACTCTTAGTTTATGTGACTATTGTTTTAGTGTTTTGTAGCATCTTTATTGTAACACTGAGTTTCCACTGTAACTTCATCAACAGGGTAGAAGACTGATATATACCATCTGGAATTAAAAAATTAAACATTAGGTTGTCTATTGTATTACATTATTTTTTGACGTGGACTTGTTAGTAAATGCTGTTTATTTATTTCAAATGTTTGGCTAGAAAATCTTTCAATGAAAAGTTGATACCTATATTCTTCACCCACCAACTTTAATGTGTCTAATTTACACTCATGTCTGCAACATTATGTGTCTACATTTTTCACAACTGTGTGGATGAGTAATTTGATCTCATTATTTGTTTACCTTTATCTCATTTCTATTGAAATGCAGCACATCTGATGAAACACAGGAGCTATTAGCATGCAAAACATGTAGAATAAAAGTTGGTACCACTGTATCTGAAGGTGGCTAAGGAAATCTGTGAAGCAGTACACAATTTTCATAGTAATTTGAAACGCAAGAATAGCTTTTATTTTTTTAAGACACAACAGTGTATAGTTTGCAACCTTGCACGTTTTAAAATGTCATCTGGAAACTGAACATGTGTTAATACTATAATCACAGAGAAGATATTTACATTATTAGAAAGGTGAGAGAAAAGATGAAAGATTATAATCTTTTATGTTCTTTTAGATATGACTTTAAATGTTGGTTGGGTTTAAGATAACAAGTTTTACTCACATTAATAATCATATTGCTTCTTGATATTCACGTCTCTACACCAATGTACCTGTGTGGTTGTACAAGATGTTATTTCTTGATTGTTGTTAATCAAAAATATTTATTAACACACCTTGTGCATAAGAAGTTTTTGTTGGGATCATTCAGGGATTTATTGGAATTGCAAGTTATATGTATATTCCATTTTCTTGACTGTTCAGTGAAATCATACATATATAACTTTTTCCTTAAAAGTACTATTTATTGTAATGTATACCAGATTTTATGTAAAATGCATGCAATATGTAATATACATTAGTACTTCATACAATATTAAATTACAGACCAAGCCAAATTATTTGCAGCATTCCAGCTGTTATTAAAGTTTGATTTACCTCATCAATAATTTATCTGAATGGTTTGTCTGTATCATTGGGGCAACCTTGAGCAAACAGGATTGTAATGATTTATGGACTAGGAAGGAAATTACAGTATGTTTATAAGTACCATTTATTCTCCTGGTTACAGGTTATAGCTACATTTATACGACTGTTAACAGCAACAGAGGAAAGGAAGTTGGCTAAGCTGCAGTTTAACGAGAACAATGTCTCCTCCTATTCATCCCGTGAAGCACCTTCGGCAAAATGTTGATTTTATAACGTAGAGGGAGCGCATTTGGATATTTTATTTAAAACTGCTCCCAGACTTTACAACATATCCTCTGGTTGAAGAATATTTTTCTATAATTTGAATAGGTTGTTTACTTACTTATTGCATTCATTAAATTAACTTTTTTGAGTGGAGTGTTGTTATTGTAGTTCTTCTTTTTGTATATCTACTGCTGTTAGTATATAAAAAGATTGCTGTAAGACTGCGATATCCTTGTGGGATTAAGAAACTACCAATCAATTTGTAGCATCAAATAGCAGGTTAAACGTTATTGATTTATAATCATTTAACACTGCAAAGAAAAGTGTAATTATTAGCCGAAAGAAGAAGAAGAGTTTAAAAAATGTAACACTGAAGTCAGAAATATCTATAAGAAGACACTTGCAAAGAAGCTTAATTAATCCCACACCGCCTAGTAATTCAACGGACATTTTTATTTACTATAGTAACATTAGTTGCTATGCTTGGGTCATACCATGTTCTGTATATCAAGTTAGCAAAACAGTTGTTCGGAACATAAAATAAATGTTATTATTGCCTCATCTCCTTTCAAAACTAGTTCACGAACCCCTGCCCATTTCGATTAATTTATTTCGCAATAGTTACGTTTTCCACTGAACCCCTAGTGTCGTTTTCATGGTAAACTCTATCACCTTAGTAACCCGACGCCACGCTTCGGAATAATCCATTTCGTAGACAAGTGCAAGGGAGAGTTTTTTTTATAATTGAGATTTACGGATTGTGCTTTATCTTCAAAATAAAATAAAAGATCACATGATTAAAAACAATACATAATAATTGGTAAAATGAATTTATAATAAGAAGGTCATATATAACATATCTTTACATATGAGCAATATATGAAGGGATCACCCTACATTTTGAAGATGTTGTCGACCAAAAATGGCGAGCGGCTGAGTCAAAATGAAAAAGGGAGAAGGAAATTTTAAATGTGAGTTTAGATGTATGTTATTAAAACGTCAAAAGTAAAACGTTTCGTGCACTCCGAGGATACAATCTTCTGACCTGCTGTGTACCTTCAGATATCCAATTAATTATCGTAGTGTTTACTCTGCTTCGATTTCAGCCAAAAGGTAAACCTAATGTTTTGTTGTGTTCATTTTGTTTTTTCTTTTTAAAACGCTTAACTAGTCGCGTATAAAAGTACCGTTTTTATTTAGAATGAGTGTTTTAATCTGGTCAGCGCGCAAACTATTGACACTAATCCCGGTTGGTAATAGAAATGAAAACTGCGGTTAGTCTTTTGGGGCGTCACACCTCCGAATGACTTTACTGACACGTGGAGAGAATCAGTCAGAGCTTACTTGACCTCAAGGGATGAAATCATGCTAATATGTAAATGTATTCTATTAAGCTTTAGTATATACGCAAAGTAAACCAGTTTACATTTCATTTTGTTATATAATTTGTGGTTTATATAGTCATTTATTGGAGCGCTAGTTACCAGTCACAGTTTTTTGTAGTTTAATTGACCGAGACATGGGTGGATAAATAGATTTTGTTTTGTCACACGTTGAGAAGAAAAAGGTTTTATTTATTTATTTATTTATTTGTCTTGTTAAGCAATGCTTATTTTTAATGGACGGGCCCCCGAACTTGGACTTTGAAAACACTCCACTTCCTGCAAACTTGTTTCTTCCATATTTTGCAAAAGAAATAAGTGAACATGTTAACTGGCCTTTTATTTACTAAAGGAATAGACCAAAAGAGTAAACTTTAGGGTCCTCTAGATGCAGTTGCTACCACCTTTCAAAATATGCTTGTAGCCTGATTATCACTTGAGATTATCTATTTGTGGAATTTAATTTTACTATTACAAGGTTGTGGGGATTAAATCCTACCAGCATCAACCCTTCCTGGATGGGAAGCCATTAAATTGAAAGAAAAGAGAGGACTGCCTCCTGGGCTTATGTATCACTTTGGTGGGACAGCAATTTGCACAGCTGTAGGCCCGCATGGTAGTGGTGCCAATGGGCAGCCCTGTAGGGGTCCTGGGATGCCACCTGTGGAAACTAGTCCTGCTGAGGTTCTGCCTGTCCCAAAGTGATTTTCGGAGGCGATATTGTAACTCTGGAAGGGTCCAGCAATAAAAAGAAATGGCTCTCACCCAGGCAAGTCAAGAGTTGGGAGTGGAAATGGAAGGAGTGTGGCACAGCTTTAAATTTGAATAGAGTTGGCTAGCCACAAAAAAAAAAAAAAAACTATCATGCAAGAAAAACACTAGTGAGGGAGGCCACCAAGAAACCTGTGAGGACTCTGAAGAAATCACAAGATACCACAACTGAGATAGGAGAAACTGAGTGTACAACAGCTCTTGCCTAGTTGCTTTACCATTTGGAGCTTTATGCAAGTGTGGTGGGAGAAAGAGTAAGTCACCATTAAAAAAAATGAACATGACACCTAGCAATATTGAAGGAACATGTAAGACTCTAAAGTCAGACTAAATGCCATGCTTGGTGTAAGCCAAACGTTGCACATTATCAAAAACACACCATTCCATCTGTCAAGCATGGTGGTGCTTCTCTCCAGCAGGCCCGGGAAGGTATGTGAGGGTAGAGGGTAAAATTAATTCATCAAAATACTGGGAAATCCTGGAGGAAAACCTGATGCAGTCTGCAAGAAATCTGTGTCTTGGGAGAAAACTTGTTTTCCAGCAAGACAATGACCCCAAGCATAAAACCAATACTACAGAGGAATTGCTTAAAAACAACATTGTTAATGTCCTGGAGTATTTTAATCAGAGTCCAGATCTCAATTAAATTGAAAATTTGTGGCTGGACTTGGGGTATGGGAGAGGCTGTTCACTCATGAACCCCATGCAGCCTGACAGAGCTTAAGCAGTTTTGCAAAGGAAAACGTGGAAAAGTTGCTGTGTCCGGGTGTGCAAAGTTTATAGACCCAGATTTCAAACAGATGGAAGGCTGGAATTGCTGCCAAATGTGCTTCTACTTGGAAGAGATGAATACTTCTGTGATCACTTATTGTGTGTGTTTATTTGTATTTAATTTAGTTCACTTTGCAGAGATTTGTTTTTACTTTGACATTAAAGATTTTTTTTCTGTTGATCAGTATGAAAATGCCATACTGAATCCACTGGGATTCAATGTTGTATAATAATAAAATGTGAAAACTTCCAACAACGTCAATACATTTGTAGGTACTGTATATATATGTATGTGTGTGTGTGTGTGTGTGTGTGTAGTACAAAAACACAAAGAAACAAAAACAGAATGCACATCTCCAATTGTTTATTTGTTTTATGCTTTAATTTTAGAGTACATTGACACTGGTGGTGGTTTTTGGCCCAGGCAATCCTTGTTTTCCTGTTTTACAATTATTATGGCTTTCTTGCTGCCACTTGACTTGTCAAACCTTCAACTCAAAGTCTTGTCTTCACATTTGGAAATGACACTGACTTACTTTGACTTGTGTTCAGTGAGGCACCTGTCATATTAGATGTTGACTCCTACAAATTTGTCTTCTGATTCTTTTGTGGCTTTGGGTCTATTCTGCACTGGAGTGCTGAAAAACCTTTTCACTGGCAGAGTGTATAAAATATATATAATAGCCATGTGACCTGTCAAATAGAATAAATTTAAAAATATTCAATATCTCTTGCCAAACATGTACCTTCACTGTCTTTTCTTGGTAACCTCTCTTGACCAGTGGTCTCTGTCATTTCTAGACCGCTCCTATCCACTTGTATACTTCCCATCTTTAAAGGTGACATTCAGCATGCCTCCTAAGCCTTCATATTTTTACTTCCTAAACACTAACCTCAAAAGCAAAATTGACCTATCAGATTGCTCTGAGGAACCGGACATATGCACAGACCTATGCACAGACCTTAGTGCAGTGTTGGGTTGGTACTAAAATTTTGATCTCGGTATTGTTACCTAAAAGGTACTAAAACAAACAGATAACCCCTCACGCCCTGCACAAATGTGTGCATCGCATTTTGTGCCGCATAACCACATGCCTCCCTGTATTGCTAAAAGCTACAGTTCCACTTGAATTCTGTAGTGCATTGCAATTGGCTGTCCTATACTGTGATCTCCAGCATGTCAGAGGGATGCGGGTTGGGGAGAGGGGTTTGTCTGCCGTGGAGTGTAAAGGGGAGGGGTGGTTAAAGGCTGGTTTATACTTAATGTATCTGCCTTGGGTGTAAGGGCTGTGTAGTGAAAATGATGTTAGACACTGAGACTGTTAAAGCCATTAATCACAAGGGTTTTTATTTCACTAAAGTAGTGTCTTTTTACTTTTTTGTACCCAGCTGGAGTGGTACTTGTAATTTTTTACAATGACATTAACAGCTTTCTATTATATTCCATTCTTCATTTTTTCTTCTTATGCTCCAGTTCTTTTCAGGCGAGCTTTATCCAATTCCACTCCCAACTCAGACTTGAGTGGGCGAGGTACAGTGGCTCCCTTTATGCTGTACCTGGGAGTACTTCCAGTGCTACATTATTGCCTCCAGGAATCATTTCTCCACAGGACTGGGGTATCTCTTTTGGGTACCTTCCCCTGTTGGCACCCCAGGACCACAGCAAGCCTTCCCATTTGGAGTACAACTCCCTTGTAGCCTATAGTTGTGCAAATGGAAGTGCTACTAGAGGATTGCTGCCACCCAGCCTATTGAGGGAAATGCGTGGTCCCAGGAAGGCAATCACCCTTTGTTCTTTTATGATAGTGGCTTCCCAACCAGTGAGAAGGAGCAACAATCATCCTGGCCTGGATGCCCATCCACATGCTCCATCAATGATGAAGGCCTCCTGGCCGGGTAAGGTAATATCCATCATGGCCGGGATGTTGGCCAATCCATGTCCACTTTTACAATATTATGATTATTATTAATTAATTTATTTTTTAACTCCATTATTGGCCAGTACTACCACAATCTGATATCTCATGTAATTATGTAGCCTTAGCTGCATCTCTGCATTCATAAGCAGTATCTCTTGCACTGGCATTTTAGTTAATTTTTTAATAACTTTTCAGTTTTCTTTTGAGCACTCATTTATTTATATAATATTAAAACCAATAAATTACAGTCCTATGATCCTGATGTGGTTTAGACCATTTCAGTAGTTGGTGGATGGATAAACTCTTATGCAGACCTGTTAGCTGTAAACACTTTGGTAATGTAAGACATGATATTGTTTATGCATCTTGTACGTAACTGGGTCACCTGCAGTTTTCTTTGGTGTAGAATCAGTTTTTGTACAATATTCCTGTCAGTTTGATGTGAATAAACAAGCATGTTATATTTTTGTAAATGTCAGACTCGCAATAGTGGCCATTGTTACAGACAGTTCTCAGCTTTTGTGGGCGGTTTTGATTGTTTGCCTTCTTCTAACTTATAATCTTGCTGTGTTTGTCTTGATTTATTATGTGGCTAGCTGTCTCATTTATTTATTGGTTGTAACAAAGACAAAAAACTCTTGTCTTTAAGTGTCTTGAATTAATCTAGGCATAAAGTGTCTAGTATTAGACTGTAACAATAATAATAATAAAGTCCTTATAAATTGCTGCAGATTTAGGTGGAAGTGATTCCTATTAAACCAATCATAAAGCAGTTTGTCTTTAAATAGCTAAAATAAACCGATCATGAAGTGCCTCATAATTAAAGAGTTCATAAATCAGTTGTAGGATATCACACATGAATGGAACTTTCGTGATTCATGACTCTAATAATTTTTTGCGGTTATTGCAGTAATGTAACACATTTTTCTCCATTACGTTCTTTTAATTACACTTGATCATAAATAATTTAATCTTAATATCAGATGGTCCACTTGTGGTTACACAGAGTGACATTGCCCCTATAGCAAACACGTTTAAACTGTTACGTTATGTTCATGTTGACAAAATACTATTTTATAACCATTACAATGAGTTATAACTATTGTTAAAATTTCTATGACTGTACTGTAAAATGAGCAATAATTATGTTATATTTATTGTATTTTTAAAGCTGTGTTTTTGGGCCTTAAAATTACTCTTCTGGTGATTTTGTATTTTGTGGGTTTTCCTGTAAACTTTGGCACATTGCAAAAATTATTTCAAAGCAAATATCTCATACTTTGTATTTGGCAATATTACTGGATTTTACCAGACATTTTTCATCGATTTTTTTTTGATGTCTGCAAACTCAGCTTTTATTTATAGCTTTAGCTAGTGACTGTTCTATTTGGCCTTCATCAGGTCTCCTGGCAACAGATTAAGAGTGTGAGAGCAGAAGAACATACATTATGATTTACATTTATTGTCATACTCTCTTAGCTAGAATACATGCATACTCGAATGTGTGTCTTCTGGGGCTTAAAGTACTTTTATGTGAGTGTGTATATGATTGAAACCAAATTAATTATCTGAACTCTTTCATATCTCTTTATTATGTCTTTATTTCACAAGGCTTCTCATTGGTGTCAAAACAGTAATTTTGAGATACAATATTTCCACTCCATTGAGGTTTAAGGTGAAAAATATGGTATGTTTACTTCAGGATCACTTGCTTTCATACAGATTCATGGACCCATGTTCAGTTCCTAGCCTGTGGAGTTTGAGCATTTTCACAAATTACTTCAGCATTTAGAATACAGAATAATGTTTAGAAATTGGATGTTAAAGCAGCACAATTAGAGTGTGCTTATATCAACAGAGAAACAACAGTTCTGCCATTTAAGAATGAGAAAGTTTAGTCAAAGTAAGAACAATTAAGTTTTCTTTTGTTTAAAGAATGAAAATGAAAAACAAGATTTTGTTTAAAGTTCATTCTGCATAATTGAACTACAGAAGTGCTATTGTAATGTACAACAGTCTTGTGTACCTGCTTGTATTCACTAGCTGGCTGGAGTCTTACAGCCTTATTTATATGCATATGCACATAAACCGATGACCATTTAATATTTGGGGAAAGAGGTGTAAACAGTCAAGCTGCAATATCTCTTATGCCTTATTCAACAAGCAAATGTTTAGCCACTGTAGAAGTCACATGAGGCTTGTTCTGGCTGGATTTCCTTCTTTCTAAAGAGGGAAAGAAATAACATTTTAACAGACTTTTCACCTTTTTGCTACACCCCGGTGCACCTTTATACAGTGGTGTGAAAAACTATTTGCCCCCTTCCTGATTTCTTATTCTTTTGCATGTTTGTCACACAAAATGTTTCTGATCATCAAACACATTTAACCATTAGTCCAATATAACACAAGTAAACACAAAATGCAGTTTTTAAGTGATAGTTTTTATTATTTAGGGAGAAAAAAAATCCAAACCTACATGGCCCTG
>JANRMT010062815.1:15607825-15626026 GCA_026402145.1 Polypterus bichir lapradei | reverse complement strand
CCTCAAATAAAGCTGAATTACAACAATTCTGCAAAGATGAGTGGGCCGAAATTCCTCCAGAGCGCTGTAAAAGACTCATTGCAAGTTATCGCAAACGCTTGATTGCCCCCTGAACCTAATAACTGGTTGGGCCACCCTTAGCAGCAATAAATGCAATTACTTTTTCACACAGGGCCATGTAGGTTTGGATTTTTTTTCTCCCTAAATAATAAAAACCATCATTTAAAAACTGCATTTTGTGTTTACTTGTGTTATATTTGACTAATGGTTAAATGTGTTTGATGATCAGAAACATTTTGTGTGACAAACATGCAAAAGAATAAGAAATCAGGAAGGGGGCAAATAGTTTTTCACACCACTGTATGTGTTAGACTGGAAGAATCAGTAAGGCTACATGAAACATAGCTGTATATTGTATATGTCAGCATTTCATACTGTACCAGAATTGGTCAGTGCATCTTTTCATTGAACAGAAGGAAATTGTGCTTCTTGAAAAATATAGTAAACTAGCAAAATACCCGCGCTTCGCAGCGGCGAAGTACTGCATTAAAATTTTTATTAAGAAGAAAATTTAACCTTTTTAAACTGAGGGAAAATATGCCAATAATTATTTGTTAAGGATCTGTTTGTATACCACGTTGTCAGTTCGGCCCTCCGGTTGTAACATGACCAAGCTGTGCGCTGAGCTTACTTTTGAGCATGCAACTTACAGTTGGCCATGTGAACAGTAATCTTGTCTCAAATCTCACAGCTTGGATTGCTGCTGTCATAATCAGTTTGAGGTTCATGGTTTGTTTCAATTACGACAGTATTTGCAGGACTTGTGTTGAAGTGACATTCGGCATCTGTCAAGCATTGTAAGCTTACAACCGGTTTCATCGATAACTTCACATCCAGCTTTTGAGAGTTTAAACATTCATAAACATCAAAGTGTCCACTACTGAAATCGTCACCTGTGAATGTAAGATGCTTAAGAGGCATTGGCGGTTGTCGAAAGGTGTAAAATATTTGGCCATTTCGGTACACTTGAAAGCACCAACCGAACAATTCAGCGGCAGCCATCAACTCACATGCAGAACCATAGGTGAAGGGCTTAAGCATTTCACTCTTCTAGTGCTCCTGTATGGTATAATTATCTCCTGTACCGTCATCAGTCCACACCTTGAACCTGTCCCAGTCATTCAATATATAAGACACAATGTTCTTCCAGATATCAAGAGTGAGCCTGATATGGCTGTGCAATATGTAACACAGAGAATGGAAAAGGTAGGTACCATCTCCGGGCATGGAAACCACTCGGTAAGTGACAGTTCTTTGATCGATGGTGATTACCTCGATAGACATGGTAATGGGGGTTGGAATGATGAAGGAAATGGGTACCTGAGTGATGTAAAGTAAGTGTAAAATACCTATACAATAACTATAATTGTAATAAACAAACAATAAAACAGCGGAGAAGCCGTGGATTAAACAAAAAGGCTGTAGTTATCAGCAGGGAGACGTGAATCCTGTGGCGAAGCAAGGAAGGGAATGTAGAGACTGGAGCGACGGACGGCCTTATATAGGCAGGCAGCCAACAACGTCGGAGGTGATGGGATGGGAGACCCAACGCCACCTCACATGGTGACCAAGCTGCAGGCTATGGACGTATATATGTACGTAAATAGGATTCAGTTAGCGTTGGGAACCCGTGTACCAAATTTCTTGAAGATGGGCCCATAAGTAACAAAGACTGTTGAAAAGTTCAATATGGTGGCCAACAGTGGCATCATACCACCGAAATAAGTACGTACATTGGTTTCGGTTAGTGCAGGGAAGCCGCCTACCAAATTTCGAGAAGATGAGGCCATAAATAAGAAAGTTCAACATGGCGGACGTTGTTGATCGTTACGCGTAGAATTTCGAAATGAAACCTGCTTAACTTTTGTAAGTAAGCTGTAAGGAATGAGCCTGCCAAATTTCAGCCTTCTACCTATACGGGAAGTTGGAGAATTAGTGATGTTGGAAAATTCAATATGGCGGCTGACAGTGGCGTCATACCACCGAAATAAGTACGTACATTGGTTTTGGTTAGCTCAGGGAAGTCACCTACCAAATTTCGTGAAGATGGGGCCGTAAATAAGAAAGTTCAACATGGCGGACGTTGTTGACCGTTATGACCGTTATGCGTAGAATTTCGAAATGAAACCTGCTTAACTTTTGTAAGTAAGCTGTAAGGAATGGGCCTGCCAAATTTCAGCCTTCTACCTACACGGGAAGTTGGAGAATTAGTGACGTTGGAAAGTTCAATATGGCGGCTGACAGTGGCGTCATACCACCGAAATAAGTATGCACATTGGTTTCGGTTAGCGCAGGGAAGCTGCCTACCAAATTTCGTGAAGATGGGGCCATGAATAAGAAAGTTCAATATGGCGGACGTTGTTGATCGTTATGACCGTTACGTGTAGAATTTCGAAATGAAACCTGCTTAACTTTTGTAAGTAAGCTGTAAGGAATGGGCCTACCAAATTTCAGCCTTCTACCTACACGGGAAGTTGGAGAATTAGTGACGTTTGGAAAATTCAATATGGCGGCCGACAGTGGCGTCATACCATCGAAATAAGTACGTACATCGGTTTTGGTTAGCGCAGGGAAGTCACCTACCAAATTTCGTGAAGATGGGGTCAGCCTTCTACCTACACGGGAAGTTTGAAAATTGGTGACGTTGGAAAGTTCAATATGGCGGCCGACAGTGGCGTCATACCATCGAAATAAGTACATACATCGGTTTCGGTTAGCGCAGGGAAGCCGCCTACCAAATTTCGTGAAGATGGGGCCATAAATAAGAAAGTTCAACATGGCGGACGTTGTCGACCGTTATCGACCGTTATGACCGTTACGTGTAGAATTTCGAAATGAAACCTGCTTAACTTTTGTAAGTAAGCTGTAAGGAATGAGCCTGCCAAATTTCAGCTTTCTACCTACATGGGAAGTTGGAGAATTAGTGATGAGTCAGTCAGTCAGTCAGTCAGTCAGTCAGTCAGTCAGTGAGTGAGTGAGGGCTTTGCCTTTTATTATTATAGATACCAGAACATTCCTTTTGACTGCAATGGACAGATGGAAGGTGAAACAAAGTTGACCACTCATGAAAGCTTCTTCAAGCACATTTTATTGCTGTGGTGTTAATCAAGTGCAAAATAAAGCATCAAAAAAACCTGTTCTGTTACTATGAAAGGGTATATAGCCTGCCATTCATACAAAGCCATACATTAGTAAAACACAATGCAGCACTATTGCAGGTGATGAATCTTTTTTTTTTTTTGGATCACACTAATCCTTGTTTTTTAAGCCCTGTGTGTGTTGCATCATACATCTGTAACTGTATTATGATTTTTTTTCTTGTAATTTTGTATTTAATTGTGCTGCATTTGTAATAGTTTTTAGAATATACTCCATAATTGTTAGGAATTATTGCTGTAGTGCAGTGTGCTGTTTCTTTTCAGGAAATCTGTGTTTGATTCCCAGGTTATATGGAGATATAAACTTTACATTCTCTACCTATGTCCACTTGGATTTTTTCCCAAAGTACTCCAGGTTCCTTCCACTTCTCAGAGATGGGTGAGGTAGCTTGATAGTCAGATCCGTGGTGACCGAGTTAGAGTGTGCTTTTATGTGAAAATGCCCTGCAGTGAGACAGCAATTATGTCATATTGGCTCCAGACTACTTACTATTCTGAAATTACATGTAAAATTCCGTCACAACGAACTCCCAGGGACCTAAAAATATTTCGTTGTAACGAAATTTTTGTTGTAATGAGATTCTGTATTTGTTACTATAGTGCTTTCTTTAATTTGTATCCAGGCGTTTGCAATCATTTCAATAGCTTCTTTCGCGTTAATTTTAATCTCCTCCTGCCTACAAGTTATGCTGACGAGAATTTTTCTCGGCACTTCCTTGCGATAATACACTTTCAGGGTGCGAATTGTGCCTTAATCCAATGGCTGAAGCAGTGCTGTGCAATTGGGTGGGAGGAATTCAATGCGAACATTATCTAAATGTGGAAGCATGTTGTGGGCAGCACATTTATCAATCAGGAGCCGAATTATCCATTTCTTCTTCATATTGTGAGGTTTGAGACACTCCCCACCCAATGGGAACGACATGCTGAAGTGCATCCCGAAGTGCGATTGTAGTGTCTGTGGAAGATTGTTTGTCCGTTGCCGGGGCAGGGCAATAGGAGGCTCACAGTGGTGCAGTGAAGCGCCACAGAAGCAAATCATAAAAGATTGGGGTTGCGCTATAAATCCCTGTATTGCACCCCAAAACATGAGGCTTAGTCTCAGTACTTTAGCAAAACCAGCTTTATTCAGCTTGAAACAGGAACAGCACAGTTATTTATTGTAGTGTGATCTGCCACTCTGCTATACACAGACACAGCAGTCAGGCAGGATTGTGGCCAGGTCAGTGACCAAGTAATCCTCTTATCTGCATTTACAGTTTACGTGCTTCTAACCTTGCATCACCCATCGAGATCTTTTCTGTTTACTTTGGCGTTGAGATGCAGCATAGCTGTTAGCCTGCTATTGCCCTGTACAGATGCGGAGATCGCACTTCGGGATGCTTTTTGGCGTGCTGTCTAGTAAGGGGAGGTCCCAAGAGAGTTTACAAACCTCACATTTTCTTGAATGAGTGGTGCATTATTAGGAATGTTTCTTGAACGAGCATTACTGAACCACATAAAAACTACTTTTTCGACGTCTTTAAATGCAGCAGTTCACATATGTTTGCAACCCAAGATTTTTCTTCTTTTTTTTGCTCTGTCTTTCAAGAAAGTTGACAGTGTCGATGGCGAAATTCCGAAGTCACTGGCAACGTCTTTTTTTCTTTTTGCCGCAATCGAGAGCTGGAAGAATTTACATATGTTTTTTTTCGTGTCTGCCATTTCTATTGGAGGGTGACAATGAGTTCAATTCCAATGGATGTTTTTCAAATGTTGACGAGCAATAAGCAAAAGTTATCACTGAAAACCGCGGGAACAAAAAAAGGCAAAAAAAAAAAAAAACGTACGAGGAAACTTCGAAGAAAGAAAAAAAAATTACAGTCTTTCTGTTTGGGGATTGTTGTGCACAACTGAGCTGCAGCCACAGAACTAACTGCTCTGTGGATGATTCATTCAGGTATTTCAAGGTCTTTTGTGCACTTCACTGTAATGAAAGTATCTGCTGAATGTACTTCGTAGTAATGAGATTTCTATAGACTCATGTCATATGGGGAAGCTGTCGGGCCCATAAAAATACTTCGTTGTAATGAAAATTTCATTGTAAAGATATTCGTTGTAATGGAATTTTACTTGTACTGTAATTTGAAGTATCTCATAAATTGTGCTAACATTCTGTACATCTAGTTTAAAATCCTGAGTCTAACTAATCTACACTGTTTGAGATATAAACTGATTATATAATCATTAACTATGTTTTTCCTTCTGTTATGCTGTATACTTCTAAAGTGCGTGTGAAGATGATGGATGGTCTTGCACTATTCTGTGAGGTTTGTGGGCCAATCAGATTGTCACTGAAGTGTTGTTTATATTTAGGTCCCATTTTATATGGAGGAATATTTTGGGCAATATCAATCAATTAATTAATTAAATAAATATGCAAATAAAATGACTTTGAAATGTGGCAATAAGTAAATAAAAAGAACATGAAGAGTGAGTGTAAATAAGTGTTTCACGGAATATTTTTTGTTGCTTGTTTATTTATTTAATTTTTCTCTATATGCATAAAGAAATATGAATTTTGTCACTTTCATTCGTCAAAACTGTGAGGGCAAGTTCTAGCAAGTACTGTTTTTTTGATTGGTGAATTGTCCTCAGAGTGGATGCACATGCTTTTCTTGACATGTGAATCCTGCAACTCATGTGCATGCTCAAAGTTGTAACTGTGCACATTGACTATGAGTGTAAGAATAAGTTGCACAGACTTACAGTGTGAAGCTGCTACTGTATTTCTATAAACTCCAAATTCATCATTTGGAGCCTGCATGTGAAATGTCTGCTGTAAATGTAGCATTTGATGACAGACGGAAGTCCAGTGTACCAGTGATTCACCAATTAAAACGCAGTGCTCGCAAGATCTCGCCCTTTCAGATTTTCCAAGTGACAATTTTTAATTCAATCCGTATTTCATACTGCTTTTGGAGGAATATTACAAACAAAATAATCAACAGGAAACATTCTGTGACCCATTTATGCTCATAGATAATGCTCTTTTTCTTTACTTACTGTCACATTTCACAGTAGTTTTATTTATTTGTATATTTTTATTTTTTCCAAAATATTCCTCCTAAAGTGTTTTTTATTTTTTTTATTTTTATATAAATGTTTCCTCAAACTGTTGCAGCCTGTTGATAGCTAAGCCTTGAAGGAAGAGTTAGAGGTTAATTTCACTCTTGCTTATTGTTCACTTGTTTGTGTGAGCACTTTATCATTTAAGAATGAATTCTCCTATTCTGGAAAGATCTGTGGCCCTGAATTAGTTCAGTTTTTTGTTATGCCAGGAGAGCACACTCCTTGTTAGAACATCTACCCATATACCACGTTCGGTACTGGTATGGTTTGAAAATTGAATACATAAATTGCATTATAATTTATTAAAATTGACAGGTCTCTTTTGAAAGGTATGTTTTAATAAGGGAGGAGCTTGTGGGGAAAAAAAACAGCTATCCATCCACTTAATCCAGTACATGATGTCAAGTTGGGGGTGGTGGGTTGGTGATTTGGTTGGGTTCAATACCGAACTTTTTAGAGCAGAGTTGGAATAAAACAAAAGGAACCAAAAGAGTTGCTCTAAGTAAGAACTAACAAATGCACTCTTAATTAGGCATGGTTTCTCTTTTTTTTTTTTTTTTTTTGTTTTTGCAACATATGTTCAGATTTCACAAATAATGTGTGTGGGGAACTTTTGACACTTAATAAAAACTTCAAAGAGGCAGAACCTAATCTATGGAACTGCTAGTTAGCATTGAAGATTCAACAGTGAATTTGCAAATTAAATGATCTACTACATTATAACATTCAGTATTTGGCACTATAAAATCTATTTATAATCTATGTATATAAAATTTTATAAAATCTATTCTATGTCAAAGTTTTAGAACATCCAATGTTGGAAAAAGTTTAAATTTCAGCACAGAATTGCAGAAATAGTACCTATTTAAAATCCCTCATGGTTTAAATTAAGCCCGTTCGACATTACATGTCTTTTCCGGTGATTTTTCAGTCGTAGCTTTCATTTACATGAAACATGAACTGCCTTAGCCAGTTGGAGGCAGTCCAAGGTGTACTACTGTGAATCTGATTACCTAATGACTGAGATTAACTAGTCTGCAACTGACTAGGATAAAATCAAACATGCAGGTTAGGTGCATTGGCGATCCTAAATTGTCCCTAGTGTGTGCTTGGTGTGTGTGTGTGTGCCCTGTGGTGGGCTGGTGCCCCGCCCGGGGTTTGTTTCCTGCCTTGTGCCCTATGTTGGCTAGGATTGGCTCCAGGAGACCCCCATGACCCTGTAGTTAGGATATAGCGGGTTGGATGATGGATGGATGGATGGATATTTGGTTTTCTCTTTGGTTGGTGGGGCGGGCTATGTATCCAGGATAACTGACAAACAAATGACCCAATTAATGCTCATCTGGAAGTACAATGCATAGAATATAGCAAAGAGGAATAAGGAACCTGTGTGTTTTGAACCTCACAAACAGAAGAGAAGCTGGTCTCTCTGACACCTCATATTTTATTTCCAATAGCAGAACAGAAGAAAGGAAGAGATTATTGCTGAACTTGCTGCAGCATTAACCCTTTGTAATGTGCCACTCCATCAGACGATACTCTATTGGTTGTTTGAAAAAGGGGCAAGCACAACTGTGCTGGAAAATTGGTGCTCAGTCAGTAAATTTGATATGGAATATGATTTTCATTCATGTAATCTGTACTACAAGAATTCATGGCTATGATCGGGAAATCTGACATTCTCCATTTCAATAAATTTAGCAAATTGACATTGGTTATATTAAAGAGATGTGGAAGATACATGGCGCTATAATGTGCCAACCCGACACAGAGGCATAAGTCCAAAAAGCGCACGTGAATTTTATTTACAGTGTCCCCAACAGCCCAAACACACACCTTCTTTACTCTTTATCGTTGCTTTCTTATTTTCTCTTTATCTCTCCTTTTCTTTTCTCCTCCACTCCACTCCTCCTCAGCAAGCTTCATTCTCCTCCTCCCAACTCTGGCTCCTGGAATACTGCTTGCTGGCCCCTTATATAGCTCTCCCAGAAGTGCTTTAGGTGCTCATTGGCCTACTTCCGGCAGCAGTTCTGGGTGTGGTAGAAGAACTGCTGTCCAGGCTCGGCACCTCCTATCTCAGCTGCAGCAGTTCCTGGCGGCGCCCACGGATCCCAAAAAGGCAGCACCAAACTCCCACTCCCATTAAGCCCTGCGGGAGTTCGAGGCACCGCTGCAACCCGGGAGGGCTGCTATCTAGCGTTCCGGTGGAGGTAACCTTCTGGCCACACTTGCTCCCATGGTCCTTCCAGCGTGGAAGTGTCCTGGCTGGGTCTTCTACAGCAGGAAAATCTTGCTGTGCTTTCAAGGCATGAAATCGCTTTCCTTATTAAGATCTTTTATTCCATCCTGGATTAAATTGAGAAATAGAAATATGTGATTCATGCATCCTTTGTGAGGTTGATGATGTGACCAGTTAGCTGATTGCAATTACTGTCCAACAATCCTTGCATTTTTTTGACTGTCTTATGCAATTCAGGGACACTAGGAATGAATGTCTATTCTGGCTGCACTGGGTGTAAGGTAGTAAACGTCCTCGGATTGGACACATTCCTACACCTATGCTCACTGGTGATAAAATAAGGTGCCCTAGATGTTCATTTCAAAATAAAATTTATTTAGTTAGCGTTTCAAAAATTAAACATTGTGAGCTAAGCCACAAGAATGTTAAATGCTTTGAAGCATGCAGAAAGTCTCACTAATGCTGCAACATATGATGCATTATTAGAAGTACATAATTGTAAGTACTCTTAGTTTTCATTTTGAAAAATGAATTTGCAATCTCTGAATTTGTTTTTTTTAGAGCTAAAGTAATGTTCATTAGTAGAACAACTAAAATGTCACAAAGATATTGAAAGCATATACAACACATATTTGGATGTCACGGGTACCCAAGGATTCTTCGAAGAAACACAGTACCAAAGGAGTCCAGTCTTTGTCTGAGATCACTGGATAGCATCCATGTCTTGGCAAAACAGGAAGCACCAGGACTCTATAGACTTCGACCTTTGTCCTTTTCCAAGGATGTTGGGAATACCACACATCCCTTTTCATGACCTCATGACCCCAGTGCTCTCCCAGTCCATCTACTGACTTCATAGGAAGAGTCACCATAGACATGAATGTCACTGCCGAGGTAAGTAAATGTCTTGGTGTGGTCAACACTCTCTTTACAGACAGACATGTTGTTGATGGCTATGCCTAAGAGGTCATTAAAGGCCTGGATCTTGTTTTTCATTCAGGACATTCTCAAACCCAGATACTCAGACTGGAGGAATTTCAAGAGCCCTGATCAGAGCCTACATTGACTCCATGAAGATCACAGCATCGTCTGCAAAGTTATGACCAGTGAATCTTTCTTCACCAACAGATGCCACACAGCTGTCAAACCCCATGACCCTACCCAATACCCAGCCCATGCAAGCACTGAACAGAGTAGGAGCAAGAACAGACACCTGATGAACCCCAGAATCAACTGTGAAAAATGAAGAGGTTCTGCCTCCTCTCTGTACAGTACTCACAGTACTAGTATACAGACTAGCACTGCTATCCAGCAACTTCGGGGGGATCCTGCAAAGTTTCAAGATGTTGCACAGGGCAGTTCAATCAACTGAGTCAAAAGCTTTATGGAAATCAAGAAAAGTTGCAAAAAACTCTGCCAATGTTTGCCTTTGCACTCAAAGAGGATCCTCGGTGCCAGGATGTGGTTGATGGTAGACTTCTTAGGCATAAAATCAGTCTGCTCCGGACGCTGGTAGATGAGAAAGTGATCCCAGATCCTATTGAGAATGACTCTTACCCAGCACTGAGAGTATTGTTATCCCCCTGTAGTTGTTGCAATCCAGGCAGTCACTTGGACCTTTCCAGTTAGGGATGACAAGTCCCATTTTCCATTCAGTTTGAAATCCTGCCCTTCGTTTGTTATATTTATTTAAAATTTTCCTGATGCCACGGGCCATGTACCACCTATATCAATCTGCCTCAAAACAAGTTCAAACTGTTATATCTTTTGTTTGTCATTTTTACCACTGATTACCAGCTGCTAGATAGATGGTTTTAAAATTTCCATGAATTCACTTTAAACTACTCAAGCTCTTTTCTTGCCAAGATATACTTTACAATCCCGACCAAGAAAAGCAGTTGATTAATATGGCTCTGTAGGTAATATCAGTGCGGTCAACCTTATTCCATGCAGACTGTTTAAATGTGTTTTTGTATCAATTTAAAGAAAAATACTGTTTATTGCCTTTGAAATTATAAATATTCCTGTAAAACAAGTGGAAAATCTGCTAGCGGGGTTTCTAAATATAAAATCAATTTTAGTAATAAATTGCAGGTTATCCTGTTTGCATTTGCTGAGCTTTCTAACATGAACTGCTTTATGCACATTTATAATGTAATAATTCTTTAACTGGCATCTATCAAAATAACATCTTTTAGGAGTACCTATAATTTAATTTAAGGCAGCTACATATGGCAATTTGATTTAATTCATCAAACTGCAAATGTATGTTAATTTATTTAAGAAAATTATAGCTAAATTGCATGCATCTCTGAAATAAAAGCTTTTAGCTGAAAGCAGATTCAGATTCTGGCTGAACTGTTATTGTAATCATTTACAAAATATAGCACAGATTTACAATTTTTTTATTATTGTAATCTTGCAGTTTTTTAGCTATAGAAATAGTTAACATTTACTTTAATAAACCCAGCCATTTTTTTCTGAGTCTACAATGCAATTATGAAATAATTTTCAATGTGTTATTCTTTTTTTATTTGACTGATGTTAAGGTAGAATTCATATCCTTATTGTCATAAATATTGCACCTAATGAAAAAGTACGTTTGCCTAAATTTTGCTTCTGGAAAGATGTTGAAATATAAACCATTATGTTTTAGTGATGCTATCAAGCAGTAACAATGATTAAAATGCTTTTTATGTAAAATATTCTTTAATACAAATCTTAGTGTATTAAGGGTTATGAACAGGGTCAGATCGGGTGTGAATTTATACTGGCGCTGTTAGTTAGAGTCAGATCCGGGGGGTGGTGGGGGTTAGGGAAAGTGTTAACGTGACTGAGAGAATAAAACTGAAATAAAAGCTAACTTTTAGAAATACCATACATTTACAGCTGATTTGACGCTGTTCGTTTTCAAATAATATTGCATTAGTGCAATGATATTTTCTGATTGGTACTATTCAGGTCATAAAATTTATTTCTTCAAAATGTCACACATATTTGTCCGTTTCTTTTTTGCCCGGTGCTGCGCTGACATTGTGCACCAGAAAGCGTGAGCTTATTCAGTGTGGCAGGAGCACACAGGTGGCCGGTTGCTTGCGCTATAGCACGCTTGACTTGACGGCCATCAATGCACATGTACTGTGCAAGGCATGCACGGGGCCACTGAGAAAAGAAGAGTGTTCTTTGCTCACCTTGCAGAGGAGCTTCGTCGTCGCTTCTTACAAGAAAAGGCGATGGATAAAGCAAAAGAGGATACAACATCGACAAGCTTCTGTTCCAAGACAACTGCTTCCCCAGCCCCTTCAGTATAATAGTAACCACAGCACAGAGAGAAGTGTGTACATTGCAACAGGTACACATGTCATAAATGTAGAAAGGATGGTCCTTGGGTGTGTGGGAACTGTTAACATTTGAATCTGATGATTGCCTGTAGTGCGGAACTGACCTTAATGTACTGTTCTTTCCTCTGCATGTCCTGGAGTACAAATCAAACACCCCATGCACCCAATATTGGACACTGGCAAGATAGGGGGAAAAAAAAAAAAAAGTCACTGATTACAAGCGCAAGAAAGTGTGCGAATGAATATGAATAATATAAATAATTTTCCATCAGTGCCACAGTGTTTTCCAAAATGTACTATACAGGTCATAAAATGAGTTATTCCAAATATCATATATATATATCTATGTCTATGTTTTTTTGTCAGTGCGGCTTTGACATAATGGACCATAAGATGCATACTAATTCAGCATGAGCAGGAACACTCAATAAAACTAAGTAAAAAAAAATTCAAGTGACGGTGAGATATGAAGAAGGCAGATTCACCAGCGTTTGTGTGTCAGTTTTTATCCCTCCAGATCAGAGAATTTCCAGTTTCATTGTCTCAAAACACCACTCACATCTACAGTTATTGCCAGTTTCAGATAAAAAGTAACCATGTCAGATCTCGGGCAGGGGGTGGGTGTTGTATCGTGATCATGACTGAGAGAGTAAAAGTGAAAAACAAAAGCAAAACACGCATCAAATTATTTCCCCTTACAATTCTGGCTAGCTCACTCCCAGATAATCAATCAAGGCAGGAACTGGAGAACTTCTTGCCCGTTCTGAGACGATGGGGGGGGAAGGTATAGCAGGCTGCTTATCGACACATTTAGAAGACAAAAGACACTGACTGAGAGGTGCGAGGGGATCTAAGGTGGGCTGGATTTGCGAGTTTTTTCGTTGCCTCTGGTAATTCTAGTGTTAAAGCACAGAGGATTGGTTGACTTGCCAATGATGAGAGGAATAACTTTGAGGCTGCCAGTTGAATTTCAGCAAAGTAGTACTGTCAACCTTTGTTTAGATTTTTTTCCTCCTTGGCATGGATCACCTTTGAGTGCCAAAGTGCAATGCGGTAGCAGTTGGTAGAAGATTCCAGTCTCATCAGTACTGTAGATGTTTTCAGGCTCATAAGTTGAAATGATTTTTCTGATTTCAACTGCAAGCTATTCGTTTGCTTTTTTAATTGGAACTGCAGATTTTTCTCCACAGATTGCTTTGGCTACAATTCCAAAGTGATCCCAAAAGCGAATTAGTCAACCCCAGCTGACAGTAAAATCTACGTGGCCCAAGGGGCTAGACAGTGACTTTGCTTTTTCTTGAATGAGTGGCCCACTAATAGAAATGTTACTTAAACACATATCACTGAACCACATAAAAACAGCTTTGATTTGGTCTCGGCCGTTACGGGAGATGCACGTCTGAAGCGGAACTCTGTTAGCAGCGGTGTTACCTTTTCTCTTATTTGTTATTATCCTGAGGTATCCTGTGCTTACCCAACCTGAGGAGGTTCTATTACAATATATGCAAGCATATATAAACATGAGTGGCAAGAAAGGGGCTCGGAAAAGAAATCTAAAGCTATATCCAAGCCTAGACAGGCATCAAGTCCAAGTTCAGCCTTAAGGTATGGCCTTACAGAGACTGACCTGGAGCAAACGGGCATAAGCACAGACTTTCAAGGACTCTGGTCTGCTGCATCAACTCCAGTCATGAGCGAAAATGGGAGCGAATGTGCAAGTGATGCAGGTCATGATAGCTCGTCGATTCCAGAAGATCACTTGAAACTGGAAATGGCCTTGCCGTCCGCGTTATCATCTACTCCTTGCGAGCAGGGAGCATCGGCGGTAACGGGAATTGCAGCTTCACCTGTGGAGCGCAAAGGCTAAAATGATCTGTCCAAACTGGAGGTAATGGTCGCTACAATGGCCACAGCCACCGCTCGTTACATAAATGAGCTCAAGAAAGATATAAAGAAAGAAATAAATGGTATGCTCAAGACAAACGAGAAGCTGCGGCTGGAGCTGCAGAAGCTGCGGCAGGCTAATGAAGACTTGGAGAAACATGCATATAATTGCTTTGAGGCAGCCTTTAAAGGTATGCTGGAAAAAATTGACGAACACATTCAGGAAAATATGTCTAAGTATGAGGAAAAACTGAGAGTACTTGGTGATCAGCTGGAAGATGTTACACAATCATTCACGACTTGAATTGAAACAGCTGAACATCTGGCATCCACCACTGACAGAAAAGCAACGGCTGCGAATTCCAAATGCAAAAGAACTTGGAGACAGACTCGCTGCTCTGGAAGATGGA
Organism: Polypterus bichir lapradei; assembly: GCA_026402145.1. NCBI lineage: Eukaryota > Metazoa > Chordata > Cladistia > Polypteriformes > Polypteridae > Polypterus > Polypterus bichir. The sequence continues at coordinate 15,611,823 of JANRMT010062815.1, read as the reverse complement.
TGCAGAAGGAATAATATTAGAATCGAAGGTCTACTTGAGAATCGTGAAAGTCCAAACCCAGTGAAATTCGTAGCTGAACTATTCTCAAAAATAATTAGAGAGGACTTTAAATTAGACACAAGTACCTCTAAACCTAGGACTCTTGTCGTGCGTTTAGAAAAATCACAATCTAATGTAATGTCTCTTCTCAGACAAAAACAAGAGATTATATTTGAAAATAACCACATTCATATTTACCCTGATTTCTCACCCTCAACAGCTGCTAAACGTGCCGCTTTTTACAACATTAAACAGCACTTACGGAAAGCCGAGATCAGATACAGCCTCTTGTATCCTGCGAAACTGAAAGTGGACATTCAAAGCTAGCATTACATCTATACCTCCATGGAGGAAGCAGAAAAAGAACTAAGAAAACTGAGCCCGACACTTTTTTGAAATGCAATCGTGAGTCGCATCCTGTTATGGCATGGCAAAGAAGATCTTACCGGCTGTCTGATCTGCTTGCAATAATACTGGTACTGTATTTATACATCCTTTTCCATTCTCGGCCACTTTCTGTTTATGTTTTAATTACAGTTATGTGTTCCAGTAATGGCATGCAGTGAATACACTTGACTTGAGCATTCATAGTTTTCATACTCTTTCTCTGTATGATGTGCTTGCTGCTTCCTGAGCAGCTGCTCTTTCCCCCACTCTAGTGGCCTACTCATTCTTTCTTTCATCGGCATCTTTTCACGTTAAAAGTGATTAAGTCAGTGTTTGTGTTGCAATTAGTAGGTTTTCTTTATTTTTTCACTTAGCTGGCACTTAAGTCTTCAATCTGCCTCAAGAATGATTTAACATATGAAGAGGTAGAGGAAGTGACGGTGAAGGTGGTAGGAATGAGAACTGCGCCTGTACGCATGTTAATTCTGCAATAAAATAAAATAAAATAAAAAGAGGAATAACCATGGAGGTCAATCATCACCCCGATAGCAGATAGTAGACTTCACGTAGTATATGTGTACCAAATGTCAGGTCAATAGGTTAAAACGGTTTATCCAGGGCCACTTTTTAACACCATTCCCTAGGTTTACTATTTTAATATTACAAGACTGTTGAAGTTTATATTTTATGCTTATAGTATTTTGACTGTATTGGCAATAGATCCTCGTACGCCACTACTGGGTGCTTGGTTTTTATTTTTTTTTTTTTTTGGGACGTGCTCTGTCTCTCTAGGTATGTCAGAGGACTGGGACTTTGAAGTGTGGTCCAGCCTCAAGTGGGGAAGCAAATTGGGGGGGGGGGGTGATAAAAAGAGCAAGGTATCTTTAATCTATCCTGTTAATTTTTATAATTGTAAGTACCAACGTAACAATAGGCTTCATGGCAATACCTCCTGGGAAAATTGGAAATTAAGGTCAAAGCTGCCTCACTTTCAGTTAAAACTACAAAATGACATCATAAATTCAGAATCATTGTCTCCATGACCGGACAGTTAACTTTGTGAGCTGGAATATTAAAGGCCTGAATCACGATTCTCTCGCGTAACAGTTCTAAACGCTAAAATAGTATTTTTACAGGAGACCCATTTATTAAGAAGGGATCAGTTCTGGCTGCAAAAAGACTGGACTGGCCAAATGTTCCATTCCAGCTTTACAAAGAAAACTAGAGGTGTGGGAATTCTTATGCAAAGAGCAGTCTTATTTGCAGTATCAGATGCAATATGTGATTGTCATGGGTAATTTATTTAACTTTGAAGTGATTTTGATAAATGTTTATGCACCCAGTGTGGATGATAGGGACTTCATTCAAAACGTATTTGCATCCATTCCCAATGTGAACACTCATAAAATTATAATGGCTGGAGACTTTAATTGTGTTTTTAAATCCAGACCTAGATAGGTCTCCTGTCATGGGGTGATGACATCTAACAATGCAAAGACTTACAGTTTGTAACTGACCACAACTTTTCAGAACCCTGGAGATTTCTAAACCCAAACTGAAGAGCATATTCCTTTTACTCACCAGTGCATCATTGCTACTCAAGAATTGATTTTTTTCTTTGTAGTAACAATTTCTTGCCTATGATTAAATCTTGCAAGTATGATGCTAGTGTTATTACTGACCGTGCCCTATTGATTTTGGAATTAAAATCATTATGACCCACATACTCCTCTTGTAGATGGTGTCTTAACCTTTTTTTATTAGCAGATGGGAACTGTACAGAATTTATATCCAAACAAATCAGGTTTTTTCTAGAGACAAATACATCCTCAGAGGTCTCTGCAGGAATACTCGGGGGGGGAAACCCTGAAGGCCTTCTTAAGAGGACAGATTATCTCATATCTTTCTCACAGAAATAAATTGGAAGCCAAGAAAGTATCAGAGCTAACCAGCGAAATTACTAGAATAGATCAAGAACATGCCAGGTGTCCAAGTGAGGCTTTTCATAGGAAAATGCAGGCTTTGCATTCGGAACTCAACCTCTTGACAACTAAAGAAACGGAACAATTCATTTTTAAATTAAGACATCATTACTATGAACACTGAAAGAAAGCTAATAAGATCTTGGATCAACAAATCCACAAGCAAGAAGTTCACAGTGCAATCCCAGCAATCGCCAACACAAACGGAGACAAAATCATTGACAATAAAAATATAATGCACACATTTAGAGACTACTACAAATCCTTATATTCTACTGAGTTTAAAGAAGATAAGACACGATGTAATACATTTCTGGATGCATTACAGATACCACAAATAGATACTCTCAGTGCAGGGAATTGGATAAACCTCTGGCACTATGAATTACTAGATGCTATAAAGTCACTTCAGAGTGGGAAAGCAGCTGGCCCTGATGACTACTCTAATAAATTTTATAAGAAATTCTCCACTCAGCTAGCTCCCTTCTTAGAAGCTAGACACAATAAAATTCTACTTTAAACTTTTCGCCAAGCATTAATCACCGTCTTTCCTAAAGAAAATAAGGACTTACTACAATGTGCATCATACAGACCAGTTTCAATTCTGAATAATATTGTTATGATTGAATGGAACTACGTTTTTCACTACATTGGAGAAATTTGGGTTTGGCTTGAACATTTGTGCATGGATCAAGCTACTGTATACCAATCCAGAAGTTTCAGTTTGCATTAACATTAATTCAGACTGCAGTCAACCTTCGTTTATCGTGGTTAATCCGTTCCAGACACTGCCACGATAAATTAATTTCCGCGAAGTAGGATTCTTTATTTATAAATCGAATATTTTCGCAGTTAGAGCATAGAAAACCTGTTTACAACCTTCTAAATACATTTTCTAACATTATTAGAGCCTTCTAGACATGAAATAACACCCTTTAGTCAAAAGTTTAAACTGTGCTCCATGACAAGACAGAGATGACAGTTCCGTCTCACAATTAAAAGAATGTAAAGATATCTTCCTCTTCAAAGGAGTGCGTCAGGAGCAGAGAATGTCAGAGAGAGAGAGAGAAAAGCAAACAATCAAAAATCAGTAGGGCTGTTTGGGCTTTTAAGTATGCGAGGCACCACCGGACAAAGCAGCTACAAGGAAGGCAGCAATGTGAAGGTAGTCTTTCAGCATTTTTTAGAGGAGCGTCCGTATCCTCTAGGCCAGTGTGCGAACACCCCCTCTGCTCACACCCCCTCCGTTAGGAGCAGAGAATGTCAGAGAGAGAGCGCAAACGAGAAAAGCAAACCTTTAAAAATCAATACGTGCTGTTAGAGCTTCGAAGTGTGGGAAGCATATTGTATATCATTAAGGAGTTTTATTTAATACTAGCAGAATACCCGCGCTTCGCAGCGGAGAAGTAGTGTGTTAAAGAAGCAATGAAAAAGAAAAGGAAACATTTTGAAAATAACGTAACATGATTGTCAATGTAATTGTTTTGTCACTGTTGTGAGTGATGAGTGTTGCTGTCATATATATATATATATATATATACATTGTAAAAAGAAGGAGACAACACAGCATAAAGGGTTGGGGTTTTGGCC
>JANRMT010062815.1:15580047-15602825 GCA_026402145.1 Polypterus bichir lapradei | reverse complement strand
AATATCTTCGGCAGAATCCATTTCATCGGCAGTAGTAAGCATTTTTCTAATTAATTCTTGTGCTTCGATTCACCAATCAGTAACTAGAGGGCGTGTTAGAGCCCACCCTCTCAACTTTGACGAGTGAAAGTGACAGTTTTATTTCAAGTCCTATTTCATGACGGTTTGCAGGAATGTTACCGACAAAATTAAATAAATAAATAAGCAACAAAAAACATATTTCGTGACACATTTATTTATTTATGCTGTCATTTCATGACATATTTATTTATTTATGCTCTCATTTCATGACACATTTATTTATTTATGCTCACATTTCACAGTACTTTTATTTATTTACGCATTTATTTATTTATTTAATTTTGTCCGAAATATTCCTCCATAATGGTCAACCTTTCATCTTACTGGAAGGATTAACATTGTTAAGATAAATATCCTTCATAAACTTCTTTTTTTATTTCAAAACATTCCAATATACATCAATAAATATTTTTTTAATCAATTAGATTCAACCATAACCTCATTTATTTGGAATTCAAAACATCCACTTATCCAAAGAGTGACCCTACAAAGACATAAGGCAGAAGGTGGCATGGCTCTACCTAACTTTCAGTTTTATTACTGGGCTGCAAATATACAAGCTATTAAAACCTGGACATGGACACAAACAGATGAACATACACAGGCTTGGTCCACAATAGACATAAAATCTTGCAGTACTTCTTTTATATTCCTTGCTTTGTACTCAAATAAATGCAAGTTATCACTAATAAACTAACAACCCAATTTTACTTCAGTCATTCAGATTATGGATCCAATGTAAGAAGCATTTTAAGATAAAGAAGCTTTTATCTGTGGCACCTCTGCACGAGTACCATCTTTTTCCACCCCCTCAAACGTATGCAGTTTTTAATGTCTGGAAAACATTTTAGACAATGTCTTTACATCCTACGAACAATTACATTCCAAATTTAACTTTCCAGCAACACATTTCTTTCACTACCTTCAAATTAGAAACTTTGTTAAACATAACCTGCCCAATTTTCCTCACCTCCCACCTCCCTCTATACTGGAAAAAAATATTGATCAGTCTTGAGGAGTCAGACAGCATTTCTACAATATATAAAACCATTTTACAGTCCCTCCCTTTCAATGATCCAAGAGAACAGTGGGAAAAGGATCTTTTACTTAATATCTCTAAATGATGGAGTGGAAAGTAGCAATGTAGATAATTCACTCGAGCTCCATAGGCGCAAAGCATACAATTTTCCATCAATCCATCCATTATCCAATCCGCTATATCCTAACTACAGGGTCACGAGGGGTCTGCTGGAGCCAATTCCAGCCAACACAGGACGCAAGGCAGGAAACAAACCCCGGGCAGGGAGCCAGCCCACCGCAGGGCACACACCCACACACCAAGCACACACTAGGGACAGTTTAGAATCGCCAATGCGCCTAACCTACATGTCTTTGGACAGTGGGAGGAAACCCACGGGGAGAACATGTAAACTCCACGCAGGGAGGACCTGGGAAGTGAACCTGGGTCTCCTAACTGCGAGGCAGCAGATTTACCCACTGTGCCACCGTGCTGCCCAGCATACAATTATTCAACTCAAAATTATATATTGAGCACACCTGTCTCGTTTAAAATTGTCCAAAATATTTCCAGGGCAAGATCCAACCTGCGAATGCTGCAATCAAGTTGCAGCCTCACTAGGCCACATGTTTTGGGCCTGCACCAAATTAACATCATTCTGGATCAAAATTTTTAAATGCCTATCAGACAGCCTTGGTGTCACAATCCCTCCTAACCCGTGTATTGGTGTACTCCCAGATGGGTTGAAAGTGCAGAAGGACAAACAAACTGTAATTGCCTTTATTTCCCTATTGGCACATAGGATTCTTCCAATTGAGCAAGATAAGTCTAACTCTCCTCTTTTAAGTCAGTGGTTAACTGATGTTCTATACTATTTGAAATTGGAGAAAATCAAATTCTCGCTTAGAGGATCTGTGCAGAACTTTTTCAAAACCTGTGGCAGGATCTGATCAATAACATTTTAGAATAAGCTTTTAAAGCACTGAGGAAGCATATTCTCTCCCCTTTTTTTTTTTCTTCTTCTCCATGTATCTTTATTCACTTATTAATTCATCTATTGTCTTATTTTACTAGCTTTAAGTTTTGCACTGCTGGCCTAGCTCTCGTTCTCAGGGGTGGGGGTTGATTTGTTTTCAATCCTATTTTTGTAAAGAGTTACCTATTTTTATGGAATGTTGTGTGATTTCAATAAAATCAATAAAATAAAAAAAACAAAAAAAAATGCTTTTTCGATGTCTTCAAATGCAGTAGTTTGCATACGTTTTCAAGAAAGTTGACAGTGTTGATGTCAAAATTCCGAATTCACTGGCAACATCTTTTTTTTCTTTTTGTCTTTGGTGTCCCTCAGTGTTCAGTCCTAGGGCCATTACTTTTTCTACTTTATATTCTTCCTTTGGGTCAAATTATTCGCAGACATGGTCTTAACTTCCGCTGATATACAGATGATATACAGTTATATCTTAGTACAGACTCCCCTACAGATTCACCTCCCAGCGCACTCACTGATCTTCAGAGAACTTCAGAGAAGGCTACATTGTCAGTTCTACTCCTCTGCCTGGTACCTAACTCTTTGAATTTGGATTGCAGAACTGACAGACTACCCATATGTATGTCATTCGTTCCAACTTGGACAATGAGATCTGGATGCACCCCCGCTCTGGACAAGACCCCATCTACCCTTCCAGGGAGGTCTCCCACCTGTGCACCCGTAAGGCAACACATTGTGTAAGACTCTGTCTCTGGAACAAACTTGCACTTCAATCCCCCTAATGATTGAGTCCCCAACTATCACTACCCTTCTCTTTCTGGGAGCTGGTTTACTGCAATTCAGAAAAAAGAAAATGGATTATTTAAAGTAGAACAAAGTGAGAGATTTTCCTCGTAAAAGAAGAGGCAGCAAAACACTTAAAAAGATTCCTTCCCAGTGTTTCTAATGAATATTTGATTCGACAGGATGGGACCTCCTTGTGAAAGTCAAAATCAGTTGCATAATATTTATGATGATTATTACTATTCTGAATAGTGCTAATCTGCAAAAATTAAAAAAAAAAAAAAAAAACACAGAAAATGAACTTAATTTATTAAAGGTGATGCTCCAATGGATCGTCCACCAGTCTAAATTGACTGATTTTTTTTTTCACTGCAAAACGTTTGATCAGTAATTGTTAAAGTGGCAAAAACATTGCTTTTTTTCAGCGTCTGATTTTTCTAAGATTTACAGTCGTTTAATTTCAGTTCTCCTTTACATAATGTATTTAAGTAGTTGAGCAAGCACTGATATTTTTGCTGCTAACCTTTTGTAAAAAGAAAGCAGTAAAGCAGACTTTACCAGAGAGAGGGAGAGAGAGAGGACTGGAATATTATCCTTTATATTTAAAGTGGAGCAATAAACGGAGAAAAATGATTCAGAGAAGTCGTCCTGTACAATTAGACAAACAATGAAAAAGGAAAGAATGTCTGTATGTCTGTAGGCTTTTCATGAGAGGACTACTTAATGGATGTAGATCTGTTTTTTTTCTATAATTTGCTGGAACATTACGATTGATTTTGCGACTTCTCTCATTGCACTAAGTATCATAGTTCACTTGCGGTAGTGATTTATTTGCATGCATCCAAGAGAGACTCATGCTCCAGCCTCGGAGCTTACCTCTGCTTAGCTAGCGAACGAGAGAACAACTTAATGGATTACATTTTTTTTTTTTATATAATTTGTTTGAACATTTCAGTTGATTTTGCGACTTCTCTCATCGCTCTAAGAATCATAGTTTGCTTGCAGGAGTGATATATTCACGCTAATCTGAGGGAAGCGTGACGTCAGGAGTAGGGAACCAGGCCAGGGCTCTCCTCACTCATGCTTAGCTAGCGATACCTGTTTGTTTATTGATGTTTAAAGTTTGTCCCGTTTCACTACTACACGGGCGGAGCTGCGGGGAACGGCTAGTGTACAATAAATACTCCCGCAACAGTTTCATGGGTGTTGCATGACCAATGTTAAAGTCTTTAAAACTGAATATGTCCTGGGCGGCACGGTGACCAGTGGTAGCGCAGCTCCCTCGCAGTAAGGAGACCTGGGTTAGCTTCCCAGGTCCTCCCTGTGTGGAGTTTGCATGTTCTCCCCGCGTCTGCGTGGGTTTCCTCTGGGTGCTCCGGTTTCCTCCCACAATCCAAAGACATGCAGGTTAGGTGCATTGGCGATCCTAAATTGTCCCTAGTGTTTGCTTGGTGTGAGGGTGGGTGTGTGTGCCCTGCGGTGGGCTGGCACCCTGCCTGGGCTTTGCTCTTGCCTTGTGCACTGTGCTGGCTGGGATTGCCTCCAGCAGACTCCCGTGACCCTGTGTTAGGATATAGCGGGTTGGACAATGACTGACTGACTGAATTTGTTCTTTAAAGTAGCAAAGTTTTTAGTTTTTAATGAAAATGTGCATTCTGTGATTTTTGGAGTATAATACATTTTATCACAGATTGGTACTATTTTCTCAAAGTACTTCCCAGCTGGCTGCGCTGTCATTGTTGGACTTAATATAGCCTCCCGAATGCCCCCCACTCATGGAGGCAGATGTATGGCAAGTGGCAACATGGATAAAAGAGCACAAATGAGTTTCATTGTGCTTTTGTTCACATAACGGTAGACCTGAACTGAACTGATCACACTTCATTGTATCTATACTAATAAAAGGCAAAGCCCTCACTGACTGACTGACTGACTCATTCACTCACTGACTCACTCATCAGTAATTCTCCAACTTCCCATGTAGGTAGAAGGCTGAATTTTGGCAGGCTCATTCCTTACAGCTTACTTACAAAAGTTAGGCAGGTTTCATTTCAAAATTCTACGTGTAACGGTCATAACTGGAACCTACTTTCGTTCATATACTGTAATAGCCTGCAGCTCGGTTGCCGTGTGAGGCGGAGTTGCGTCTCGCATCATCACACCTCCCACGTAATTGAGTGCCTGCCCATATAAGGTAAATATTTGCGGGTGAAAGACTGTGCTTAGCATATTCATAAGTGCAGCTACAGCAGAAACCCTCCCTCAGTGAAAGTGCGAGAGAAACTTTTAAGTGCCGGGTCTGAGCTAAAATTGAATAAAGCCGTGGACGTCGCAAGATCGCACAAGATATTCGCGAGATACAAGTTTAATGAAAAGACGCAGGGTATAAAGCCTCGATGCTAAAGACCTGGCGAAGTCATGCCTTCTCTGCTGGCCTAAAAAAATATTTGAATCACAAACTGATGTTAATTATATTTTGTCCATGAATACTTATTAAATAATTCCAAATAGTCTGTCCGCTTCCTTTTATAGCTTTTCCGATGGTTGTGCTGCTTCCAGACATGTATTTTCATATTAAAGCATTTAACCAATCACATTTCAGCCATCTTTGTTGCCAGGCAGAGAGGCCTTCACAATCCGTTGTGCAGGCACTCTAACACAGAATAAATGTCGATTAACCTGTTGCTTCAACCAATCAGATTTTGAGTTGGTGTCAGTAGGGCCCTCTAGCAGGCATATGGCAACGTCACCGTATTCAGACCCATTGATTGGATAGAAGCCGATATGAGGAACTCTACGAGGCCACTGAACGCACTGCAGGCGCTCCGAGCGCAAGATGCTCGCGCGCACTACGGCCAACTCCATGGCAGGATTCTGGACAATATTATTTGCCAGACACAGACCAGATTTCAAGACCACGAAAACCTGATGTTTGTCATGCTCCTCGACCCCCAGAAGTTTCAGGAATACATGAAAAATTTCCCGCATGCAGCCTTCTCCAGTTTAATACAAGAGCCACGGAGTGGTTTTTGATCTGTCTCGACTAAAAACAGAACTGACTGTAATGTATGCCATGGTGTACACTGAAGTGTACACTGCTTCTGTCGAGCGGACATTTTCAGCCCTAAAGTGAATTAAAACTTATGCCAGAAATACGACAGGGCAGGTTCGACTTTCAGCATTAGCTTTGATGGCGATAGAAAGGGACTTTTTGATGGAACTGAAGCGCACGGATAATCCGTACGACAGAGTAATTGAACTGTTTTTGAGGAAAGAGAGGAGGATGGATTTTGTTTACAAATAATCTGAATTTTTGGTGAGTAAAATGTTGCGATTTTCCTAAATAATATTGCAAGTTTGAGTTAGTATTGATGTTTTTATGTGTATCGCGGCTGTAGCTGCAGTAGAATGGAACTTGTTCACCCCGGTAAGTCTATTCAATAAAGGCATTTATTGTGGCTACAGGAGTTATCTATCTGCGATGCAGCGGCTCTTTATACTGTATTTCTGCATATTAAGATGGTTTTCATAACCATAAATTAGTTTTTGAGGGGCGGGTTGATTCAGACGGAGCACTACTGAAGGCCTAGGTGTGAGATGCACGGTCCGCCACTGGACCAGATGATATGTAAATTTGATGAACATTACAATCCGAAAATAAACAAAACTGTAGAGAGGTTCAGATTATACTTCTCCCAGTGCATCTCTCTAAATCCTCTGTGCCGGGAACATTATCATAAGGTTTAACAATCTTATTGTTACACCTTCTACGTGCACTGAACCGTCATTATTACGAAGTCTTCCTTGCTTTACCGCTGGCTGCTTCTTTCCATTCACCTTCCTAGCTCTTTATTTAAACAATTTCCCTTCTCACTTTTCCGCTCCTTCGCTGTCTTCTCCCTTTTCGTTCAAAATACGCGCCTCCTTGCCTTTTTACAGTCAGCTCTCCTTACGTCACACCATGGTATGTTTAGCACAAGTTAATACAGGGAATGCCTGTTGAACATCTTACATTCACGAGTAGCAATTTGCATAGTGAACACTTCGATGAATGAAACCTGTTTATCTTTACAACGGTTGACAGACACGGAATGTAACTTCATAACAACATGTCCTCCAAATACAAACCTCATTGAAAGAAATAATGATAGTCAAATCCTTGATGACAGCAACACTCATAACAGTGACAAAACAATTACATTGACAATCAGGTTATGTTATTTTTAAAATGTTTCCTTTTCTTTTTCTTAACTTCTTTAACACACTACTCCGCAGCGAAGCGCGGGTATTTTGCTAGTTTTTTAATAATGCCTTAGATTTTGATTAGAGCCCGTCCACCTGTATGTCACACTTTCTGATAACCCGATCAAAAAATACTCTAAAAGAGGTAGAATGTGTGATAGAGCAGATATAGACATCACAAACCAATTATTTAACACTAGAATTACCAGAGTCTACGAAAAAACTCGCAGATCCGGCCCACCTTAAAACCGTTCGCACCTTTCCGCCACTGTCTTTTGTCATCAAAATGTGCTGATAAAGACAAGCTGCAAGCAGTTGGCTATTCCATCCCCCCCGCTGACTTAGAACGTACACTAACTTCTCCCAGCTCATGCCTTGATTGATTATCTGGGAGTGAAGTGGAGTTTTAGAGTGGAAATAATAGATTGTTATTTGGACCACACACATTTCTTGTATGTTCCGTTTCTGCAGTAATCTGTGTAAACACATTGTTAAAACAGAAACTTTTTCATATTTTAGTAATAAATGATACAAAATGTAGGCATAAACTATAAAATGTGTGAAGCCTGAAAAACAAAGATCAAATAAACACTTTCACAAAAAGTTCAAGTGCAAAACAACAGCTTCTGTGGCTTACCGGGATAATTTGCTGACGTAGAGCGCAGCAGATTTTTCGTTCCTCAGAGACCCGAGTTCGATTCCCCGCTGGGTAGAAAATGTTTTTTTTTTTTTTCTTTCTTGTTAACCTTCGCCGCTCTGCCTGCATGCCTGAACTTCCTGTCTATCTATATAGTAATAACAGTAATTTTATTATTATACCTGTATAGCAGCTTCCCTGTCTGCCTATCATATAATGCCTTTCCTTCCTATCTATCTATATATCTATCCCATTAGCTGTTTTCTTATATATCTATTATACACTGCCTTCCCTGTTTATTTATATATCTAGTGACTTCCCTGCCTGTCTGTCTGACTGCATATAGCGCTGAACTGCTCTGTACTATTCTGTCCTCTGCATGTCCTAGAGTACAAAAGAAACACCACCATACAGCAACATGTGGGGACTGGCAAGATCGGGGAAAAAACACGTGGTCACTGATTACAAACCGCAAGATGAAAGAAAGAGACAATATATGTGAAAACATCATCGCACTAATGCAATATTATTTGAAAACGAACAGCGTCAGATCGGGCGTATATTCAAACCCGATCTGACGCTGTTCGTTTTCAAATAATAATGCATGTACTGTGCATTGAAACTGCTGCACTGAATAAGCTCACGCCTTCTGTAACAGCAGCAGCGTGTATTCAAACCCGATCTGACGCTGTTCGTTTTCAAATAATATTGCATGTACTGTATAATATTTTAGAATAAAAACATACAATTGATTTCAGTCTGTAACAGCCAGTGTAAATGTATGACAATTGTAAAGGTTAGCTTTTTTTTTTTTAAAATTCAGTTGCATTCTCAGTCGCGTTCATCTGACACTGCTGTTTTCACATAAAGACGCGCTATAGCTCGAATGTTATTTATTTGGAGACGTGCTATAGCTTGAATGTTATTTATGTAGGGAAGAAAGTACAGTGTCAGGTGCACATTCACTATAATAGGAACCATAGCACAGAGAGGTGTGTACACTGCAACAAGTACACATGCCGTAAATGTAGGAAGACCGGTCCTTGGGTGTGTGGGAACTGTTAATACTGTATTTGAATGTGATGATTTTATATAGCACGGATTGGAAATCAGCAGTTCTTAGCATTGCACCACACAAGCTGTTGTATCAACTGCCTACTGTAACTTGCTTTCTTTTTTCTTCAGTTATAGTCTTGAATAAAAGTGCACTTGTTTTGTTATATTTGTACACCAACATACAGTGCATCCGGAAAGTATTCACAGCACATAACTTTTTCCACATTTTCTTATGTTACAGCCTTATTCCAAAATGGATTAAAATCATTTTTTCCCTCAGAATTCTACACATAACACCCCATAATGACAACGTGAAAAAAGGTTGAGATTTTTGCAAATTTATTAAAAATAAAAAAAATTGAGAAAGCACATGTACATAAGTATTCACAGTCTTTGCCATGAAGCTCAAAATTGAGCTCTGGTGCATCCTGTTTCCCCTGATCATCCTTGAGATGTTTCTGCAGCTTAATTGGAGTCAACCTGTCGTAAATTCAGTTGATTGGACATGACTTGGAAAGGCACACACCTGTCTATATAAGGTCCCACAGTTGACAGTTCATGTCAGAGCACAAACCAAGCATGAAGTCAAAGGAACTGTCTGTAGTCCTCCGAGACAGGATTGTCTCGAGGCACAAATCTGGGGAAGGTTACAGAAAAATTTCTGCTGCTTTGAAGGTCCCAATGAGCACAGTGACCTCCATCATCCGTAAGTGGAAGAAGTTCGAAACCACCGGGACTCTTCCTAGAGCTGGCCGGCCATCTAAACTTAGTCAGGGAGGTGACCAAGAACCCAATGGTCCTCTGTGGAGAGAGGAGAACCTTCCAGAAGGACAACCATTTCTGCAGCAATCCATCAATCAGGCCTGTATGGTAGAGTGGCCAGGCGGAAGCCACTCCTTAGTTAAAGGCACATGGCAGCCCACCTGGAGTTTACCAAAAGGCACCTGAAGGACTCTCAGACCACGAGAAACAAAATTTTCTGGTCTGATGAGACAGAGATTGAACTCTTTGGTGTGAATGCCAGGCATCACGTTTGGAGGAAACCAGGCCAATACCATCCCTACAGTGAAGCATGGTGGTGGCAGTATCATGCTGTGGGGATGTTTTTCAGCGGCAGGGACTGGGAGACTAGTTAGGATAAAGGGAAAAATGACTGAAGCAGTGTACAGTGACATCCTGGATGAAAACCTGTTCCAGAGCGCTCTTGACCTCAGACTGGGGCGACGGTTCATCTTTCAGCAGGACAACGACCCTAAGCACACAGCCAAGATACCAAAGGAGTGGCTTCAGGACAACTCTGTGTATGTCCTTGAGTGGTCCAGCCAGAGCCCAGACTTGAATCCGATTGAACATCTCTGGAGAGATCTTAAAATGGCTGTGCACCGACACTTCCCATCCAACCTGATGGAGCTTGAGAGGTGCTGCAAAGAGAAATGTGCGAAACTGGCCAAGGATAGGTGTGCCAAGCTTGTGGCATCATATTCAAAAAGACTTGAGGCTGTAATTGCTGCCAAAGATGCATCGGCAAAGTATTGAGAAAAGGCTGTGAATACTTATGTACATGTGATTTCTTAGTTTTTTTATTTTTAATAAATTTGCAAGTCACCACAAGTAAACTTTTCTAACGTCATTATGCGGTGTTGTGTGTAGAATTGTGAGGAAAAAAATGAATTCAGTCCATTTTGGAATAAGGCTGTAACGTAACAAAATGTGGAAAAAGTGATGCCCTGTGAATACTTTCCGGATGCACTGTATGTTCCTAGGTTTGAGTGACACGGGCATGCTCAAAAAATACACGTGTAATGCCACGAAAAGTGCACACAGGCACTTCAGTTCGCAAGCATTGGTACGAGAATGCAGTCACAAGTATACTGCAGATCTATAGCGCGTCTTTATGTGAAAACAGCAGTGGCGGTGGGGTAGGGATTGGATCGTGAATGCGACTGAGAGAATGAAAAGTGAATTAAAAAAAAAAAAACAAAGCTAGCCTTTACAAGTATCATAAATTACACCGGCTGTTACAGACTGAAATCAAATGTATGTTTTTATTCTAAAATAGTAAGAATAAGATCAGTTCTCAAAACGGAATCGTTCAGAATCGAACTCGTCACCTTTTAATTACCAGTCAGCAGCTGATATTGTTGCGCCACGAAGGCAGTCATCTATACTAATAAAAGGCAAAGCCCTCACTCACTGACTGACTGACTGACTGACTGACTCATCACTAATTCTCCAACTTCCCGTGTAGGTAGAAGGCTGAAATTTGGCAGGCTCATTCCTTACAGCTTCCTTACAAAAGTTGGGCAGGTTTCATTTCGAAATTCTACGCGTAATGGTCATAACTGGAAGGTATTTTTCTCCATTTACTGTAATGGAGTTGAGCTTGACCGCCGTGGGGGCGGAGTTTCGTGTGACATCATCATGCCGCCCACGTAATCACGTGAACTGACTGTCAACGCACTATGTAGAAAACCAGGAAGAGCTCCAAAATACGCTGAACAAAACATGCATTATATAATTGAGAAGGCAGCGAAACAATAAGAAGCGAGAGAGTGACATATACTACCATATTCATCATTGCAGCTACTTCGGAAACAAAGCAAGGTATAAACCTAAACTTTAAATTAACTTAATAGACAGGCTGGCGCTGGCGTTTTGCATGCCCACGGGTAATGCGGGATACAAGGTTAATGAGAGGACGCAGGATATAAACGAGAGTTTTGATCACTTTGTAACTAAGTTAAAATTGCAGGTGAAGGGGTGTGCTTATGCAAATTCCGAGAGACTGTGTTTGAGGAGGCGGGTGGGGGAGTCACGTCATCATATCCCCTCCCATTTACCTCATTTCGCACTGAGCTGAGCTCCGCGGCTAACGCCGTCTTCCGAAGCAACTTCGTCACACTGCCACCAAATACAGAGAAATCCACAAGTTAATACACATGCTGTCTCTAGACTTTCTCCACACTGAATCCTCCAGGCACTACTTACAAAAGGTTACATTAACAATCGTGTTACGTTATTTTTAAAATGTTTAATTTTCTTAGCACAAGCACAGCTGAGAAGCTTCAATGCATGTGCTCCATAACGCGTTAAAAAATAATGCATTTAATCACACTTTGCATTACAATCAAAGGGGAACTTTTGTCAATGCATGATTTCCTGGTACACCGATAACATTGATCAGCGCATCCCAATTCATTTTAGCCTCGCACCACCTTGGTTTGAGAAGAAGTATGAAAAGATATGAGGTTAACACACAAAAACAGATCACCAATTCAAGCTTTATGAATAATCGATTCGCCATCAATAATAGTTTTGGTAAAGCCATACTCAGTGTAATCCTCCTTCCATTTTATAATTTTTCCGCCACTAGCCATGATTAAATGAACGGTAAAAAAGTAAGAGCGAAGCGAGGGTGACTTATTTAGGCAGGCATGTATATGACAGCAACACTCATGACAATCATGTTACGTTATTATTAAAATGTTTCCTTTTCTTTTTCATTACTTCTTTAACCCATTACTTCTCTGCTGCGAGGCGCGGGTATTTTGTATATGAATGACCTCCAAAGAGCGCGGAGACTTTTGATCATGTGAACGTGTCTGCAAAAACTGGCGTCTCCTGCCCAGCAAAAGTCGAGCAGCCAGCGCGCGCGCATAGCTGTGCCGGCCTTTGAGACGCTGACTGAGCACTTTTAATTTTTTTCATCCTCCCCCTGAGCTATAGCCCAGACAAGTGCAAACACGGGACCCCTTTTCTACACCGCGGCAAAATAATATTAAGGCGCTTCGCACTTTATTTTGCACGTATACGATTATGAGGTCATCAGCTCGGATTATGAAGACACGCACAGGAGTGAAGGACTGACAGTGCCATCACAGCCGATTAATAGCTGGGACGTCTCACCAGTCTGCACAAGACCCACCGCGACTGTCCCCAAAAGGCGCTCATATCGTCAGCGAACACATCTCTCTATACTATATAAAAGAAAAACGCAACTTTCCTTTCTTTACACCTTTTTTCCTTTTATCCCAAACCAAAGCCTTTCTCTCTTAACACTGCAGAGGACACAAAACTAATTTTCTTTAATTGCTGGTAAGGCACATTATTAGAGGCAGAAATTTGGACTTTCACATAGAAAATGTAATTTCTATACCACAGCCGTCGTGTAGCGCCTTTCAAAAGGGATCTACTACCGAGAGATGATCCATATACATTTTAGCTGCTGTTAGTACTACTTACCTCTTCTGTTATACCGTCTTTAAAATGTAGTTTACCCGCAACCATTCCAGTAGTGCTCAATGTACCTTTACTTCTTAAAACGTTAATGTTTTACTGTTTAATAACTTATAGACTACATTTTATTATTTTTCCCTTGCACTCAGTGATCAAAGCTATACACACACATATAGACACATACATATATATATATATATATACACATATATTTATATATACCTGTGTGTATGTTTGTATGTATGTGTATACACACACACACACACACACATACATACACACAAACAAATTATATATATGTGTGTGTCTGTGTATGTATGTATGTATATGTGTGTGTATATATGATGTAGATAGGTATGCATATATATATGTAGATATGTATATAGATATGTATTTTGCTATATATATATATATATATATATATTATATATATATATATACACACAACAATTACATTAACAATCAAGTTACGTTATTTTTAAAATTTTTCCTTTTCTTTTTCATACCTTCTTTAACACAC
Organism: Polypterus bichir lapradei; assembly: GCA_026402145.1. Taxonomy (NCBI): domain Eukaryota; kingdom Metazoa; phylum Chordata; class Cladistia; order Polypteriformes; family Polypteridae; genus Polypterus; species Polypterus bichir. The sequence continues at coordinate 15,589,264 of JANRMT010062815.1, read as the reverse complement.
TACTTCTCCGCTGCGAAGCGCGGGTATTCTGCTAGTATATGTATATATATTTATATGTATGTATGTAGGGGTGTTCATATGTGCACTTGGCACCAGGACACCCTAGGCCTCAGATCGATGATCGACTTTGTGGTCATGTCATCGGACTTGCGGCCACATGTCTTGGACACTTGGGTGAAGAGAGGGGCGGAGCTGTCAAATGATCACCACCTGGTGGTGAGTTGGCTTCGATGGTGGGGGAGGATGCCGGTCAGGCCTGGTAGGCCCTAACGTGTTGTGAGGGTCTGCTGGGAACAGCTGGCAGAGTCCTCTGTCAGAAGTAGCTTCAACTCCCACCTCCAGCAGAACTTCGACCATGTCCCAAAGGAGGTGGGGGACATCGAGTCCAAATGGGCCATGTTCCGTGCCTCTATTGTTGAGGCAGCTGACCGGAGCTGTGGCCGTAAGGTGGTTGGTGCCTGGCATGGCGGCAATCCCCAAACCCGTTGGTGGACACCGGCGGTGAGGGATGCCATCAAGCTGAAGGAGTCCTATAGGACCTTTTTGTCCTGTGGGTCTCTGGAGGCAGCTGATAGGTACCGGCAGATCAAGCGGAATGCGGCTTCGGTGGTTGCTGAGGCAAAAACTCGGGCATGGGAGGAGTTTGGGGTGGCCATGGAGAACGACTTTCGGACGGCTTCGAGGAGATTCTGGTCCACCGTCCGGCATCTCAGGAGGGGGAAGCAGTGCAGTCTCAACACCGTATATGGTGGGGATGGTGCGCTGCTGACCTCGACTCAGGACGTTGTGGGTCGGTGGGGGGAGTACTTCGAAGACCTCCTCAATCCCACTGACATGCCTTCCCATGAGGAAGCAGAGCCTGGGGACTCTGAGGTGGGCTCTCCCATCTCTGGGACTGAGGTCACCGAGGTGGTCAAAAAACTCCTTGGTGGCAGGGCCCCAGGGGTGGAGGAGATATGCCCGGAGTTCCTTAAGGCTCTGGATGTTGTAGGACTGTCTTGGTTGACACGTCTCTGCAACATCGCATGGACATCGGGGACAGTGCCTCTGGATTGGCAGACCAGGGTGGTGGTCTCCCTCTTTAAAAAGGGGGACGGGAGGGTGTGTTCTAACTACAGAGGGATCACACTCCTCAGCCTCCCTGGAAAAGTCTATTCGGGGGTTCTGGAGAGGAGGGTCCGTCGGATAGTTGAACCTCGGATTCAGGAGGAACAGTGTGGTTTTCGTCCTGGTCGCAGAACAGTGGACCAGCTCTACACCCTTAGTAGAATCCTGGAGAGTGCATGGGAGTTTGCCCAACCAGTCTACATGTGTTTTGTGGACTTGGAAAAGGCGTTCAACCGTGTCCCTCAGGGAATCCTATGGGGGGTGCTCCAGGAGTATGGGGTACCGGACCCCCTGATAAGAGCTGATCGGTCCCTGTACAACCGGTGTCAGAGCTTGGTCTGCATTGCCGGCAGTAAGTCGAGCCCATTTCCAGTGAGAGTTGGACTCCGCCAGGGCTGCCATTTGTCACCGATTCTGTTCATAACTTTTATGGACAGAATTTCTAGGCGCAGCCAGGGTGTTGAAGGGGTCCGGTTTGGTGGATTCAGGATTGGGTCGCTGCTTTTTGCAGATGATGTTGCCCTGTTTGCTTCATCAGGCTGTGATCTTCAGCTCTCTATGAATCAGTTCGCAGCTTGGTGTGAAGCGGTTGGGATGGGAATCAGCACCTCCAAATCCGAGACCATGGTCCTCAGCTGGAAAAGGGTGGAGTGCCCTCTCAGGGTTGGGGGAGAGATCCTGCCTCAAGTGGAGGAGTTCAAGTATCTCTTGGGTCTTGTTCACGAGTGAGGGAAGAATGGAGCGTGAGGTCGACAGGCGGATCGGTGCGGCATCCGCAGTAATGCGGGCTCTGCATCGGTCTGTCGTGGTGAAAAAGGAGCTGAGCCGTAAGGCAAGGCTCTCAATTTACCAGTCAATCTACGTTCCTACCGTCACCTATGGTCATGAGCTATGGGTAGTGACCGAAAGAAAGAGATCGTGAATACAAGTGGCTAAAATGAGTTTCCTCCGCAGGGTGTCTGGGCTTTCCCTTAAAGATAGGGTAAGAAGCTCAGTCATCCGGGAGGGGCTCAGAGTAGAGCCGCTGCTCCTCCGCATCGAGAGGAGTCAGATGAGGTGGCTCGGGCATCTGATCAGGATGCCTCCTGGACGCCTCCCTGGTGAGGTGTTCTGGGCACGTCCAACCGGGAGGAGGCCCAGGGGAAGACCCGGGACACGGTGGAGGGACTATGTCTCCCGGCTGGCCTGGGAACACCTTGGGATTCTCCCGGAAGAGCTAGAAGAAGTGGCTGGGGAGAGGGATGTCTGGGCCTCTCTGCTCAAGCTGCTGCCCCCGCAACCTGACCCCGGATAAGCAGAAGAGGATAGATGGCTGGATGGATAGTCTGATAGTGGTTACAGGGCATTGTATCTTTGATTGCCAGTACTAAAAGTAGTTCTGACCAGGCATCAAGCACCAACTGTGGTCATCACTGCTCTTGTAAAAACAATGGAGATTGGAGATAAATGCCATCAACGCAGAGAGGGAAAGGCAAGATCGTGACTGATATAATAAAACTAAAAAAAAAAAAAAAAAAAACAAAACTAACTTTTTGTAAAAGTAGTAAAAATTTACAATTGGCGTTACAGAGTCAAACCAAATGTATGTTTTTTGTTATATAATAATAACACATCCATGCAAGTGGTATTTCCTGTCATCCTCCCACATTTATCTGGATTGATGTAGACACAGAACACATATAAAATGTATGTATTCCAAATAACGATATATTATTTACCCTATACAACTTTAGGCACCTCACACCCAGATAAACAGACTTCAGCTGAGAGAACTTCAGCTGCGTTGGTGGGGGATGGGCTAGCTGGCTGCTTGCACTGATTTACACATTTGCAAAACAAAGACGCTGATGGAGAGGTGCCAAGGAATGTAATGTGGCCCAGCATTATCATTTTTTTTGTAGACTTCAGGGAAACTAGTGTTAACATGACCATTTGGTATTCTAACATCTTTCTGGATTATGCTATTTTAGTGGAACTTCTTCATGCACATTTAAAGGAATTCTAATTCTATTTTTCCTGGATGCTGCACAAGAAAAAATCCTTAACAGGATTATAGTTATTACTACAAGCTCAGAATTTTCACTATCTGATCCTTAGTTGCCTACTGCTCTGAATACAGATGCTTTGGATTGTGGTAGTTCTTAGGTAAGATTACACTAGGGAAACTGAGGAAACTTGTTTGCATCTTGTGCATTTTTAGACAGAAAAGTAAAGTACTGTGCTCTTCACAAAAAGGTCCTTACCTAAGTTTGGGCCACAGAAAAATGTCATATCTTCTTATGGAGATGTCCTTTTACCTGAAGTACAAATCACAATCTAATAATAACATCATTACCCTCTAGCAAGGGTCTTTGACAAGCAGGCATGAGAACTGCCAGACTGTCAAGTATAAGCTTGGACCTGAAAAAAGTGATTGCTATCTGTTGATTGTACTTGCAGTTTTTGTTTAGATTGTATAATGACAAGAAAGTAACATAGTGATGTCTGCTCTTATATCAGTGACCAGAGACTGATTTCAAAATGCTTGAAATGTGTGTCCTATTTAATAAAAAGTAATATCTTGTATTGCCAAATGATGGTCTCATATTTCAAATGTACTTGACCCCACTCTTGTGCCATATTTTTTGATCCAGACAGAGCTGACTGTGACAAATGGGTTTATTATTCTTGGCACTTATTGTGTCATTGTCCCATCAGGATTACAGATGGTTCACCTTGCACATGCTGTGCATCAAGGAATTGTACAAAGCAGAGACTCAGGGATTTATAATGATTGTCTAGCATGGGCTTAACAGTGAAAGAGGCTATAAACTCATCCACTACTCGCTTGTAACATGCTAAAATTGCTAACATAAATTATGTTTTATTATAGTCAGTGCCTATTACAAACACAGTTTTGGAAAAGCTTGTTAATAATAATGTAGGAACATTTCAAATGCTCCATGTGTGTGACTAGCGACTATAGCTATGCATTAGCATTTACTGACTTTTTTGTAAATGGAATCAGCTTTTGCAACTGCTATTATTCTGCAAACATAAATTTATTTCTATAATTTTCAGTTGGTAAGGCAATCCACAGGAAAGTTTAACAGATGACAGAGCTCTGTTTGCTTGTGCTGAACTTGAAGTATTTCCTGTTGATTGGTTCACTGATCAGAGTTTGGATTTAGACAAAAAAAAAAAAAACAACTGTAATTTTTAACTAACTCACTCACACACACACACACAGCTATCCACACTCACACTCATGCTAATTTTGGGGATGTAGGTGAAAACGACAAGCACCCTCATAAAAATGTGAGAGTGTGAAAACCCAACAGGGCACATGATTCAAACCCAAAACACTATCTATGAATCAGCAGCACTAATAACTGCACTAGGATGACATAATAATAATAATAATTAATAGTTGCTCTTCTGTGCAGGGTTCAGTTTGCTAGTAAAGAATATTTTTATTCCTACAGTAATCCCTCGCTATATCGCGCTTCGACTTTCGCGGCTTCACTCTATCGCGGATTTTATATGAAAGCATAACTAAATATATAACGCGGATTTTTCGCTGCTTCGCGGGTTCTGCGGACAATGTGTCTTTTAACTTCCTGTACATGCTTCCTCAGTTGGTTTGCCCAGTTGATTTCATACAAAGGACGCTATTGGTGGATGGCTGAGAAGCTAACCAATCAGAGCACGCAGTTAAGTTCCTGCGTGCTGAATGCAGTGTTAACCAGGAAGTCTTGTCTCGCTCATTCAGCATCAACGTGTTTCGCTGTGTAAAGAGTTGTGCTCTTTTGTGTTTATCTTTGTGCATAGTCAAGCCCTTCATTATGGCTCCAAAACGATCTGCTACTGCTTCAGGGGCCGTGCCCAAGCGCAAGAAGAAGATGTTAACGATTGCCGAAAAGGTAAACGTTTTGGATTTGTTGAAGGCTACGATTCTTTTTATTTAAAAAGTAGGAAAGGAATATAAGATCTACGGCCGCAGTGTCCTTTTAACCAGGGTGCAAAACGAGTTGTAAGTGGATGTAATAAGGCAGTAGTCTGGATGGAATCTGCTTTAGGGATTTGGATTGAAGACTGCCAGAAGAAGAACAACGGCAGTGCTACATAATCGCCTGAAGTGGCTCCTTTACAAGGGCTGTAACGCTCTACTTTGTTGTGCAGTAAAATTAAACTCATTGTTATCGGACAAGTCATCGTGTCATTGTTGGTGAGTAACCATAATTAATTTTCTTCTTACAGTGCTTAGTACATGTACGTATGTTTAGTGTCACCGTACACACATTTACTGTATACTATTTTTCTTGCATTGTACGTATTTATTGCTGGTGGCCAGTCTATCGTAATGGTTGTAACATATGTGATATCGGAGACACTCAATATCTTTAAAATAATATTTAGGTTTTACTGTATATAAACAGTGTGTGTTTATATACATAATTTCAATGAATCTTACCTAATATCTAAGAGAATACAAAGGGATTATGCTGTATAACTCTGCGGGGAAGATTTATAAACAGTGTGGGAGAGTTTATAAGGGCTTAAAATATATAAAAATAACCATACAAACATATGGTTTCTACTTCGCGGATTTTCACCTATCGCGGGGGGGTCTGGAACGCAAACCCCGCGATCGAGGAGGGATTACTGTACTACACAGTTCTACAGTCATATGAAAAGTAGGTACACAACCATGATTTTATTTATTTAACATATGTGGAAATATAAAGATTTAATCTTCATTTAAACAGTATCTATAGATAAACGTGCCATAAACTTCATTTTATAGTATAGCACTGTATAATTTAAATAAACATAAATGCAAATTTTAAATGTGGAAAAAGTAAGTACATCCCTACATTTCTCAACACTTACACAGATCAGGTGTAAATGATTAGAACATCACTAGAGAGGATGTTGGAGGAACCTGTCTTATTTAAACCTCATTTAGTTTGATTTGCTCTTTGTTGTTGAATTGTGTAATATCACCATGTCTAGATTGAAAGAGCTCTCAGAGGGCTTCACAAGGTTATAGATACCAAGGTGTGTGAGAAAGATTTTAAAGAGATCTCCAAACAAATGGAAATCAACCATTTTCATTGCCCATAAGATCAACTACAAGTGGAGATTTCAGACAACTGCCGGCTGGTACAGGCCAGGCCACCCCACCAAGTCCCTAAGAACAACAGAATTTCATCACAGGACCCACAGGTTTTGCCACTATAGATATCAAAGTGGATTAGGCTGTCGTTAGAAAGAGGATCCACAAATTAGATCTACATGAGAAGTGTGCCAGAAGGAATCCTGTTCTGCCCAGAAAGAGCATCAGGGCAAGACTAAAGTTTTCCCATGATCACCTAAGCAAAGATGAGGACTTCCTGAACAACTTGCTCTGGACAGATGAGGCAAAGCTAGAGTTACCCGATCACAGTACCAAAAGACATATGCTTGGCAAAAACCCAAAAGAGCATTTGACCAGAACAACCTGATATAGACTGTAAAGCACTTATGGTTTGAGGCTACTTTGCTGTATCAGGGCCTGGGTATCTCACAATCATAGACACCACTATGAATTCTTCATTGTGCCAGAGGGTGCATGAGGATAATGTGAGATCACCTGTCAGAAGACTGAAGCTCTCCCAAATGCAGACCTTGTAACATGTCAATTGTCCTAAATATACAACATTTTATTTCTTCTATAGTCCAAAAACACCCAAGGAATGCCACAATGGGCTTTAATAGGCACTGTTTTGGCAGCCCCCTAGCTTTGACTCCCTAAGAAGGAGGAGGAGGTTAGGAGCACGTGCTGATACAGTGCATTGCCGCACCCACCACACGACGAACCAACTCTGGATCCCAGATTGGGACCCAAGTGCAGCCATGCAATGGGTGATACCTCAGCACCACTCAAGTTCAAATGGAACAGAACCAGTGAGAAGTTTTTTATGGTTGCCGGACTGCCAATTCTGCCACCAACACCCAGGCTTTTCCATGCAGGTTGGAGGGCCTACATGCAGGACTGGCAAGATAAGAAAAAAAATCCAAAAAAACATTTGAAGGGGGAAAAAAATGGGGAAAAAAATTAGGAAAGACAATTCAAAGAGAGACTTCCTTCCAGGTAGGTTAGGCATGCAATGGGTGTCAAACAATGGGATACATACAATACACGCAAAAAAAATATAATTCTCTTCACAGATCTAGATTATCAATCTATCATTGCCACCTCAGAAATAAAATAGTACAAACTACTTTGCTCTTGCACCACCACTTCTCACCAAGTGCATCTTCACACCACCACCACAACACTCAAGGCAAAATGCAAAAATAGATTAAACCACTTACTAAACAGAGAACTACATCATATAAGGATACAGATTTTTTTCATATACATCAAAAACAAAGTAGAAACTAATTAACATAAATGGAAGCAACAATATCTGTCCATCAGCTAATTGTAGAACCACAGCCAGATTGCAGAAAAGGAGTCAGACAAGCCATACACAGTCAGAGTCCTGGAGACCTTGGCCAACTAGCCACCTTCCCCCTATTGGCCACTCTACAGTTGAGTCAATGCTGGGTTGGCCAATCTGACGAAAGGACACTTTTACCCAATAATTTTAGTGCCCCTTTATTTGAGAGGAATTTTCCATAGTCAGGCAAGTAACTTGGCAGTAGAGCATTGACACGAAGTGCCACATGAGGATACCGGGAAGAGAATCAAAATAGTGGAGGGTTAGAAGCAGTTTAAAAATATTGTATATTTTAATACTAAATGACTAACAACAGAGCCGCAGTATACACATTATACACATATAATCAGTTTAGCATACCCTGAGTGGAGCTGCTGAAATACTAAGTCTTCAGCCTGGATTGAAAAGCTGAGACTGAACAAGCACCTCTTATAGTAGCAGGCAGACCATTCCACAGCTTCAGGGCACTGTAACTAAAAGCTTGAATTCCCACTGCTACTTTATTAATCATTGGAATGATAAGCATGCCAGCATTTTGAGATTGTAATGTGCGGTCAGGTTTGTAAGAAATGATAAGTTCAGATAAGTAAGCAGGACATTACACATTTAAGCCTTTATATGCTAAATACACCAGTAAATCCACCAAGAAATGGATGAAAATAAAGAAATGGGGAGTTCTACAATAGGTAAGTCAAAGCCTGGATCAGAATCTAATCGAGATGCTTTGGTAGGATTTGAAAGGAGCTATGCATACAAGACACCCCTCAAACTTTGCACAGCTGAATGAAATCTACATGGTGAAGTATGAAAAACTTTCTCCCAGTAGATGTCAGAGATTGGTAGTCAGATACAGAAAATGCCTACTTAATGTTGTTTTTTGTCAAAAGGAGCAATACCACCTTATTACAGCCAAGGGTGTACTTACTTTTTCAACAGTCAAAAATGGATAATCTGTTTATTTTTCAATGATTAAGTATTACAAAGTAGGGTTGTTGTTATACCATAATTTCAAACTTTGATACAATACAAGAAAGGAATCAAAATTTGATACCATTTTCAATACCCAATACAGTATATAATGTAACTCAATAAAAGAAGATTTATTTAAATAAATTGCAATTTAATATGTATTAAAATCTTTACATTGATGGAAATAAAAAACAGAAATTTTAGTCATTAATGTAAATGCTTCAAGTAGTGTAATCCTTTCTAAAAGGTAACATGTAACATTAAAGTTCTGTAAACAGCAAAAAGTAACGATTTAAGTCCAATCAATAGCTTTTTTTAACATTGATGAAAGCAAATACTAATTTCTAAGGTAGTAAAGAACATTAATGTGATCGTTTGTAAACAATTTCTCAGAAAAGCAGAACACAAAGACCATTAACAAATAAGGCTTTGCATAGATGCATACAAGGCACATGATGTCTTTGTATCTTCCAATTTATTCATTTTTTGCAAGAAAGAATACAGTGGTGTGAAAAACTATTTGCCCCCTTCCCGATTTCTTATTCTTTTGCATGTTTGTCACACAAAATGTTTCTGATCATCAAACACATTTAACCATTAGTCAAATATAAACACAAGTAAACACAAAATGCAGTTTTTAAATGATGGTTTTTATTATTTAGGGAGAAAAAAAA